>JAVSCE010014181.1:0-54867 GCA_032199065.1 Smutsia gigantea
GAGCCCCTGCCCCCAGCTCTGGACCATTTTATGTGACATCTCCTCTATAAGATAAAGGGGATAAAGGGGCCGTGAGGGTTGAGATGTTCCAGTTCATAAGACCTGGTTAAAAGCAGAAGAGGGACTGGGTAAATGGGAATCAGTATTACACACCCTGCATTTATGTCTTCAGTCCATCCTTGAACTCAAGAGTCAGCTACGCAGCGTCACACTGAACATCTCCATCTGGATGTCTCATAGGCATACCAACCAAAATCCCTGCCTTTTCCCCCAAGGTCTTTCTCCCCTTGTAGTAAACGCACACCCAGGCTGCTCAGGCCGGAAGCCTTGAAGTCACCCTTTACTACTCTCCCCTCGTAGGCCACAGCAGATCCTGCCCCTTGTACCTTCAGTGTATGTCTGAAGCATGACCACTTCTCACCACCAGCACCGCCACTGCCTGGACCTCCGATCCACCCTTCCCCCGGTCTGATAACTTCTCAGTGCAGAAACCAGAGTGGCCCCGACAACCCCCGGGTCCTCCCCCCCTCCTTCTCCCTGACTCCTCTGCCTTAAGCACTCTTCCTCTCTCAGGGTCCCTCTAGTGGCTTCTCCACTCTCTCCTTTATGCCTTGGGACCTGCTGGTTCCTCTGCCTGGAAGTCTTCCCCAGATAGCCCACAGCTCGCTCCTCCACTCCTTCAGGTGCTCACTTAGCTGGGACTTTATTATTGAGGACTTCTCTGGTCACCTGTTCTAATTTGTATCCATGTTCCCTATCCCCGTACCCTTCATTATTGTACCTCACAGCGCTTATCACTGTCCAGCATGCGGGGTTTACTTGTCTGTCTGCCCCACCACTAGAACATAGGCTCCAAGAGGGCAGGGGTTTTTATCTGTCGTGATCGCTGATGGATCCCGAGTCTAGGACAGTACCTGGCACAGAGTGGGCCTCCAGGGAACCGTGTGTAGAGTGAGCAAATGAATGAATGAATTCATCAGCAAGGGCCCTCGGTGTGAGGTAGATCTTTGAGCACAAAGGGAAAATCACGGACCCCTGTTTTCCAGAGATACCATTTCTAGCATATGTGCTGACAGGAGAGCTGTCAAAAAGAGAAATGGACTGTCTGATACTTAAAGGTTTTTGCCTGGTAAATGCCGTGTTGGCCTCTGATGCTACTTCTGTCATAGTTGTCCTCGGGACACCAGGGCTTCCGTATCCCTGCCATCCTTTCATTGGTCCTTACATGTTTCTCGACTGTGTCTATTTTTGGCTTGTACAGGCTGCTTGGAAGTTTGGTTTCTTACCACTGTGCAGACGACTCCCTTGCCCATGCACTTTGAAGCTTTAGGGACTGCCCCATACTTGTGCTTTCTGAGCCTCCTGCTATTGAAACTCTAACCCTCGTGGCTTTAGTCTTTCCAGACGGAGATTCTAAGCTGGCCCATCCTCACACCCAGCCCCTCTGTCACTCTTCTCTGGGCCATCGCCACCTCTGTGTGAGTCTGAGGCAGTGGCTGCCCACCTGGGCTGGGCACCAGAATCACCCGGGGGGCTTCCTGAACACCACAAACGCTCAGTCCCCACACCCCACTTACTCTGATTCTGTGAAGTTCTGGGTGGGCCCTGGGCTTTCATACAGTGAGAAAACAGCACGTGTGATTCTGCTGTGCAGCCGGGGTTGAGAGCCACCGGCTTAAGTAGACAGGCTAGGTGTGCTGTTCCCTTGTACAAAGAAGTGTTTCCAGTTCTTCATCCAGTTCAGCATCTTGTTGGCACTTGTTGCCATGGTGGTCTCTTCAGGGATGGCGACAGCAACTCCCACAGCCTTTTCTTAGCCGTCCTGTAGTCCGTGACTTTTCAAGTCCAGTTGGAATGCTTTTCTCCCGAGAAAGAGAGAGTGTGATGTGTGTGTTTTACACTTGTGTTCAGGGACATTCTCTTCTGCTTCGCATTTTGCTATTGATACATCCCAAACCCGTTATATCAGCCTACGTCTGGAGTTGCTCTTCATTGTAAATGAACGTTAGGATTTGAAAGCAGCATCTTGTTCCTAGTAAAGGTGAAGAGTGGGAAGAGGGTGAGCAAAGTGTATATGAGCCATGGGAAATCATGGCCTGGGTTCTAGGTCTCAGCATTAAAAGATACCATACACACACAGATCCTTGCTGGGCTGTGCATGCACAGGGTGGAAACCCGAGCCACAGTGTAAAGCAGGACTCTCAGCTTTGGCCCCCTTTAGGTCTCAGGCCAGATGGCTCTCTGTGGGAGCAGTCCTATGCCTTTAGGATGTTTTGCAATATAACGGCATCCCTGAGCCCACCCCTAGATGCCAGCAGCACCCCCTGTCCTCTCCCCCAGGGGTCATCACAACCAGCTTTCAGACACTGCCAAATGTGCTGGGGCAGGGGCTGGGGAGAATCATTGTTCCCACCCCTCTCCGCACCCCGTGAGATCCACTGGTATGAACTGATGAGTGACAGTGGGGCCTGGCTTTGCCTTACAGAGAACCTGGTTTGTGCTTTCACTGCTGTGTGCTCTCTGAGTGACTGGACAGATGTCTGACTCCTTTGAGCCTCAGTTTTCTCACCAGTAAAATGGGAGTAACGACAGACATCTATCTTATGGTTGCTGTGAGCAGTGAATAAATGAATGCACATGAATTATTTAGCACCTATCTCCACACACAGGAATAAACAGCAAAGGGCAGCTTTTTTTACTACATAGATGAATTTTACTTACAGACACATTTAGATTAGATGCTCTGCAAAGAGAGCAAGAAACGGGTCTGAATAGTGCAGGTGAGTCTAGCCACTGAATGAGACACCCTGGGGTAAGCTCAGGGTGGGAGGCCAGCAGAGTCGGGGTGGCATCCTCCTGACGTGTTTCTTGCTTTCCATGGAAGGATCATCTAGGCCAGAGCTTCCTGGCCTCAGCTCTGTAAGTATTTGGAACAAGGGAATCCCTTGTGGGGCTGCCTTGTACATTGTATGTAACATGTTGGTCAGCTTCCCCCACTACTTCCCAGTAGATGTTACGAACACCATCTCCCCTCTCCAGACAAGCCAACCAAAATATCTGCCTACATTGCCCAGAGTCTGCTGGGGTGGGGGTGGGGGGGCAGTATTGCCTCCAGCTGAGAATAACTGATCTAGCCTGACCATGTATTGCTGCAAATTTTCAAGGGCCATTGGGCTTTTCTCAGTGTGCACCTCTGTCGTTGACTTAAAACCTAACCCCTCTGAGAAAACGATGCAACAGAATTTTTATTGATGAGCTAGAACTCAGTTGAAGTCCTCAATTCAGTAGATTCTTACTTGTTCCCTTCCTCTGCCCTAAATTTCATTTTCAGGATAGGTGAGAAAAAACTGTTTTAAAACTTTTCATGAAGTTAACGATAAACATTAACTCTGGGATTTGCTCAAAGATCAGAATGTGTGTGTTCAGCTCTCCAGTGCCTCTTGAATCAGTAGTAGATGGGGCCCCGTGGTACTTGGGGCTGGTGTCTGGCAGCAGGGGATCATGTTAACTCATGAGCCTGCAAACTGTATAAACTTTGAAGAAAACTTAAGTTTTGACCAGGATCCTGGGTATAGACAGAAAAACTTGTAGTTCTGCAAAACTTTTCAACCATGTCTTCAGCCCTCTACCCAAGCCGTCTGGTTACTGTGTACATGCACTGGGTATCAGGGCAGGTCAGAACTGTGTGTGCTCTTGCTCAAGGGAATTTGAATGAGTAGAGGCCATTGGAAGGAGGTGCGTTTCCAGCTGGTGAGCTTAGAACAGTGTTTGGGAGTAGCGAGGGGGGCATTTTAGGTACCAGTTGAATTCTGGCCTAGTGAGTGAGTTCAAGCACAGAGAATAGGCCAAGGTAGGTGGGAGAGTAGGGCCCTTTGGGGAGCAGAAGGATGCATTTAGGGCCTCTTAGAAGGGCCTTTCTTGGGTAATGAAAACTGCATGAGGAAGGCAGCGGGCCGTGGAGGCGGGGGCCGACTTGGCCCAGCCTTGGTAGCTCTCCATGGTACTTTGCAGCCCTCAGGAAGCAGATGGGTTTGCATCATTACCTGCTCTGGATCTTAGTGGTGGTGGTGGCCCCTGGAGTTCTTTGTTTTGTTTGAAGGGGATTTGTTTTCGACATGTGTGCACAGTGACCTTCCTGTGGTCCCATGGAGTGGTGTTGGGTGTGCCTCTGCACTGCTCGGTGGAAAGCCATGTAGGAGGATAGAGCCACTGAGCAAAGTCCCTGCGTGTCCACAGTCGTGCTATATATATTGCATAATGCTTGCCGTGAATTGCAGCCCTGATCGCGCTTCATGCTTGTCCCACGAACTTGCTGAGGAAAATAAACACTGATGTGTGGGCCACACCATCAGCCATGGTACAAGAGGTCCAGGGTCTGTAGTTTTTAAAAGCTCCGCAGATGTTTCATGACATGAAGTCACAGTCGAAAACCACACAGACACAAGTTGCAAACTAAATTCAGGGGCAAGCAGACATGTTTAACTTGGCTCCTTTTGGTTTTTCTTTGTTTCTAATTAGAAGCTAACACTTGCAAACTCTGCTATTTCAGGGCTAATCCAGATTTCTGACTCTTAAAAAAACAGGAACCAGCCTTGGTGCGTGTTCCTGCACAGTAACGATTTTCTAGGCCCCAGGAGCTGTGGCCACCTTTGAGGCAGACCAAGTGCCCTCCCAGACGCCACGGTCCCTGCCGAGGTGTTGGAACCTGGCCCGCTTCTCTGCCGGTGCCTGCCTGACACGGTTGGCCTTTGGGTTGCAGCCCCATTGCACCACCTCTTAGATGTGGCAGCCTCCACGCTCAGACACTCTTTAGGTGTAGCACAGAACCTCAGGGTAGAGCTCCCGGCAGTCTGTAATTAATTCACGACTCCTGAATATTAAGACTCCACGGGACATGGGTCTTAGAGGGCAGTGAGTGGCAGGGCCCCTGGGAGTCTCGAGATCTTTTCAAGGGGCCCCGAGTTCAAAACCATTTTCATCTAAGTATAAAGACACCATTTGCCCCTCTCACTCTCCTGCCCCTATGAATGGACAGTGGAGTTTCCCCGAGGTGGGAGTGGTGTGGTTTGGCAGCAGACGGTCTGCAGAAGTAGATAAGGGCCTCCAGCTGTGTTCCATTCAGCCCGACATGAGATTTGTCAGAGTGTGAAATAATGCCACTCCTCTCACTAGTTGTTTTTGTTTCGAAAATAGTTGTTTTTCATAAAAATATTTAGGTAAACCTCTGCTGGCTGTTACTTTAAGCTAATTAGTTAACCGCTCCTATGCCATTCTCTGAGTTCTGATTTCTAGTATGGAAGGTAGGCTCAGTAGCCGTGGATCACGTCACAGAACCTCTTGGAGACCCTCAGTAGTTTACAGAGTGTGGAGGGGGGCCTGAGACCAAACAGTCCGAGAAATGCTGGCATGTGGCCAGGGAGCCCCGTGGAAAGGGCCCGAGTGGGGCTTGTCCTGAGTTCTGTGGGCAGCTCTCCATCTCTCCAGCCCCGGGGGCATTTTAAACCGGGACTAACTGGTGGGCCCCAGTTGGCAGCTTGCAGAAGGGTCGCAGGAGCTTGGGCCCCAGTTGGCAGCTTGCAGAAGGGTCGCAGGAGCTTGGGCCCCAGTTGGAAGCTTGCAGAAGGGTCGCAGGAGCTTGGACCAGGCACTCCAGACTTGTGCCTCACCTCTGCTGCTTGCCTGCCCAGGAGCAGGGCCAGTTGTTTGACTTCAGTCCTGTACCTGGAGAATGGAAACAACTGAGGGCCACTGCGGGAAAGAGCGTGTCTCTGTCAGGTGACCGACCCTCTGGCCATGTGGGCTCACGTCAGGGACTGCTCTTCACCAGTGTGCCTGGGCAGAGGAAAAGCACCTTCTGGGGTCTACCCCAGTTTCCCCGCCTCAGCGTTGCTGAGGGGGCTGTTGGGTGCTGTCGTGTACAGTGTGCGATGTGTAGCAGTGTCCCTGGCCTCCGCCTCCATCATGCAGTGGCACCACCCACCCCTAGTCATGACAAGGAAAGATGTCTCCAGACATTGCCAGGTGCCCCCGCAGGGGCAGATAGCTCTGTTTGAGACCCCCTGGTTAGAGAACTCCATTGACGCCCCCTCCCCCCCCAAGAGACTGTTCATAATAATCCTCTGATCTACCAAAGTCCCAGGATGCTACCCACATTTAAACCCACACAGTGAGTGGGAGGGAGAGAGGAGGGGACCCCCAGAAGCCAGGGCCTACCTGGCTTGTAGTGTCTGACCCACCAAGAGTTTACTTTGCCATATAATGTGACTTGGTGATCCAACTCAAGTCTTTTTCCAAATAACTTGCAAGGTTTCTCAGCCTCAGCACAGTTAACCTCTGGGGTCAGACCATTCTTTGTGCTTTGGGGACCTTCCTGTGCATGTAGGGTGGTGGTCAGCATCCTGGTCTCCCCCCGCTAGGTGCCATTAGTAGGTCCCTCACATTGTAATAAGCAAACATGTCTTCAGATACTGCCCAGTGTCCCCAGGGCGACGCCACCTCTGAGTGAGAACCACTGGGTTGTGAGATCAAGTAAAGCTATCCCTTAACAGATACCAGCCAGAGTTTAGGTCCACCCTCCCATCCTCCTTGGTCTTTTGGCAACTAAGTAGTTGTGAAGACTTCATATTCTGAGTAAAAAGGGATAGTGTTTTCCTTGGTCTTCAGCATGGTCTCAGCTCCAAAGTGAGGACCTGATGGAATGTCAGAGCTGGAAAGGACCTTCGGCCGTGCTCTGGGTCCAGGCCATTCCATCTCCTGGGGGCGGAAGCCCAAGGTGGTGGAAGCAGGAAGTCAGCAGTGCCGGTGTGCCTGCCCCAGCCATTGAGTCTGGGGGCTCTTGCCCGTCCTCTCCGTCGCGCAGCAGCATTGATGAATGGGCACTTGTCCCCTTCAGAAAACTGACCTGTATAGGGCACTGTATTTGCTGTCACTCGCATAGAGGAATAAGACATTGCAGAGACAGGAGTAATCACCCCACGAGTGTATTTAGGATGTAGGTATTGCCTTATGCAGTAAGTTTTAAATGCCTTTGCTTAGTTAAACTCCCCCAGGTTTGCCACACTGACTTTCGGGGCTTTGTTAACCCAGAATGAATGCCAGTGTTGCCCTGTGACAGCAGAGCGAGGCAGGAAGAACCGTTGCTGAGGGTTTGGCTTTCTCAGGTGGTGAGAGCCAGAAACAGGCTGCCTGTGCTTGGAGGAGGAAGCGTGTGTTGTGTCATTGATGGTGGAGGCCGCCCAGCATCGCCGAGTCCAGGGCTGCGCCTGTTGTCATCGGTGCCATTCGAGGGGGCACCCTGCTTGTGGAGTCTTACTGCCAGAGGAGCGAGTTATTTTAGCTGATGGCATCTGCCTGTGTGAGCTCAGCGCACTGTCACGGCCTCATCACAGTCACCTCCGTCCTCCCATAGCTGAGGCACCAGTAGTTTCTGTCTCCAAAATACCCAGACTCCATCCACTTTGCACTGTCTCCAAGGCCATGGGACCAGCCTGAGCCACCGTTGTCACTGCCACTGCACCCGGATGACTTCCGAAGGCCCCTCTCTGGCCCTTGCATCTGTCCCACCTCCCTGAGATCTGTTGTCCTCCCCGCTCTCAGGATGGTCTTCCCCACCATTTTATTACAAAACCTTCCCAACACACAAAAATGGGGAGAATTGCATGGGGACCACTGCCAGGTGATCTTTTAAAGACACAAGCCAGTGTGTCCCTCCCAGGACTGACCTCCACCGGCCTCACTTTAGACTGGCTAAATCCAGACTCCTCACCATGGCACCGCTTCCCACCTCCCCTGTGGGAAACTCCTCACCTCTTTCTGTCCTTAGGACTTCCAGGCTCGGGGTTCCCTCTGCCTGGGGTACTCCTCCATCTGGCTGCTCCTCTGTCAGGTTCATAGGACACCTCAGGCTGCACCCAGCCCCTCACCACGTCCCCTCTCCCCTCTCCCGGTCACTTTCCCACCCCTGCTTTATCCTCCCTACAGCACCCAGCTCCAGAGTGATCTCGTTCTCTGCACGCGTCTGGGTGCTGCTTTGTTTTTCTTTCCTGCTAAAGGCTGTGGCCTTGTCCACCCTCCTTCCCTTGTCCAGTGCCGAGCACAGCGCCTGACACAGGGTAGGTGCTCAGCAAATTGCACTGCTGCGAGCAGATCTCACCCTCATGTTTGTCTCGGCCTCGGAGGGTTGAGGGCTACTGAGTGACTGCATGTTTGTGCATCCAGGCAGCTCTTGGAAGGGGCCACGCTGCACAGCATTTGTCGTGGGGGTCTGGGGGCCGTTCAAAGGTGGCATCAATGTCTTTGCAGTTTTCTGGGTATAATTATAATAATAATGCCAAAGTGGTTTTGTGCTGTGGTCCCAAGCCCTTTGCGTCATTTCATCAATCCTTTCCGAAGCTGCCGAGGCGCAGGACCTTCCCTGTCGGGCTTTCGGGGACAGTGAGCTCACCCACCCAGGATCGCAGCCACGAGTGAATGAGGTCAGCTCGAATGCCAAGCCCAGAGCCGGCCTGCCTGCACTCACCCGTGCCCGCCTGCGGCCTCAGCAGGAGCTCTGTAGTCCCTAGAGCTCCTTCCTGTGAGGGGTTTCCCAGGTCTTCACAGGAGCTTCCCTCTCCCCCCCCCCCATCTCCAGCCCTTTGATCTCACCTCAGCTGCTCTGGTATCGCACCATCTAGTGGCAGAATAGGAAAGGGTCATCAGAGCTGGCGCCCTGGATTTCTCCATCGTTTTAGGCGAAGTTGCCAACCTTTTGTGATTGTCTAGTAGGTTTATGGGGTTTCTCTTTGGTTCAAGGCACAGAGGTACCCAGAATACAGGTTCTGTCCCGCAGCTTAGGGTCTGGGCGGGTGGGGCAGGGTTTGCCTGCAGGGCCGATACAGGTAGAAGTGAAGGCAGAATTCAGCCTGGCCCTAGGGGGGTTCTGGGGGACTGAAAGCACCTGCTGGAAGTCAGGCTGGGGTTCTGGTTCCACCTCTGTCACTTAGCAGCTTTGTGACTTCAGGCAAGGCGCCGTCTTCCACGGCCTCTCAGTCTTGTTTAAGGATTTGCACATTGCAGATGATAAATAAAACCTCTGTCATGGGGATGCAATGACATTAACTGAAGCTGTGTGTAAAGCACCTACCTCAGGGTCGAGTAAAGGCTGTGGAGCAAATGTGAGTTACCTGTTCCCACTCTTGTTAGGACAGGCCCAGCGGCAAGATGAGAGCGCTGAAAAGTGGCTTGGCTTTTCATGGGTGAGGTTAACGTCAGGGTGAAGAACATTCCAGAAGGAAGCGCATAAAAGATACCATCACCTCCAAAACTGTACCCCTATGATCTCCATGCAACCAGCTGGGGCTGCCTAAGGAGAAAAATGTTCGAGGAGCAGCAAAAGTATCAAGGGGTCATCATCTCCTCCAGCTGGGCTTGGTGGCCCCTGAGCATGTGCGTGGAGAGCCAGCTAGGCGTCACCCAGCAGCAGCGCCATGGAGCTCAGCCCCCTTCCTCACCTAAGAATTAGTTAGCCAACAGAGTTGACATGTTGGTGACGAGCTCACCTTTATGTTGCTGTGCAGAAGTGTTTGCAATAATCTCTGAGAAGAGAAATGACTCGAAGAGTTGAGGTAGTGTCCCAGGATTAAAGTGTTGCCACGTATTAACAGTTATTTGTGTTGGCAAGATGCTTTCCAGATTTTTTGTGCAGATAGGAAGATTAAGACACACCAGCCCAGGATTAAAGCTTGTTTTACACAAGTACCCTGATGACATTTTGGTCAAGAATTCCAAGTGGCTTTCTAGATGGGGGCTGTTCCGTGGCAGGGGTCAAGTCCTCCTTTAGGAGGAATAAACAGAGCCGGTAAAGGTACTCCAGATCCCCTTCTCTGTGTGGTCTGCATGTTTTCTTCTGTTTAGTTTCACAGACATCTTCGCAGACAAAGGTTGATGGCAGCCGCAGGGCGGTGTCAAAGCTTGTTGCAGGGCAGGCGTGCTCGCTCGTAATGTTTGTGTACGTTGCTCCCTCCCCAGCATGAAGGAAGCCTGTTTATGTGAAGGTGGGGAGTGTTCAGAAGGAGTGTGTTTCCAGCTTAGACCTGGATGTGTCTGCAGAGCGTGCGTGGCTAGCACTTGATGGAGGAAGATGGTGCGGCGAGTCTCACCGTGGAGCATGTGCCGTGGCCCATGGCCGCTGGTGGCCCTCTCCCCGGGGACCCTGGGAATGTGCCCTTGGCTCCGATGCTTACTAGTCCGGGGCAGATGCTCATGTGACCTGTTGAAAGCCTCAGGCCTGCTCCAGAGCTCATCACTCACCCTCTAGTTTCCTTTGCATCCTTCCATAGATGTTTATCTGGAATGTTCACTGGCAGCTGCTTTATTCCTGATGTTTCTTCAGAAGAAAAGAGTGTCGTTCTCAGCCCCAAGGCCCACCCGAGCAGAAAAGCTGGGAGGAAGCCAACTGGGGTCGTCGCTGCTCCCTTGGCACTTGGGGTGTGTGGACAAGCTGCTTAGCTCAGGTGTGGCTGGTGACCTGGCCCTACCCTGGACAAGCCACTCCCCCTCTCTGAGTGTCCATTTCTTTTCCTGTAAAATGCAGGTGTTGGTATGACCCACCACCTCAGGTGGTTGTGAAGATTCAGGGAGATGATGTGGATAAAGCGCTCAACACCTGCCCAGCCCATAGATACACCCTCAACGGCTGCTGGCCCGTGTATGAAACCATCCAGGGCTTTGGGAAACACCATTTGGGAGTATCCTTGCTGTGAATAACGTGGCCGAGGCTGGGAGAAGTCTCAGAAGGGATCCCATGACCTCTTTTCCCCTGGTGGGTTGGAGTGTACGCTATTCTAAGCTGGGACCACTCCTGGGGTCCAGGCCAGTGCCCTGCTCTCCTCGTGCGTATAGCAGGGACTCCACCCACTTGCCTCACACCAGGGCAGCTGCCACCACCCTCCCTGCCCCAAAGGACTCCTCATCATTCCTACACTGGCCTCGCGCTGGTCACCTGGACAGTACCCCCCTCCATCCCCCTTCCTTGCTGCCTCTGAAATAGACACGTAAGTCATTTTGTTTTAAGAGTTTTGCCACCAGTCCATTTCTGGGCAGGCCCCTTTAGTCCTGGTCCCTGGCCTACCTGTGGGGGCACTATTGGGAAGCACACTGTTTTCGTCCTCCAGTGTGGAGCTGCTGAACGCCTTCCTCCTCCTCTGACCTCCTTACCTACTATTTGAGGAGGCAGTTTACCGCCCCTCCCTGACCGTGACATTATACCCCCAGTTATGGACATGACTTCAGGGTGGGCCTTTTTGGATGTCCCACAGATGCACCCAAGACGTGTGAGGGCTTCCTCTGTCCCTAGGCCCCAGGTTAGCAGTGTTTGCTTTAGGAGAGGTGCCCGCCTTCTTGGAGCCCCCTCCCTACCCAGAGACCTGTGCTTGCAAGGAGAACAGTCTGTGGTCCCTCTGGTCAGAAGGGAGCCTGCATCTCAGGGACCCCTGCCTTCTTTGGAGCCATCTTTGGCTCTTTTCTTCAAGAAAGGAACTGCCTGAGTGTGGTTGGTGCTTGCTTACCTTCCAGAAGCTTCTGTGCTAGACCATGCAGGTGTGGATGTGCAGACCCCGGACCCAGTGAAGGGAGGGGTGGCGCTGTCTGCTCCCCTGGCCCGGGCGGGTGGTCTGTTTTCCTGGCTCTCCTCGGGCAGTCAGCTGGTGTGTTGCAAGCATTAGCAAAGGACCAGGCCCACAACAGGTGCTCCTTGCTTTC
This sequence comes from Smutsia gigantea, assembly GCA_032199065.1. NCBI lineage: Eukaryota > Metazoa > Chordata > Mammalia > Pholidota > Manidae > Smutsia > Smutsia gigantea. The sequence continues at coordinate 11,737 of JAVSCE010014181.1, forward strand.
TGCCTCCTCATTCCTCCCCTATCCCAGTCGCCTGGCTAAATGCCGCTGTCCTTCGGAGTCGGTGCTTCCTCCAGGAAGCCCGCCCTGATCCATACCTTTTCTGCAGCCTCACCAGTTCGGGAGCCCCAGCTCTGCACCCTGAGTCTCCTCTGTGCTTCTCCTGTGTCGTAACATTCAACTAAAATGTGCCTCCTGGCAGTCAGGGGACCTGTCATCACCACACCCTAGAGCCAGCATGGTGCCTCGCGCACCGTGGGCACTCAGATGCGTGGAGTTGCTGAAGGAAGTAGCTGCCGAATGAATGCTGTGATGCATCTATGAACATAGCAAGAGGTACGGCCGAGGGAGCGCTTCCCAGGCTTGGCTGGGCCAGGCGTAGCACTCTGACAGTCACGGCCACGTCAGCAGGGCTCTGGGAGCAGGGTCCCACTAGGACAGGCTGAAGGCCCAGACACTTGGCAGAGGTTTGGAACGAGAGCAAAACTGCAGCTTTTCTGAGCCCAGGTTTGGCTGTCTGTGCTCGGCGACATCACCAGGCCCACCAAGACCGGAGCCAGGACACAGCGCCTGTCCTCGGGGCTTATAGCTGGGCTGTCCACCTCTGCAGCTGAACCTCACGTTTGGGTGGACGGCGGTGGGGACCAGGAGGGAGAGCAGGGCCAGGATATCACCGGGGACTCACTCCTTTCAGCTTCTGGTCTGCAACCCACACCCTTGCCTGGAGGGTCGGGGGCGGTGGAGGACTTGACCTGGCCGGTCTGTGAGCGGCGGCCGGGGTCGCATGGGGCGCATGGGCCGAACAAGCTGAGCGGGGGGCGGGGGCTCTGCTGCAGCGGCGGCCACCTCGGACTTGGGGCGGTGCGTGGAGAGCTGCAGTGAGGCCGAGCCCCTCCCACGCCTCAGGCAGCAGAGCCTGTGCCACCCAGAGGCAGGGCGGCCATTGGAGGCCCCTTGGGCTCTGAATCCCACCAGGGTCAGCCACGGTCACCCACAGACCACAACTCTTGGGCCTCGTCACAGGGAGGGGATGAGGAGGAGAGGTTGCCTGGACAAATAACTTGGGGGAACGTGGGCAGCCAGTTTCTTTACTGTGAGTTTCTTAACCCTTGCTGTGCTGACATGTGGAGTCAGTGCTCCAGGCCGGCTGCCTGTTCACACACAAGTGTCATGAGGGAGCATTTGTGGGAACACAGCAAAAGAAAACCAAAAACACCTGGCCAACAGACCCGGCGTTGGATAGTCTGCTTTGATTAACATTTGCCTATTTGAGGCCTTCGTGGTGGCCTGCGTCCCTCGAAATCTCTGGTGGTGGTTTTCTGCTCACGTGTGACAGGCTATGCTGGGAATCCAGGCGGGGACAGAGCCTCCCTGCCCATCCCCTGCTTAGCCCCTAAAGTCGGGCTTCAGTTAGCCGAACGGGTGCTGGGTTCTGGTGACACGGCCAGAGGCAGTGTTGGGGAGGCCGGGGGCCGGGCGGTTAAAACAACCCAAGGCCATTCTGGTAAGCACAGGGCAGTCCTGCTTGCAATCGGTGCGCGTCAGTTGTTGATGGTCATGTCAGTACTGATTTGCAGTTTGTGGGTTAGCCCTGGGGTTACGGCATTTCATTCGTTCTGTGACTGCGTGTCGCCTCTCTGTTTGATGTGCAGCTCTGAGGATACAGCGTGAACACAGCAGAGGCCCAGCGAACAGATACTCAAATAACGGCCACTGGCTCCAGGACACGCATCCAAACACTCCTCCCTCTTAATCAGAGGTTGTACCCTGAGGGTTTCTGCCCCCGCCTTCCCACTCCGTTTCTCCTGTAGTGCCTTGCCCACCATAAGGGCTTCATGAGTGCTTGTGTGATCGCGCAGCAGCCGGGGAAGTGCGTGGGGGTTTCAGTTCAGACCTGTATTGGATGACTCTTCATGGCACGTACCAGGTGGCAGGCTGGGGCACAGGGCTCTTCTGGATGCTGTGTCCACCATCTCAGCCTCCCTGACAGGTGGCCTCTGCTTCTGGAAGGAGACCCTGTCTGTACCTGAGTGAGTGTTGGCGTCAGAAGAGAAGGTGAGAATGGCTCTAGGCAGAGGGACTAAGCCAGCCAGAAGTCCAGCAACGTGCCAGGCAGGGGCTGCTGGGGGCCCCAGTAATGGGCCTTCACAGTGCTCTGGCTGCTCTGCAGAGACCTGCCTCCAGGGGTGAGAGGCAGAGGACAGGAAGGTCTGAATGGATGCGCCGGGGTCAGGCGGTCTAGGACCTGCTGGGATCTCACAGCGTTCTGGCTCTTCGGGTAGCTACTTTCAGACCTTGGACCCCCAAGTCTGCTCTTCACCATGCCCAGATGCAGTGCAGAGTTGTTCCCCTGCCAGATGGGACCCTTCCAGCTCCTGCCTGGCCCCTGCCACGTGGCTCTGACCTGCCCAGAGACACACAAGCAGTCAGTGCCTGTGGCTGGCCCTCTCATGCGCCTGCCCAGCGGGCGGCATAGCCCCAGCTCCAGAAGGTGCTCCTCGCCATCCACAGGCCCCTCCTCTCTGGTCCATCCCTACCAGCCCTGCGCCCTTTCCTCCGCTGCCCCTGCCCCTCCCTGTCAGGTACTCAGCACCAGCGCTGTTCTTGGACCACAGGACACCAGGCAGACAAGGCAGAGTCCCCACATCCTGGAGCTGAGACCCTAGTAGGGAGACAGACCGTGAGCCCCCAGACAACATTACATGAAGAGGCAGGAAGCAACTTGGCTTGGCTGCCAGGCCAGGTCAGGCTCCTCGTAGAGAGCATAGTGCATTTAAGTCTCAGCAAAACTCAGCTGTTTTGTTGGTGGAACTAAAAAGTCTTGGGCTGGGGGTGGATTCGGTTCCCTCCACCTGAGCTCTGCTTCCAGCTGGATTGGCTCCCGGCCCTGGATTGCCTCTCCCTCAGCTCCCAGCTCCAGCAGAGAGAGTGCCCCTTTCTCAGTAGCTCCAGTAAAAGCCCTAGATGCCCAGTGTCCCCTGGAGCCAAGCACACCACGGCTGGGTTCCATGTGAACGGGGTGGGTGAGTCCCCAAAGAAAATGGGAGGTTGGGAGGCAGGGATGGCCAAACCCTGGCTCCTTCCTGTGCGCCTGGGCACCTTGCTACTGCCTGAGAGTCAAGTGCAGAAGCGAGGCCAGGCCGGACCTCAGCCCCACATGTTGGGGCTGTTGGGGGAAAGGGTGTCTGGGATCCCTGTGGGTGTGGTGTGGACAAGCTGCTGCTGTCCGCCAAGTCCCTGCAGCATCCCCTTCCTGTCATTGTTGCCTGGCATTAGGTGTGTGCACTCATTCATTCATTCAAGGTGGCTGCCTGGGGCAGCATACGGAGCCTCCTTGGTGGCTCTCCAGCCCACCCTCCCACCCTGCCTCGCTTGTAGCCTTTGGTATTCACCCTGGTGTTTGCCGTCTGTGCATGCCGAGGACTGTGGTGCTGGGTCAGACTCGGGTGGCCTGGCCTTAGTGAGCACGCTGCGGGGATAGTAGGCGTCACTGGGCTGTTGCCTGGTCGTCGTCTTTGTGGGTGATAGCTGTCCTCCTAACCTGCCTCCCCACATATCTCCTCCCCACACTCTTCTTTCCTCAAACCTGAACCAGTCACCACGCTTCCCCACCTGCTTTGCATGCCTCAGTATGGCCTCAGCCATCCTTGGGCTTCTGGGCTCTTCCCCTTGGACTGCAGCACAGCCACCTCTTCTCAGGACCGTTTCCCTGACGCTGTGACCAGCTCCCACATGTGTGCCACCACGACTGCGAACAGCACCCCTCCCCATAGCAGCCTGCCTGGGAGAGCAGGTCATGCCAGCCTCCCTCCTCACTCTTGGTCCTCAGGGCCTTGACTGCTGAAGAGGTCCTGGGCACACTGCAGGGCTCATGACTGCTCCCAGGGCCCAAGGCCATTAATGAGGCAGGCACGCTGCCTCCCCAGAGTTGTGGTCCCTTAGCTGGTGGTGAGGACAAGTGGCAGGCGGCTGTGGACTTGGCCACCCCTGGCTGGGAGACAGATGGTGCTGCCTGCAAACAACTGGCGGCATGTCCTGGCCCATGACTTAGTGTCCCAAAGGGTGTCTTCCTTCAGCAGCAGCTGTGCACGGCAGACTGTCAGACTTCTCACTCTGTAAATTCTTTCTGTTTTTAATGGATACTCACTCAGTGATCCAGGTGGAACATGGGGGGCTCGGCCAAGGTGAGCTCTCCAGAGTTTGAGCGTGCGGGTGGAGATGGCACACTCGCCACCCCCTGGCCCCGCCTGATCTGCAAATTTGGAAAATATAGTAATGAAGAACTAAAGTCTCCAACACTTGAAATTCGGAAGATGCCACATAAAGATCTGACATCTCTGCACCACATGTCTGCAAGGCCACAGTTGGTGGCGCTGAATACTGACCACCTCAACTCCCTGCTCCCTGCAGCTTGCCACACTCCTCTGACCACTGACATGGAGTGTAGAAACCTTTTTGTTAGTGTATAATACACACACAGGGAGAAGTGCGCCCGCCCTCCCTTGAAGTGGCAGAGCCTCACCAGCTGAACACACCTGCACACCCACGTCAGAAGCTGTTGTCTAAGCGACTTGATGTTCCTTGGAGTTTATAGTTTTATGTGGGCTAATTTTTTGTCTTTAACTTATTTACTATATGAATGTAGTGTTGGGGGGAAAAAAACCAATTTTTCTTTTTGCAGAAAAGCCTGCCATCGCTCCGCCCGTCTTTGTGTTTCAGAAGGATAAAGGACAAAAGGTAAGGGCCACTGTGTTCTCTCTTCAGCAGTCGCTCCCGCCTGTTTCCTCCCAGAGGCTCCCCCAGGCCCCTGGCCACCAGCGCTCCTGCCTTTCAAGCCTTCACACTGAGCTGGGAGGATGGGTCTGGTGGCTGTGGGTCACCATGGCGACAGGTTAGGATGGACCTGTGTGGACAGGACTCAGAGGCCCAGCTTTAAAAACAGTGGCGGGAAGCTGCTTTTGAATTCCTAATGCTTTATTTTAAACATGCTTCTGTACATTAGGAAAACTAGTTGTAGACAAAGGTGGAAGGAAGTAGGGGAGGGAGAGAAGGAGGGAGGGAGGGAGGTGAGAAAGAGAACAGTGGTGGTTAAGGGGGGAAACAGGGCCTTAGATTTTAGGGGGATTTTTTGGCTCCAGCCAAGCTGGCATTAATGCGTTTAGAATGATTATTAGTCGGTTTGCATCGTATGTTTACAGTCTACCTTTGTCAGGTCGCTTCTCCTCTTGGGTTTTAAATTCTTAACTCCACTGCTGTTGGAAATGCCTTGCCTGATTCATGGTGATGGGCTCCCAGCCTGTCAGAGGCCCAGCCAGCACAGCAGCGCACTCGACACCATGTGTTGTCTACCTTGAAGCCATTACTGGAGTATATCCCTCTCTGACAACTGCGTGTGGAAGGTTGGGGTTGTGTCCACAGCTGGTTGATGTTCTGTGGCAGTGCCTGCCAAGCTGGTGTGAGGTCTCCCCGTTTGTCCAAAACAATGGTGGGTCCCTCCCCACCCGTGCCCCAGGGCAGCCTGTGTAACTGAGTAACAGTTGCAAGATTTGAGAGTGGCCAAAGTCCTGCTCAGATTTGGTGTGTTCTTAAATCTTTCTACATCTTTTTGATAAGAACAGAATTTGAGAATCTCATGGGCTCAGGGCTCCTGGTCCACAGGCGAGGTGCTCTGCTGATCCCCAGTCTCCTGGCAGGGTGGCTGGCTCAGGCTGGGGACTTCTGGTCTGTCAAGTTGGGACTTGGCAACCCAGCTTCTACTCATAGAGCCCCTGTCTCTGGGTCTGAGAAGAGAGGCCAGACTGCTTTTCCTGTGTGGCCCAGCCTTCCTGGGCAATATTCACGTGCTGAGGCAGGAAGGGGTGTGTGGAAGGGGTGGGAGGGAGAAGTGGCACTTAAACCCCTCAGCCCCTCCTGCCAACAGGGTACCTTCCGCGTTAGCCAGGGCTTGTCTACCAGGCTGTTTGTTCGCACATTAAATTTCCCTTTGTCAATTCTTTCACTGAAGAAAGAATCACAAAACCCAAGGCAGCATTCTTCCCATTTTGTTTCGGTTTTCCAGGTGGTATTTTCAAAGTACATCAATCTCTGCCATCTTGTCTCCCTTGGGCCCTGACCAGTCCAGTGTAATTACGTGTGTTTTCATCATTTGTCCTTTGGGAAGAGGATGGGGCTGATGCATTTCCTTTATCTTGCAGAAATGGATGTGTTTGATTTGTTTTAGACAAGGAAGTCACTTCTCTTGGGTTTTCCATGAAAGCAAGATTTTCTAGAGTCTTGTTTTGAACCAAGTTTAGCTTAATTGGGCCAGCAAACTAAGCCCCCCCCCCCCCCGCCTGTTTTTGTAAATAAAGCTTTATTGGCACTCAGCCACGCCCATCCCCCCACTGGAGCAGAGGCTGCTTTCGTGCTGTGGGGGCAGAGGGAAGTAGTTGGAACAAGACCATGTAGCCCATAGCCCACAGACTCAAAAATTAGTATCTGGGCCCTTTACAGAAAAAATTTGCCAGCCCTGGATTTAAAACAAGTAACAGGAATTAATAGTTCTTTCATCCTGAAGGCTTTTGGACAACCAGCAGAATGGAACACTGAAATGTAATGTTCATTTGGCTGAATTTAAAATGCTTCCAAAATTACTAATTCCTATTTCAGTGGTGCTTCACAGTTGAGGTGGTTCTGTTGCTTTGTGATGCAAAAGCTGACTTCCACATACTACCTTCAGAAACAAGGGCAATGCAAGTCACAGAAATGCGGTGCGGCTGAACCAGAAGGGTAGCTTGGGGAGCTGCTGCTCCTCATCTTAAAACTGTCCAAGTGTAGTTACTACAGAAAGTTGACTCGAGGCCAGCTCTAAATGGGCTTCTAGAAATAACCGACCTCTGGAGCCTCCTCCATGAGGAGGCTGCTGCAGGGGTTTCACGGCAGGAGCAAGAGCCTGTGTGACGCTGGGAGGGCCGCCTTCTGAGCTGTTGGGTGGATAGTACCAGATGGACACACAGCCTTCTTACTCTGTTGCTTATGACAGCGCATGAGTAAGGCACACAGTCAGCAGAGGAGCTCAGACTGCTAGCTTTGTGTCCCCTTGTCTTCCCGCTCCAAGGGAGACGGGAAGGCAGATCTGCGAGGAGCAGCCCCTGTACTTGGGACAAAAACGAGAACCGGAGACCCCCCCCTGCCGGGCTCCTTTCCCTCCGAGATCTCAGCCCGGCCCCGTCTCACACCTCTGAAGCATAGCTGTGCAGACTGGGCTGGGTTTTTCCTAAATATGTTTTGCCCCCCTTTTCACTTTGACTTTTTTTTTCTCAAGTCCTCATTAAAACTAAATGGCACTGGGGACACGTGAATGTCCTTCATCTGGCTTCGCTTCATTTTGTCGTAAATGCTGGAAGCACTGGATGTAAGCTGCTCCCACTCGACACATCTGCCCTTAATACGTCCTCAGGCATCCCAGAGGAAGAGGGCCATTCCTCCTCTTGGGCCTAGTGCCATTGTCATGCCTGAGAAAATTGTCATTAATTCAGAAAGACCATCCAGTGTATAGTCCATATTTAAATTGCCTTGTCACCAAAATGTCCCTTATAGCTATTTCTTGGGTCCATTCATCAACTGTGGAACCACTGACTTCCCTTCCGTAAGTGACCTGATCTGTAAGCGCCTGTGGCCTCCCTTCAGAGAGCCCGTGTCCCGCGCCAAAGGAGTGGTCTCTGACTCAAGACTGAGATAAAAGATTTGAAACGCAAAGAAAAAGACTAAGCTGCTAGCCCAGGCAATTTTTTTGTTCAGTGGCAAAGCCACACAGCATTTTCTGTCCGTCCCATCAAGGGCTGAGTTGCATTCTCAGCACACTAGGAATTGTCAAATCCTCCTGTTCCACATCAGAGATGGCGGTTGACAGTTTGAACTCCCGTTCTAGCGTCTAAGTCCACACCGGGGCCAAACAGCACAGGGAGCCTCTGTTCATCTCTGTGTTCCCCAGGCGACCTCAAGGTGGCGCTCTTCACGAGGGGCTTGCTCAAAAAGGAAACCTTTTTTCTTAACTGCCTCCAATGGTGACAGTTTTTTTTCTTTTCACTGTGAAGAAAATTTGAATCTCCCGTAAGCTGTTCTAGTGTCTGTGATAACAAAATGTTTCTTTCTGTTACGTATCTTCCACGTGTTTGCTAATCTGCAGGGGGAGGCTCTGAGTTGCCCTGGCAGGAGAATGCCTATTCGGTAGACAGACAGAAGGATGTCACAGAAGTGCTGGTGAGCAGAGAGCACGGCGTCGCTGAAAACGCTGTCCTAGATGCTGAGACCTAATTGTGAAGCTTATGTTGGTGTGACACGTATCCTCTGTCCATCGGAGTCTTTCTGCTGCTGTTTGTCAGTCCCATGTATTTTTGAGCTGATGTCAAAGGCTGTCAGAATCCTGATGTCTGATTGTAACAAATGTGTGGAAAGACTGCAGGCCTTATCTTGATGCTTTAGACCTTACTTTTCTTGTCCAGTGGCAACAGACGCAAGTAGGAAATGCTGAATGGCACCTGTATTTCTTTGTGGTCCTCCAGTCAGGCTTCACTTCAGTCCGTCATACCACAAGGGCATTTGAACATTTATGTTCTAAAACCAGGGATTTTTAAAAAGATCTAAGCGAGCCTAGTTAACGATAGGCAGTTTTCCCACAGAGCTCTGGGTCTAATTTTTTCTTGTGGCGTTAAAACCGCTGGCCATACATAGCGGCCAGCCGTGCGTGTGCCGACCTCAGTGCCCAGACGGGTCTGAGCAGCAGCTTCTGTCTATGGGCCGCCCCTGGAGAGGAAGAGTCAGTTTGGGTGACTTTGTAGGTATGTGGATGGGTATTGCTTTTGCTTTCCTAAGAGTGTCTGCAGGTTCTCTGAAATCCTCTCAAGAGTTCCCTGTGTCCAACAGGCTCTCATGTGAGGAAACAGCCTTCAGGCCCTCCCAGAGGTCTCAAGTCACTTGAGAAGAAAGGTGCATGGGCAGGGATGCAGGGTAGCCCTGTGGTTATTTAGTTCACCAGGAGGGAGAAACGGCTCCGAGGGGTGGACGATGCCAGGTAGGTTAGGGGACGGGAGTCCATCAGTTCCAAGACACCAGCTTTATAACCCATTTCTCAAGGAAAGAGTCTCAGCTGCAGTGCTCTCAGCCCGTGAAATCCCCTTCCATATCCCAAGACCACTTTAGAGGATGGCAGGGGTGTTGTCCTTTCGAGGATGAAGACTTCCATAACTTTCTCTTAGCCAGGTGGCTTTCTGCATAAGCCCTTGCCTGGGGTGTTAGGGGTGAGCCTGGGAGAATCCTGGGCTCTGGCCCCCTCCATCAGCTGAATCCCCACCCGCTTGTTTGTTACCGAGGCAAGAGGGTGCTTCCTTGGTCTCGGGGTTAAGCAGAACAAACTGAAGGGTGCTGGGAGAACTGGAAGGATGCGAAGCCTTTGCCCTGGACTCCCGCTGGGCAGCCATGTGCTGCTCCAGGCCTAACTCCCCTCACCTGCTAGACCGCAATGGCGCTGACAGCCACCTCCCCTCATCCGCATCTTTGAGATGTGTCACTAAACCCTAGGGGCAGTTTGACTCAGTCCTCCCTGTCCCTCCAGTAGAGGCCCCAGTTACGGCTGCCAGGTGTGTTTTCCACGCTCACGGTAGGCTGAGTAGCTCCATGCTTCCTGGACCGCCTGGCAGTTTTGAAAACGAGAGAGAGAGCTGGGACTTCCTGTACACCTTGAGGCTCTCTCGAAATCAGACAGAGCGAGGGCACGTTCATTTGCCCCTCTGCTGGCCTGGAGGGCTGGTCTGGCTTTCTTGGCCATCCTCGGCCCGGGCAGGAGCTGCTGCAGGTCAGGGTCTCCAGTCCATCCGGCCCCGAGTCGCAGCCTTTCTTTACATTGAAGGAAAATTGTCTTTTTCGCTCCCAGTTCTCTGCAGAGCAAAAAGACTTGTCGGATTCGGGAGAGGAGCCTCAGGGGGAGGCAGAGGCCCCCCGCCATGGCGCGGGCCACCCCGAGGCAGCTGGTGAGCGCGCCCTAGAGCCTCCCGCCCCTGCTAGCACTCCAGCCAGCGCTCCTGAAGCCCAGCTTCTTCCTTTTCCGCAAGAACTGGCGGGGGTAAGTCCACCTGTACCTGGCATTCCATGCCCAGGGCTCCCGACCCAGACCTGCCCCTTCCCCTTCGGGTCCTTCAGATCCAGACCCTGGGTCCCGAGCATCTGATGACTGGATCTCTTCAGCTCCTTTTAATTCCTGGTGCTGAGAAGTCCGGACAGATTAAGTCCCCTTTCAGTCGAGACTTTCTAACCAGGGGACCATATACCGGGAACAAGGAGCTAGTTCCCTTTCCAAAAGAGACTCGAGAGGTCAGAGGAGGAATTGAGGAGTGGGGCAGAACCTTCCAAATCAAATTCGACCCCTTCTCCCTCCTTCCATTTTTCTCTATCCTCTCCCTGAATTGGGCATTTGTGTTCCATATCTAAGAAGCCCAGGAAGCGCCCCTTTCTTTGGTCTGTAGGGAGAGGTGTCTAACGTGGATTGCTTTGCAAGACTGTGTTTGGACTGTAATTAGGCTGTGAACTGTTTATTCCGATCAAAGAAGGAAGCAGAAAAGACTCTTTTGAGTCCACAGATAACCCTGTGAGCCCTTTACCTTCATATTAAGAAGGCTTCTGAGGGTTAAAGGTGGAGAAGATTGTGACCTCTTGTGAACAAGAAATGTCTTCAGGTTGTGGATAAATTGATGAATTGGGAAAGGTAAACATCCTGCATTCAGGATTGAAACCTGCATCCTCTAGGTACCTGACAGCAGTCCCCCATTCACCTGACTCTTACCAAGAAAACAGGAGCCGTTCTGCCATCCTGAACCCTGGGCAGCCTCCAGAGTGTCGTGGCCCCAGACCTGTAGTGATGCCTGTGTCACATCACCAGCCCGTGTTTAAGGAAACCTTAAAATTCAGGTGCAGCCACCAAACCCTAGGATGCATGGGAGGAAGTGCTGATAGCCAAGGTGAGGCTGGAGTGCTGTTTGAATAGTCGGAGGAATCCGTGTGGAGCCGGGAGGAAGAGCCAGGCTTTACTCTGGACGGGGATGGGGATGGGGGCGAGTGGGGGAGGCAGGCTTCGGGGCCTAGAAGTGGGTTTGGGGTAGCACAGCGTGCTCAGGGAGGCCCAGTAAAGATTCCAGCCAGGAGACACGCGCCCCGAGCGTGGTGGGAGTGCGTCCCTCATGCGAAAGCTAGAATGGGGAGGTGATGGCTGTTCTGGTCAGGGTGGAGCAGCGGCTGGGACCCCTCTGGGGTCGCTGTTGTGAGCCTGGGCCTGGGGCCCTCAAGCACAGGGGACCCTTACGCCAGTCCGCCCAAGGGCTCTGCGGCCTCCTGCTGCTGCCAGTGTGAAAAGCACTTGTGAAGACCCTCCAGCTGAAGACGCTGAGCCGTTCATGGAGAGAAGGAGGTGGTAGATCACAGAGACTGTCGGGGCAGCCACTCTTCTGGGGCATGCAGGCTATTTCAGGCCCCTTTTGTAGTGCCCATTTGGTGAGACAGGTGTGCCCCCCTCCCCACGGGAGGCCTCACCTTCTGCCTGTGGCCAGTCCACACAAAGATTTCTGAGGTCTGGCCAGTGGGACTTGGCCTCTCAATTCTTACGAACTTTGCATCAGAGGCTCTAATCCTGAGAAATTCAAGCAGTCCCCAGACTGGTAAATGCAAGGCCAAGCGTTGGGGCAGGGAACCTCAAGATGGGAGGTTCCCATCTCCGCGGGAGACAGCCAGGACCCGAGGGAGCAGTTTATGTGTGTGCCAGCATAGCATGCACTGCTTAGTTTAGATTCGTAACTATAGCAACCTCAGTTCTGGCAGAAGTCTCAGCGGTCACATCAGTCAGTGACAGCTCAGAGCCAAGCGGCCTTGCTTCCTCGGGCTCTCAGCAGAGGAGACCCTGGCTGGGTCCTGATGGCTCCCGTTAACTGGCTTTCTCTACTGATTGGTCACGTTCATGACAAAGTAAACGTTTTTTAGGTCAATTAGGATTTAAATCAGGGCAGACAGAACCTGATCCCAGCTGCTTCTTGGGCTGAGATGGTCCTTGTGGGTAACTCGGCCTGGCTGCTTTTGCAGCAGAACAGATTTGGATCCTGCTCTGCGCCACACCGGAGCTCAGGAAACGGTGCGCCCGTCAGCCAGCAGGTCTCATCCATCACCTTCAGCCTGGTCTTTAGTTCTTGATCCCTGGGGAACATAAAGCTGGACTTCTTTGTAATAAATAGGGCTCACTGGGTCGTAGCTTATAAAGGGCCCTTATCTTCTTTCCATCTCATCAGAACTCTGGCCATGGCAGACTCAGTACCAGGGAAAAGTCTCTGTATATCAGCTTCCTGGCTCTCAGAAGACAGCTGGGAGAAGAGTGCACCACATCCAGATTAAGTTCTCTGGCCAGAGAAAGCAGGCTGCTCCGAGTGCTTACTCTGAGCCTGGCTGAGGCCTCCGGGACCAAAGCTCCAAGCCAAGGTACTGCTCAGCCTAGACTGTGTTTACCGGACCCACCAGGAAGCCTAGAAAGACTCTGGAACGAGCCCCAGGCTCGGCAACTACCCTCATCTTCCAGCTCCTGCCCGAGATTCCACCTTCACCCCTCCCCCGCCCAACATGCAGCGCTCCATGGCTGCCACTGGTTTTCGTTTTTCCGTGTCTTCCTTTTTGGTAAGAACTTGTGAGCTGGTTGCCTCAGTCACAGAATAAACAGCACAGAATTGCTCCCCAGTCACTGTGAAGACAGGACACGTCAGCAGGCCTTCCTGAACTGATTTTTCCTACAGCTGCAGCCACCAGCTTTCTCCGGGGGCAGTCCCAGCCGGGGGCAGAGGCTCAGGCAGGCCAAACAGTACCTGGTCTTCCCTGCAGGGGAGAAGGTTTATCTGACATCGCCTTGCTTTCTTGTTTTTCCTGGGAAGTCAGGAAGGCAAGGTTCTTCATTCCTGCTTACCACTTGTGTTTGTCTGTGTCGGCTTCAGAGACACAGCCTCCAGCTCCATTCCCCTCTCCCCCAGACTGGCCTGGAGCCCAGGTCAGGCGGCCTCTCTGAGAGCTGTGGGTTTTTTTAGAGGGGAGTCCTTAATAAGCATAACAATTGTAATTTTCACCATTTCAGCCTTTATACAAAGAATAGAAGCTTCCCACGCCTGTGGTCCCATCCTGGCTTAGGCGTTGCCCCGTCTGTTTTGCACCTGGCGGGGAGGACTGACACACCTCACAGTGTGAGCTGCTTACCCGAGGTTCCAGTGGCTTTTCAGGAGAGAGGACAGCCCCCCAACCCCCTGGCAGCAGCCCGGCTACCGTCCTTTCCGCCTTATGCACCTGATCCATTCCTTCCCACTGCCTCGCACCAAAGAAATGGGTTGGAGGGTTCTCTTTTCTCTTCCTTTTTCCTTGTGTAAGTGTTCATGTAGCATATTTTTTATCATGGTGTTCCAAATGGGTGCCGACCGCAGCGTGTCCAGGTGTCATCCTGAAGACCGCATCCTTGCAGAGGTGGATTGTAGTATGGAGGAGGACCGTGCTCTGTCCTCCCTCCTGCCCAGGAGGTACCAATCCCAAAGGCCTGCTCTCAGTGTCCTGCCCACCCAAACCCCGCGGCAGTGCGCCTGAGCTTTGGACTGCAGGGCCCAACCCTGGGTGCGTCCCAGGCATTGTTCCCGACTGACACCTGAGTAGCTGCCCCCTAGGTTGGGGTGAGGGTGGCCCCAGACGGCTTTGATATGGCAGAGGTCCTAATACCAGGCTGCTGTGTCCAAGGGAGGCAGTGGTGGCTGGAGGCGGGTTACGGCGGCCCCTCCTTCTTCTTGCCCTGGGGAGAACGCACAGGGCAGGCGGATGGCACGCCCTGACCTCCTCCAGCAGGTGGGGGGCAGGCGGCTTCCCGTGCTTCTGGGAGAGTCGGCATTGCCAAAGGAAGGCAGACTCGGCTTTGTTTCCCGTCCTGTCTTCCTGCCTCGCTGCCGTCCTTCAGTGTGAAGGAGAGGTGCTGGTGGAGTTTCCTTTGCTTCTGACTTGGCTGGCTCCGAACCCTCTGGAGGTTCCAGCAGCTTCCAAAGGTTCTCTCTGGTGGGGGATCTCCCTGTTAGCCTTTCTAGGACCAAGAGGCCCACCACATGCCTGTGGGATGGCACTCAGAAGAGATTTAGAGCATAGCTTTGAGGGGCTGTGGGGTCAGGAGCTGGGGAGTATGTGAATCTTGTCTGGCCAGGCACCCTTTCTGCAAGTGACTGAAAGGGCTCACCCATCAGTAAATGCTTGCCGAGCATCTTACGTGCAGCGTCCTGGGTGTTGGGTATGTGACCTGTGGGCACAGCAGGCAGGGACTGGCCTCACCATAGTGGGTGACCAACGACACACACACATCAGATCGTTTCCCTCAATAAACAAAACAGGCCAGAGCTGCGAGAGGCTGGAGGTGGGGTGGGGAGGAACAGCTGCCACACTGGGTGGTAGGAGGGCAAGCGGGCCCGCAGTCAGCGCAGGCCTTGTGTACCACACACAGGAGGAACGCCGAGGCGGGAAGTTAGAAAGCATGTCAGCAGGGGGAGGCTGGAGCGCGAGGGAGGGGTGTTGCAGGGCAGTCGCCAGGACCCGGCGCTGAGGAGCCCAGAGGCACTCGGCATCAGCTCCTGGGCTGGGCTCTGGGGGAGGCTCCTGGCACCCGCCAGGTACAGAGACCCAGAGATCCCTGAGAGGGTTGGGGTGCCGTTGGCAGGGGTAAGAGAGCTAGGTGGCGCTAAAGGAGCCCCAAGATGCACAAAGCAAGAGCTGATAGAAAATCCAGTCAGGATGTTGGGGACCTCAGCACCCCAGTCAGGTATCCTTAAGCCATCCAGACAGGAGACGGGAAGATGCAGAGGGCTTGACAGCACTGGCACCCAGCTGGCCCCACACACGCACAGAGTGTGCCCCCCACACAGCCACACACATTCTGCTCCAGGGCGCAGGACAGGCCACAAAACAAGTCCCAGTGAGGGCAGTCTTCTCCAACCACAGCGGAAGGGAATTAGTGTCCTTAGCACAAGGAACCCTGGAAAATTGGCACACGTGGAAATTAGCCTGGATAGCCAGAGGGCAACGGAAAGGTAGGCATGGAAGAATCAAGGACAGCACCCGAGGCTCTATGCGGAATGGGAGATACATGCCGTCACTGCCTTTCTGGCCTGCAGAGTGCCTGGGATTCTTGTTGCTTCCCTGAACAGATGCCAGATGAGCTGACGAGTGCCAAGGGCCAGTCCCCTTCTGGAACTGGGAGCTGTCAGGTGGCCCTGACACAAGCCGCACCAAAGGGTTTGTTCTCACTGGATAGGGTGATGTGCGGGCTAGTACCAAACACGTGGTGACTGGAAGAAGAGAAGCCACAAGAGCAGAGCCACAGGGCTGGGCTTGAGGGGAGACTGGCCGGGGGCTGGAGCCTGCTGCAGAGGAAGAGGAGGGGGCCTACACCCACCCGGTGTCACTGGCCGAGGGCACGGGTCCTGAGAGAGGCTAGACGTGATGGTGACACAGCTGTTCCCAGAGGCCACCATAGGGTAAAAGTGGTGCCAGAGTGCACCTCTGAGTACCCTCGCTGTCCTAGGCTCACGGCCTTACACCAGCCATGGTCCCTCACCTGGCTGTCCCCCGGACGGGACTCCACATCCAGACTCTCCCTTCCATGCCTGTCCTCACTGTGGCCAGGCGCCAGCACCTCTGTATTCCAAGCGCAGAAACAGAAGTCTGGGCAAGGGAAATAATTTGCCTGGAGTCTAACTTTCAGGAACTGGCAGAGGTGGGAGGGATTAAGTTCCACAAGCCTCTGAGACGGGGCTACCCACCTTCACTCCCCACTCATGCTGCAACCTGTTCTGTGCCCTTCTGCAGCCAGCCTGTCTGACGCCCCGGGTATTTGGTTTTGTTTGGGCCCAGTAGTATGTTCCCAGTCACCCCGAGGCCTGCTGAAGCCCTGCCGTGTTGTGAGGGCTTTGCCTCTCCGAGGACTTTGGTGAATGGTCTCCCTGAGCCTTCTCCTCGCCCAGGGCAGGCGTGGAGACAGCGGCCATGCTCTCCCTTCCACGGTGAGCTCATAGAGCCCAGACTTGGAGCAGAAGCCCAGGCCTGCTTCTCTTGACTCGCTCACAAAGGGAAGGGAGAGTCCAGGCTGCGACATTTCCTCCTCACTGTCCCTTAGGGCAGGTCCACAAACCCCGGCCCGTGGCCTGTGTTTGCCTGGCCTATGAGCTAAGATGGTGTTCACAGTTTTGTAAGATTCAATTGTAAAAACAGAGGAGGTGACATGTGGCCCTCAAGGCTGAAAATACTTTCCAGCCCTTTACGGAGAAAGTGCCGTCCTGGCCCCGGGAGGTTCTCTCCCGCTCTGCAGCAGTCCCTGCCTGTACACAGAGCCCTTCCACAGGCACCGTCGTTTCATCCCTGCAGCTGCTGGAGGTGGTGGTCCTCGTTTGGCCAGGCTTGACGCCAGGGCTTTTTGCAAAGTAAGAAAATCAGCTCCTCTGCTTGTTCTCGCACGAGTGCCCCCGGAGGGTGATGTTCACCCTGAATGCTTGCTTTCGGCTGCTCGGCTCTGCGGAGTCCCTAGTTGCTGGGACAGGCCGGACACGAGGGACCGTGTGGTAACCTGGGTTAGGAAGGGCCTCATTCCGAGGCTGCCTAAGTGCTGGCGGTTCATGTTCTGAAACCCAAGGTTCTGAAGGACGAAGTTCTTCACCTTCTCTGGGCTTGTAAGTGTTCAGTGGGGTTTGTTGTCTGCTGAGTTATATTTAATGAGTTTGTTCTGAACACTTGGCCCCAGATTTTGGTCCAAGGTTATCAGCGCTCCCAGTTGCTCCAGAAAGAACAACCCATCTTGAACGAGGAGGGGCCACACCATGGAATGTGCCAGGGCAAGGAATGGAAACTGTCATGATCCCATGTTATGCAGCCATTTTAAACAGTCCCGCTGCCCTTCAGAGTGGAGAGAGGCACTTGGCAAACATTTGACAGCACGAGTTTTGGGCAGATAACAGTTTCTCTGTGTTTGAATTTGGGGGTGACCCGCCAGTGAGCCATAACCGGTGGAGAAGCAGAGAAACCAGTCCCTGTCCTGGAAGTGTGTGCTCAGACATGAAGTGGGTCCCTTGGCTCATGGCCTGGGAGGCAGACAGAGGTCTGGGGGGGGCTTTGAGCATCGGGCTGCAAGCCTGTCCATGGGGTGTGTGGCCGAGCTCAGGTTGTTGGCCCTCCGTGCTGCACCTCCGGAACAGCCGCAACGGAGCTGGCGGGCTGCTGGGTGCTGGGCATCAGGGCCTACTCTGACCTGCCCTGTGCTCTCGTTTCAGAGGTCAGCTGGAGGCTCCAGCCCCGAAGGTGGAGAAGGTGAGGACACCTCTAAGACATTCTCTGTCTTTTCTTGTGAACGTGGAAGCAGCCTGACTTTCTCCTTCTCCTCATTATTTTCTGTAGATTCTGACCGAGAAGATGGAAATTACTGCCCTCCTGTCAAGCGAGAACGAACATCCTCTCTGACCCAGTTCCCACCTTCACAATCAGGTACCAGCCGCAGATCCTATTGACCTCTAAAAATGTCTGTTGATAAGCCCACTGTCCCCTGCATGTCATACACCCAGAGTCGGTTAGAGCCCATCTGAGTCTCCTCCAGGGTTGAGGTCAGAGCTTGCCTTGGGTCTGTGTAGTGCTGGTATCCCCTTCTGGAATCAGCGACGTGTGTGTGTGTGTCTGTCCTAGTGGACTAATACGGAAAATGCAACAAGAAATGGTCCCTCCGAAGCAGAGGAAAAGGGCTCGTAGCCCTGGCAGGGGCTCTGACCACTGATTACATACCCTCCCTCAGCCTCAGCCGGGTGCCTAGACCTTGGTGATCCTGTCAGAAGCCCATGCGTGCACACACGGTGCATAATGAGCTGAGTGGCCCCAGCACACACTTTGGTGGTGGAATGCCATGAGGTCCCAAAGGACAAAGGCTTGGTGGAGCCTTGAAGGGTGACCCGGGCTAGGACCCTGTGGAGGTGCTGGACGGGGGCCGGCAGACCAGCCTCGGGGCGCACACAAACACTGTGCGGGAGAGGCCGGTTCCGGAGTACAGAGACACTCTAGGGCTACTTAGTGCAAGGCTGTGCAAGCAGGGACACTCTGCAGATTTGGGGAGACACGGCCACCTGGCTTTCCTCTCCCCTCCCTGCCTGACGTGGCCCACTCTGGTGGTGTCCTGTGTCCCCCGTCTTGACTCTGTGGGGCTCACAGGATCTCTAGTTATGGGATAGGAAGTGCATTCTGGGAAGCTCGCATGAGACATCTCACAGCTGTGAGCCTTAAGGGGCGGGGTGGGGGGAGATGCTCCTGCAAGGTTTGCTTCTGCTTCAAAAGTACTAGAAGTGTCCCGAACATTCAGTTCAGAAAGTGAGCGTCCTTACCAGGTCATCCCCATAGCATAGCATGCTTGATTCATCCCTGCCTCCCTGCACAGTTACTGTGGACATGGCCCTGTCCTTTCTTTCTCATGGCTGCTTTAGGCCCCTCTGAGTGGAGAACTCATTTGCTAACCAGGTGCTGGGAAACTGTAATCTGAGCTTCAGTTGACAACCTTTTTTGTAAGGACCTCTGCACACTGTTGCAAAGGCGGCCCCACAGAACAAGGGGGCTTCTGCATCCGAGCCTTGGGTGGTATTCCTTCCCGTTTACTGTCTGCTGCTGAGCTGCTCTGCATCAGAAGGGTGCAGCAGGAGAGGAGGTGGCCACCCATGCTGTGGCCACAGGCTAAAGGGGCAGAGGACACCACACACTCCTCTGGTGTGGTGACATCCCAGATGCTCTGCGCTCTGTCCCAGGAGAGGAGACATGCACGGTGCGGTCCTTTGGAAAGCACTGCCACTGCACTGCTCTCTGTCCCACTTAGCTGCACTCTTTCTCCCCAGTTAGTGCTTCAGCTCTGAGGCCCACTGCACTGTGGCCTGGCCTGCATCCCGGGATCAGCTGATACTGTAAAGTCAGATCCCAAAAAGGCGAGGGGAGGCGGGTACAGTCAACTGCCAGGCCCTGACTGGTGACCAGTAGCAAGGCTGAGGACCCTCTTCCCTCTCGGCTGCCCCCACAGAAGCCCGGGGCACCAAGGAAAATCATCAGCATGAAGATAAGACAGGTGGCCACAGCAGACTAGAGGCGGCCGGTGGATTTGGGGCAGATAAAGGCTGTTCAGCTGGAGACCCTCTTGTCTGCTGCAGAGGGTCTTGGGGGTTGCTTTTGTTGGGAGTGTATAAAGGCCTCCTTCAGAATGCTGACCCGCCCTAACGGTGGGGCTTGAGATCAACCCCTGGGGCGGGGAGGTGAGCGGTGTGCACCTGCCCCATGTACTCATGCTATTTTTCCTCTTGTTCCCTCCCCTGCCCGCATGTCCTTGTCAACAGTATCAAAAAACAATGTTTTTATGCCATCAACCTTCTGCGAGCCATCTGCAGGCAATTCTGACTCTGAACCAGGTGAGCGCAGTTCCCCTTTGCCTTGCCTTTCACGGCCAGTCACAGCGGGGGGGGGGTGTTCCTGGGAGGAGAAGCAGTGGCCAGTGTAAGCTAAAAGCTTAGATGGAAGTGGGCAGTGTGAAGTCAGGCTTCTTGGTTCCTAAATGTTTTCCCAACTGCACAGCCCTCAATGGGGAATCCAGTGAGAGTCAGGCTTCATGAGCTCTTCCTGCAGCTCCTGCAAGTGTGACCTGGTTACAAGGAGTTTGAAGTCCTTTTTTAAAAAACAACTTGAAAGAGATGCATTGCTCATTTTTCAAATTTTACACAATACATTCATATCAATTTTTAAAAGGCAGATCGGAAATAACATAGAATAAAAGAATCCATCTACCCTGTTGTCACTCTGCCATCCCAAAGGTCACTGCCATAGAGGTTATGTGATTTTCCAGACCCCTTTTCCATGTATAAAGTCCTCACATTAATTAATATTGCTTTGATGTGTTCAGATAAATATATAGATATATTTAATTGCAGCCTTAAAACTGAGGAAAACAGCTTGACCCCCTCAGAAGAGTATGGAGCCAAAAAAACCCCACAGAACATGGGGCCTTCCTTTTTTGGTCTCTCACTAGGAGCCAGTGCCAGGATTTCTTGAAAGTTGCTCCCACGTGGCTGAAATTCCTCATAAACGATTTAATGAGCATATTTAACCACCCCGATTCTGTAACCCAACCTGCCTTATATAAATTCAGCGCCGACTTCAAAAGTGTTGCAAGAGAAGTCGTCCTCTGGCAGGAGGGCAGTGTCAGGGGAAGAGGCAGGTTTTTATGACCTTGAGGATTGATTGGATGACACCATTTCAAACACTTGGATTCACTTTGACTCTAAAAGCAGACTGTTTTGAACTGAACCCCTCACCCACTCCTGAAGAGGAGCTTGATTTCCAGGGGTCCTCAGGGATACCTGGGGTGCAGGCTTCAGGACGACTGGGCCGGACTGGCATGCGTGGCTGCGCCGTCTGGGGTCTTGGTTGCGGAGCCAGTGTCTTGATTCTTCTGTGCTATTGAATTCTATAAGGAATCTCAGGATCACCTCTGAGGTCGTGAGTGACAGCCTCGCCTCCCATTTTTCCTCCCCAAAACCTTCATCCCGCAGCCTTGAGAGCAGGACAGCCCTGGGAAAGCAGGGGCTGGAGGAGCTGCTTCCGAGGCCTGGTGCAGCCACAGTCCCTGGTGCTTCCTGCAGCAGGGCGGGTCACATTAGACTCGCACATCACTTCGGCACAGTGGAGTTCTTAATCCACTCCTGCTTGTCTTTTCGTTTTTACCTTTAAGTTTGGAAACAATGTAAAACTTAAGAATTTACAAAGCACTTCTTATATCCCATCATCTAGTGACCCCATTCAGTGTTCCTCGCTCTTCCCAGTGACGTCTTTCATAGCAAAGGGATCGGATCCTGGGTCACACATTGCATTTCTCTTCCCATCTCTAAGGGTTGCTCAGTCTTTCCTTGACTTTTGTGACCTTGTAGGTTACGGGCCCTTGTTTTGGAGAAGCCCTTGAGTCTGGGTGTCTCATGTTTCCCGGTGATTCCCCCTCGGGGGTTCATTTGGGCTCACGTCTTTCCCAGTGCATGGAAGGGTAGCCCGCAATGCCACCTGTTCTGTGCGTGGGTCAGCTGGTCCCTAGGTCAGAGTAGACTCTGTCTGGCTTCTCCACCAGGAGATTGTCTTCCCTTTGAGGTTAATGCTTCCCAGAGAGCTGCCTGGAGACTCTGGGAAACATTCTGCCTCTCGTGCCCTCCAGCATTACTGACTCCCTGGATGTTTTCTTGCGAAGTTCACTCATTGTAACAGTCGCCCAGGGGGGCTTTCCGCCTCCACCAGGGCTGCTGCATTTGGCTGTCGGCAAACTACCAAGAGAGCTCTGGTCCCGCTTGGTCGCAGATGGTTTGTTGTTCAGTGTGGATCTGTGACTTGGGTTTTAGTCAATGGGTGAGGGTTTGCTGTTAGTAGTACTGATTTTACTGTCGAGGTTTTATTTCAGTCCCAGGTAGGGCCAATGGCAGCCCATTGAGCAGATGCCATGTCCCCGTCATTCTTCCAAGCATGTTCTTCCTGTCGTCACAAGGCTCCAGACTCTTCTCCCACATTTTCTGGGTGCTTGGCGTGTGCACTGCCCTGGGCCAGCGCTGCTTCCAGGCCCTCTTGGTGCCCAGAGGGGGGAACACACACATCCAGTGCACACACCCACATGGATTTCTGTGCACGTGTGGGGCCCGGGTCGACACGGATGCTGACAGTCCAGCGCAGCAGGGTCCAGCTCAGCCTCCCCGTCGTATCCCTGCTTCTCCTGACGATAGAGAGCTGGCTCCCCTTGTCCTCAGCGCAGACACTTACTGCCCAGCCCTTGCGTGGCCAAGTCCCGCCCTTGTGTCCCACCAGGCCACCTCCTCCTGGGGTCTTTTCAGCCTCTGGTTAAATGCCAGTGGATGTTCCTGGTTAAATCTGGGGTCCCCTCAGGGCTGAGCTGTGTTGCCCTGGACCTCACTTGGTCTCTGAAAGCACCCTCGAGGGCCCTGCTCTCTTAGCCACCTCTGCTCCAGCGAGCTCAGAGGGCCACCACTGCGCCTGGGCACCCGGGCCCTGACATGTGTGGTGGGGCCCTTTGTTGCAGAATTGAGCATCTGGAGGCTGTGAGAAGCCCAGGACGGGCCTCCTGCTGCTTTAGGCTCCTCCAGTCCCAAGTCCCCAGTGAGAAGTGTGGCACTTCTGTCTGTTCATCCCTTCACTACAGTGTTCAGTGTGGGTTTCCTGTGCGTTGGCAGGATGGACCAGGCCCCGGGCCCAGTGTCCTGGACAGTCAGTGGCCACAATTGCCCGGGCCTGCCGGCCCCAGGGGTCAGGTGGCCGCCAGCACTGGCTCAGGCACCATGTGAGCATTGGGGAGCCAGCCCTAAGGGCTTCTAAAAATTACCTACATTGAAATTTCATCTCAAATGATTTTTTTATATTTTTGAAGTGCCAGTCCTCTGAAAAATCCTGAGTTTTGGAAATGTTACTCTGTATTTCCCTTCCTGGGAGGAGCACGTGGCAGCACATCCCCGTGCCGTGGTTCTGTGGTTCTGCACCTCCGCGCTCACGGCAGCAGCGCGGGCCCCCTAACTCAGGCGCAGCCTTCATACGAACTAGCAGTGAGAGTCCTGTGAGCCAGTTTTCTCCCCGGGAGAGCTGTTTGGCTCGCCAGCACGTAGGCAGCAAAGGGCTTTCTGATGTGTTCCGAGCTCTGATTTGGTTTTTGTTTCCTGCCCGAGAGTTTGGCTGACGAAGCGTTTGTGGCCGTATTGCCATGTACTGTTGGCTGGTTCTGAGTATAGCCAGAGAGTTCTGCACCATAAATACTTTTAGAACATTTCTGTCACACCAAAAAAAACCCTGCACCCTTGACCAGTCACTGCTCAGCCCCTGCCAAGCACAGGTCCATGGTCTGTGGATGTGCCTGTTCCAGACGTGTCCCAGAAATGGGGTCACACGCTGTGTGGCCTTTTGAGTTACCTTTCCATTCATTTTATAAGTCTTTGCTTCCAACAGAGTCTTCATTTGTTAAGTTTGTTCCCAAGAACCAAGTCTGTTCACTTCTGTTGGAAAAGGAGTTGCTTTCTTGGCCTCACTTTCGGGTTGGCTGCTGCTGGCGAATAGAAACGCACCACTGATTTTTATATCCTGATCTTGTCCCCTGCAGCCTATGGGCTGGACCTTAGGTTAGGCTGCCTCTGGTGGCCCCAAATGCTGTTGACCCTGTGCTTCCAGGGGACAGACCCGGGGAAGTCACAAGTCAGAGTCATGAGGCTTTTCATGCTGCTCCTTCCCTTTAAGGATCAGATCGGACCGTCCCCACCCCCACCCCCTCCCGGAATCGGCAGAGTCGCCAAGCTGCACAGATGAAGGGATCTGTGTGGACCAGTGGCAGAGCTGACGCTAGGTCTTGAGCCATCCCAGGAGCCCCTGCGTTTGTCCGCTGTGTGTATTTGTCAGCCCAGGCTTGAGTCCCAGGGGAGACCTGGCCTCCTCGCGTGTGGCCCTGCTTCCTTCTCCTGGGCCTTCTGGAGCTCTCTCTAAGCGACAGGGTGAAGCTCTCGGGCACATCTGGAAAGAGAGCAGGTCCACTGCCTCTTTTACTCTTCCACCCCAAGAAGACATGTCTCATTTCCCAGACATCTGCTGGTAGTAGTTGTCCTGATTACAGAATGCATCCTCTCTTAAGACCAGTCCTCGAGGGAGGGGATACGCGTCCCAGGGACCTTTATGGTTGGCTCCCTGACACCTCCAGGGCCTGGAAGCGAAGCACAGCTGCCAAGCCTCCCAGCCCCTAGATGAGGTAGGCCATGGGCTGACTGGCCTCGCTCGCCTGCCCTCCAGCTCACAGGGCTACTTCATGAGGTCGTCACCCTCACTCTGCCCTGCACCCCAACGCCCTCTGGTCTTCACTGGCGGCACTCTGCCCCGGAGCCAGCACTCCTCGTGGCCCCCTGCCCCTCCTCACTCCTCCTCACCAGGCTGCCCTATGGCCTTGGTGGTTGGATGGGACCTCCGCGTTTCTGGTTTAATTTGGAAATGTTTCCCTGGTTCTCCAGGCCTGTGGGCCCCAAGGTCCAGGCCATGGTCCTTTCCTGCTCCTGACCCTCCCAGATAGGCCACTCCAGCCTAGGCTTTTTATCTTTCATCTTGTGCCCATAGAGGAAAAGAGCAGTGGGTTCCGGTTGAAGCCGCCAACGCTGATTCACGGCCAGGCACCCAGTGCAGGTAGGCGCCTGCCTTTGAGAGGGTTGAGGAATGGCTTTCTCCCACTCTTCCGGGCGTCTGCAGCACCTCTCTGTACAGCCACCCAGCTGCTGCTCCGCACGCTCCAGGCTCAGCCTGCTTTCTGGGTCCTCTCGTTCCCTGACACCTGGGTACTGGGACGCCGCTTGAAAGCACCTGTCAGAACAGGGAGGTCCACCTGCTGGCCTGCCCTTGCTGCCCTGCAGGGGAGGAGGAGGGGAGGCAGCAGCCACGAGGGAGAGGCTTGGCTCAGTTTGGACGCCTGGGCTCTGGCCCAGTGGCAGCTCAGGTGGTTCGGGCTCTCTCCAGAGTGTCCTGGCCCCAGCATGCCACAGTGTTAACCCCGATGAGCCAACATCCAGCATCCCACTGCTGGCGAGCAGGGCCTGGCCACGGCACCATCCGGGCCCCTCCAGTCCAGCAGGGAGGCCCACGCCAGGCTGGACGCGTGTTCTCATGGTTCCAGCCCCGTTTGTGTTCACAGAGGGTCTTTCTCAACATGGGCCTTTCGACAAGCACCGGTAAAGGGTGCCTTTCCCTGACCCCCAGCAGAGCCTGGAACTCTGGAGTGTTACCCGTGGTTCACTGCCCTCCCCTCAAACTGTCTGTGTTGGATTCTTGGGTCCCACACCTAGGGACAGCTGCCCCTCGGTTTCCCCAAAGCGTTACTGGACTCATGTAATCCGCAGACGTTATCAATTACAGGGGAGTTTCATTTAATCAGTCAAAAAACAACAGCTGAAACCTGCATGTCTAGCTGTGAAGGAACTATTTTGGATTTTTTAAAAAACTACTGCTCTGCATAATCTGGCCTGTGGGGGTGATCAGATAAGTTGCCAGCCTTAGCGTTTCTGTAAAGCGCCTGAGAGCCAGGGGGTTGTGTTTCTGCCTCGTGCTCTGAGGTCCCAGGCATGCCAACTATGTCCGCAGGTCTGCCCAGCCAGAAGCCCAAGGAGCAGCAGCGGAGCGTGCTTCGCCCAGCAGTGCTACAGGCGCCCCAGCCAAAGGCCCTCTGCCTGGCGGGTAAGGACCGCCGCCCTGGGGCCTGAGCTCATGCAGGAGACAGGATTGTCAAAGTTGCCCCTGGGACGGCTGTGTCTTGACGCAGGTGGCTTGGCCACACCTGCTGAACACATTCAGAAGTAGAGCGCGCTGGAGAGACGATCCTTTCACCCCCGGCGTCCTAAAAGCCAGCCTTCTCCCTGAGCACTTCAGGTCTGGCCCTGCAAGCTTGCAGGCAGAGCTCGGTCCTGGGTGCCCAGGAGACTTGAAGGGTAACTCGGACTAGATGTGCGTTTTTGTCTTACCTGGCAGGCCTGAAGCATAGCTCTCATCCTGTATGGCCATTACTCCTGCTCAGGGAGTGGTTTTCAGTTAAGCCTTAATTTTCTCAGCATGAATGAGCTGCTCTTGTCTTCATCTTGGTTTTTTCTTACAATTCAAGAACTCTCCATCACAAGCAACACAATATCCCACATGAGGGTCACAGTTAATAATATTTATGACTAGCTTTTAATACATGGGAAATTTCTTTTTACATGATGCTAAACAAAGCCAAATTTAAAGCTGTGTGTGTCACATAACCCCAACTATTTAAAGGGAGAAACTGCGTAGAATAAAAGTATGGTTAGTAAAACCTGTTTTATAAAACTCATTTGTCCCCCCAAAGTATGTATTTTTTTCTTTTTTCCCCCCTAAGTAATAGCATTGCTCCCAAATACACTGAAAGTTGCTTTGTGGAGTTTAGGTTATTTATTTATTTTTTTAATCTAAGAATTTGTGACTTTTAGTAGTGAAGGCAGATCCTTTTCCTAGAAAGGAGAAATTACACAGTTGCCCCAGCGGCAGGAAGGAGCTTAAAGGTGACACGGCACTAAGCCACCTCATCTCCTCTGTCCCCTCCCTGCAGTCCCGAGCAGCGGCACCAACGGGGTCAGTATCCCAGCGGACTGCATGGGGACAGCGACTTCAGCATTGCCTGACAACCCTGCTCAAAGAAGTCCCTCTGAAGAGGCACGAGTGCAGGAGGTCCGTCTGCCGGGGCGAGGGCGCCACGTGGCCGGGGCAGGGTGGACCTGTCCTGAGGATGGCCTTAGCGGTGCATAACTGTGGCTAATTAGCAATTTGTAGAACGCCAAGGGTGGGCTCTTCATGGTCCCCAGAGAAAGATGCCGGGAGTGAAGCTGTGCTGGGGCGTCCTTCAGTGCCCCCGCCCAGCATCACTGGGTGGCTGTCCTGCCGGCAGGCACACTGGCGCTGAGCTCAGGGAGTCGCTGGGGCTGGGGGAGCCCCTTCCATTGATAAGGCTCTTGCACCATTTTACACGGACAGATGCCCCCCGCCCCCCGTCCCCTCTCCCCAGTCTTCCCGCTGAACAACAGCTCAGGGCTTCATATGCGTGTGCCCTCTAGTCAGTGTGTGCCAGAACAGTCAGCTCAGGGACAATGTGTATTTTAGGGCCCTTGGATTATACAGGCCAGAAGCATACATTTTCCAGTAGGGCTGCACAGCAGCTGGAGAATCAGGGGCGTTGATGAAAAGCCTGCTTTTGCATTTGGCACAGACGACTTGAAGTGCGAGTTGCAGCACTGCACCAGGGCTTCCCTACCCAAAGCCCATGCACGCTCATCTCCACCCAGCTCCACAAAGAAGTGGCCGCCTGAGGCTCCATCCTCCCCACCCCCAGTAGATTCAGGCCCAAGTGTTGAAAGTGGTCATCTATAATTCAATTCTAAAACATCCCTGAGCCCCCGCTCCCAGACCACAGTGAAACTGGAAATAGGAGTCATTTCTGCAACATACAGCTTCTTGGGAACTGGGGTGGGGCAGCTGGGTTCCAGGGCAGGGAGTAAGCTTTGTGGCTCTGAGCTGGAGAGAGACCTAAAAGTGACCCAGCCCAGCCTGGGGGTCTGCCTGGGTCACCATTCCTCGGTTCGTGCCCAGGGACGCGCGCCCAGGGAGATGGGCTGAGCCAGTGAGAGCATGTGAGGTGCCTCATCTCGCTTAGCAGGCCAGTGTGTCACTGCGGTTGTCTTGTTTGTTCGACTAGGAGAAAGAGCCCCAGAAAAATGAGTCTAGCAATACTTGTGAAGAGGAAAACTGTGAGAAAAAAGAGCAAGTTGCACAGCAGGCATTTGTGTTCGGGCAGAACTTGAGGGACAGAGTTAAGGTACGTGACCAGGGGGCTGCATGAGCTGTTGAACCAATGAATTGATGGGGTTTTTTTGCCTCCTCCAACTTAAACACAGGAAGTCATTTTTCCTTAAAATGAGGAGGAATTGGGTGGGGACAAAGAGTGTGTCGTGGGGAGTCCTGTGACCCAGGCACAGCCAGCAGTTGCTGGTTTGCATACTGTCCGCACTCCACCGCTCCCTCCTGGCTCGCCCCGGCCGCTGCCCAGGCCACCTGCCACCCCTCCCAACCCCAGCTGGGACCCAGCGGTGGCTCCTGGCAGCAGGTTCCCTCTTTCTCCCAGGGGCAGGGGACAGGGAGGCAGTTGGTGCGCTTGTCCCTGAGAACTGACACTTTGGTAGCAAAGGAGAGGTGGACAGTGTGACCAATGCTTTTGACGTTACCAGAGACATCCTTGTTTCCTTACTTAGGGGCTCTGTGTCAGGCCGGCAGCACGTACACCAGATTGTTGTTAGTTGTCGGAGGCCCATCCTGGCACAGCGGGTGGGGAGCTGAGCAGCGCTCCAGCCCCCTCACTCTGTGCCAGGAGCACCCCCGGTCATGACAACCCAAAAACGTCCCTAAATAGCACTCAGTGTTCCCCATGGGACCGAACGGCCCCTGGTGGAGAGCCCCCACCTTGTTCTTTACGAAGCAGGTAGAAGGATACTGTTTTCTCTCCCACAGGAGGCAATGGTATCTGTCACCTGGCTGCCCCCAGGTGTGTCTGTCTAGTCTGGGGGCTTTGAGTTGGGGGCCATGGGTGTCTGGCAGTGGCAGGGGCTCTCAGCTCTGGACCCCGTGACAGGAGTGCTGGGAAGACCAGCGGTGGACCGCGCTACCTGTCCCAGCCATAAGGCTCATCTGCCACGGTCCTCTAGCAGCCTGGGAGCCGGTATCAGCGGCTCTCTCTGGGGACAGTTGTGGTTGTCGTGGCTTGGGACAGGTACTGTTGAGGAGAGTGGGTGGGGGCCAGTGATGGCGCTCCCACCCCACAGCACCCAGGATGGCCCCACTGAGAACAGCCCGGCCCCACGTGCCTGAGGGGAGACCCTGAAATGAGCTAGTGGTCAGCAGGCTCTCCATACATGGAGAACACTGGGCTGTGCCGTCTGCTCTGTCCTTGCAGCTCACTGTCCAGTAGGAACACAGGTGCCCCAGGGATGAAACGGTTGGTATTGCATGGCATTAGCCAAAACAGTGAGTCCCTTGGGGGCTGGAGGAAACCAGAGAAGAGAGGTCCTTGAAATCCCACTTCACAGCAATGGGGCTGGCTGGCCGTCAGGTTGAGTCTGCTCCTCAAGTTTAGAGGGACAGCTGCCTTGAAATAGGGGTGGGACAGTGTCTTGTGGAGGGCTCAGGGTTCCCAGGAGCATTCCACTGGGTGACACTATGTTGAGGGGAGCTGGCGTGGCAGTTGGCATAAAAGGAACCCTCGCGAAAGAATACCTTTTATGTTTCTAACAAGCCCATGAGATACCAGCTTTGTAAGATGGTGGGATCTCAGTACAGGAGCAGTGGTGGAAATGCCAGCTTGAGTGGTTTCAAACTAGATACAGAAGTTCCTTAATGCCCGATGCGCTGTTCCTGTATCTAGGCTGTTCAAAGCAGAGCGTGGTGACATTTCTTAGAGCGCCACCCCTGCTGCCCCAGCGGGCACCCCCCACATGTGGGCCGTAGGCTGTGTGTCGGGGACCATGTGCAGACAGGCTGAGCTGGGACGGCTGGGCCGGGCCATTCTCTGAGGATCAGGGTTTCCTCTCTGTTTCCAGTTAATCAATGAAAACACTGAAGTAGCTGACATGGAGAACGCCGGGCACCCCAGTTCAGAAACACCGACTGCGACCAACTATTTCCTTCAGTATATCAGCTCCAGGTGTGTGTCTGGGCCTGGTGCTCAGCCTTGGGCCCATGGCCAGCCGCCATGCCTGCCGCAGGGCCCAGAGGGAGGCAGTAGGGCCCGGACCGGGAACCACCCTTGGTGGGGAGGTGGGGGGGCAGCTGCCACCACAGTCCTACTCCAGGCACAGCTGTGGAGAAGCCGGGACAGTGGGCTTTGGTGCTCATGGGAGGCAGGACCCCAGTTCTGTGGGGGTGACCCGGGTCACCCAGGCCTCGGGCCAGGAAGTAGGTAGCTCCCAATTCAGACCCCTGTGCTTGGCTTCTCTGAGGTGGTTCCCTGCATGCCAGGGGTGATGCCCACCACCTGGGGATGGGAAAGGTGGATGTCAGCATGTCACCCAGCACCTGTGTGCGGGTGTGTGCTGACAGGCGGGAGCTGGGGGTCCATGGTTCTGTCTGGCGCAGCAAGGCTTAGAGGTGTGTAGGTACCTGTCCTGGCCTGCTGGCCCGTCCACCACAGGTGGAGATGAACAGTGCCTGGGCTGTGCTCTCGGCCCCAGGGGCTGTGCCTCTTACCCACTCTGGCCGTGCACGTGTGTGAGCGCACACACTTGCCCATCCCTTCCTCCGCGGACACCCTGGCTCACAGCGCATCTTCTCTGCAGTTTAGAGAACTCGACCAATAGTGCCGACGTCGCCAGCAACAAATTCGTATTTGGCCAGAACATGAGCGAGCGTGTGTTGGTGAGTGGTCCCTGGGGGACTGCTCTTTCAGGGACCCAGCAGGCTTCTAGAGCCTCCCCAAGTCAGAGGGACAGCGTGGCTTCCACAGTGTCTCCTGGAAAGTGAGGTCCTTTCATTCACAAGAGAAAGGAGACCCAGGTCGTGCTTAGCTTAAGGCCAGGGCAGGGCTCCTGTGCCTGTGGCCCCGGGAGGCGCTCCCAGAGCACCTGTTCCCATGTCCTGCCTTTCCTCTCTGCCGGCCAGCTTAGCGTCATCCCAAGGCGGGTGCCCCTTGAGCCAGGGGCAGGTCGGCTGCAGTGGCAACCAGCAGACCAGAGTCCTTACCCCCTGCTGCTGGGACCACCTGGGGCCACCTTGAGCCAAGGGAGGTCAGCCCCCCCCTGGCTGTGACACTGCAGCTCATTGGGTGGCCTTGGAGGGGCCCCATCAGGACCACCCAAAGACCCTCCTGTCCATCCCCTGCAGAGCCCGCCCAAATTCGGTGAGGTCAGCTCAGATACCAACAGGGAACACACGGCTGCCGAATCCGGGTCTGAGTCTTCATCCCAGGAGGCCACCCCTGAGAAAGGTACGCCAAAAAAGTACTTTCTGGGCAGGGGTACCAAGGACAGGGTGTTGTCCATCCTCCCTGCCCGGGAGGGATGTGGCACCACCTGGCCACAGCACAATGGCCACGTGTAGACCAGTTCTGCTTCTGCAAGTCTGAGAGCTATGGGTGCTGGTTTTCAGTGAGCAGAGAGGGGACCCATTCATCTTAACACACTGAGGCCTGTGGCACTTGGAGGTGATTTGGGGGTAAGGTCACCCTCACACCCTGAGGCTGCAGAGGGGGTGGTTCTCGTCAACGCCCTGTCAGTAGCCTGGCTGTCCCGGCCCCTCTGGCATGGGAAAATGGGAGATCCAGGGCCTGCCCATTCAGGCCCCAGGCGTGGCCTGCCAGGGGTAGCTGTAACCCTTTGTCCCCCAAGAGGTACACGCCGTCTCCCCACCAAATAGTCACTGTCGTTCAGCCGATAACATTTCAGAGTCCCTGGCCGAGTCTGCGGCAGCCTACACCAAGGCGACGGCTCGGAAGTGCCTGCTGGAAAAAGTGGAGGTCATCACTGGAGAGGAGGCCGAGAGCAACGTGCTGCAGGTGAGGGGGACGGCGCCCCGGCTGCCCTGTGCACGGGGTCCGCCCCAGGGCTCACCGTGCCCAGGTGCTCGGCCCTCCCGCAGAGAGATCTTCAGGCCTTGTGGGTGAGGCTGTTTCTGAGAGCCTAGCGAACACTCAGGGCTTCTTGTATCGCTCTGCTTTAGGGTGGAAGGGTCTGCTGGGAGGAACCTGTTGGAACTGGTGCCCCAGGCTGTCCGTCGGAGCAGCAGCCGAGGTGCAGCCAGCCCCACCCCGCATCCCCTTCCCCTCGTCCCCATCTCCCCTTTCTGGGGCAGCCATCCAGCCCTGTGTGCCTTGTTCACCGCCTCTTCCCCCCACGTGTGTGTCCATGAGTCCTGGACGGAGCGTGCTGGGGACTTGGCACCACGAGGCTTTCGGCAGCAGCCCTCCCCTTCCCGTTCTGTAGTTCCACTGTCTGTGGCACAAGGTCCTGGTCTGGAAAGGCCTGTGGATTGCTCTGCCCAGGGTCACAGCTGGCCTCTGCTGCCTGTTCTTTTATATGGTATGGGACAGCTTTGCTAGCCACAGCGCACAGCCTGTGAAATTCGCCCTTTTGGCAGCATCCAGCTGAGTGGCTTTTAGTACATTCAAATTGTGTGGCCATCACCACTGTCTCATCTAGAACATTTTTGTTCCCCAGAAAGAAACCTTGTGCCTGTTAGCAGGCACTCCCCACCCCCTCCCAGCCCCTGGCACCTACCAGCCCACATTCTGTCTGTAGATTTGCCTATTGTGGATGTGTCCCAAAAATGGGGTCACATGTTGTGTGGCCTGTGTCTGGTGTCTCACTGAGCACTGTGTGGTCAGGGGCCCTGTGTGACACACATCACTCCTTTTTGTAGCTGAGTGGCATTCTTGTGTGTGGATGGACAATTGGGGTTGTTTCCACTTTCCAGCTATTGTGAACCATGCTGTTATGAACATTTGTTAACAAGTTTTTATGTAAACAAGTTTTATTTCTCTTAGGTAGATAGCGAGGAGGGAATTTCTGGGCCATGCGGTAGCTCTGTGTCTAACATTTTGAGGACCCGTTTTCCATTTTCCATATCCACCAGCAATGTGTGAGGCTCTGATCTCCCCCCATCCTCCCCAGTACCTGCGATTGTCTTTGGTTATTGCCGTCCTAGTGGGTATGAGGTGGCATCTCATTGTAGTTTTGATCTGCATTTCCTTAATAATTTTCTTTAATACCCCTCTAAAACTGAGAAAGTCCATTCTTCCACTCTAGCTCTAGGGCAGGTCAAAAAACTGGCCGAGAGCCAGATGTGGCCCCCAGGCCAGTTTGCTGATGCTGGTGGTTCCACACGGGTTAGACGAGACTCCAGGGTCCATCCGTAGCGGCGTCCGCTGGCCAGGGTCCCTGCTCACCCAGAGGGCTGCCTTGCGTTCCAGATCCAGTGTAAGCTGTTTGTCTTTGACAAGACGTCCCAGTCGTGGGTGGAGAGAGGCCGGGGGCTGCTCAGACTCAACGACATGGCGTCAACCGACGACGGGACATTACAGTCCCGACTAGGTGAGCTGCAGGGGGGTCCGGAGGGAGAATGCCAGCGTGGTGCAGTCCCCAAGGCGGTGAAGTCCCTGCCGGGGACCCCCGACACACACACCCTGTGGCCAGCTGGCTCCAGCCTGACCCAGCGGCTGCAGCTGCTGGCCCTCCTGACTCTCCTCTTTCCGAGCATGGAAGCAGGTAAAAGTACTCAGCAATTTTTAAACTTAATTTCCGATAATAAAAGTGCTGGTGGTTTTATGGTAGAAAGGAAAAGAAGTCAAACATCAGCTATAATCTGTTATGGAGAAATCTCTGCCAGTAACATTTTGGTGAGACATTCCTGTTCTATGGTTCTTTTCTAAGGGAATGAGGCAGTTTTGTATCTTGTCTTGTCACTTGCTCTCTTCAGTGTTTCTCTGTCATTAAGTTTTCCTGAAAAATAGAACTTTTTTAGAAAAACTTCTTTATTGATGATAGACATGGAATATACATAGTCATTGCCCTGTTGATGGGCATGTAGGTTGCTCCTAAAGTGTTTTACTACCTTGAGTGATGCTGCTGGGCTCTGTGCACAGCAGTCTTATCCCCAGAAGTGTGCTTGTCACACAAATGTGTGTGTACACGCACATGTGTACATATTTGAAGAGAATCAGCATGTACATGCATGTATGTGGAACATGTGTGTCCTTTATATTTATCCCCCAAATGGAAGCTGCCCCCCAGCCCTGCAGAGACAGTGACCCTGGCCCCCAGTGGCTGTGCTGTGTCTTTTCAGCAGTGTGCAGGTGCCCCTGGGCTCAGAATTGTCCCCAAGGTGGGAACAGAGACAGAATGGCCCTCCCGCTGGGGCACCACTATTTCCCCCCCACAGACATCCCCTCAATTTCTTTGTCATTTTTGCCTATGAAAATGTTCAAAGTATGTGGAAGAAGTGAGCACAGCATCCCACCCCTCAGTCCTCAGCCGGGCCAGCAAGGCCCCAGCGGTGCCCGCCGGGCAGCACTGACGCCCAGCCCAGCCCTCTGTGCCCTCACCATACACAGACCTTCCCTCCGAGCCCACCCGAGCCACTCCGCTTGCCTTGGAGGTGGGCTCAGAGCCCAGGACCACACCTCTCAGGCCTCCCCGAGCTGCTCCCCGGTCTGGGTGGCTGTCCAGAGCCCTGTGTTGGGTTGGGGAGAGCTATGCGTCCCTCGTGCCCACCACAGGGCCAGGGCCTGGTTGGGTAGGACTCGTGTCAGGTGCACTTTGGGTTTTCTTCACCACGGGGCTGCGCTCAGTCTGTCTGTCTCCTTCCTGGCGGATGCTCTGAGCAGCCGTCGGTCTCAGGCTTCCTGCTGCCTCCCTCCTAATCACCCCTCCCCGAGGCAGCTGCTGACCACTCAGTGCATGGGCCAGCGGGGCCCTACATGCGCCGACGCGGCCTCCGCCCCCACCCATGGCCTCGGTGGTTCTGGGTTGGGGGAGCCGGGTGACGCCCCAGTATATGGGGGCTTTTGCTCAGCAAATGGTGGGGGCCCCAGCTCTCATGGACCTTCGGGGAACTGTGGGGTTCCCTCCTCCTGGTCGCTGCCCCGGTGTGTGTCCTCCCCGCTGGCTGTGAGGTGCGGGTGGGGACCAGGCTGAGCGGCCTTGTCGGTTACAGTCATGCGGACCCAGGGCAGCCTGCGGCTCATCCTCAACACCAAGCTGTGGGCCCAGATGCAGATCGACAAGGCCAGTGAAAAAAGCGTCCGCATCACAGCCATGGACACCGAGGACCAGGGTGTGAAGGTCTTCCTGATCTCGGTGAGGCCCGGGTCACCTGGCCTACTGCCTGCCTTGGGGCAAAGAGAGCTGCCCCGACAGTCTCCCAGGCAAGGGCGGTGCCCACTGGAGCCACCCCAGAAGGAGGTCCTCAGGGACCCAGTTGGGGACCGTGGGGCTGGACTGTGGGGCGCCACTCTGCAGGGAGTTCCATGGCAGAACCTGGGGTGGGCTGGGAGACACTAGGGCAGCCTCTGGCGGGCCAGTCCCCAGAACAGCATGTAGGGCAGGTCAGTGGGTGAGGGCAGGGGTACACTGCACCTCCAGGTGGCAGCCCGGCTGCAGGTTCTGGGGACCCCCAGGGAGGCCGGCCCTGGGCCTGCGGGAGCCTATAGGGTCTGCTGTCTCCAAGCTGGGAAAGCGAGAGGCGCAGGCTCTCCCAAGTCCCGTCACAGCAAGGGAGGCCACCCCCCCACCCCACAAAGCCTTGTAGCCCAGCCCTTCCCTCTGCCTCCCCAGGCCAGCTCCAAGGACACGGGCCAGCTCTATGCAGCCCTGCACCACCGCATCCTGGCCCTGCGCAGCCGCGTGGAGCAGGGGCAGGAGGCCGAGGCACCCGCCCCTGAGTCCGGGGCAGCCCCATCCAATGAGGACGACAGCGACGACGACGTCCTGGCTCCATCAGGGGCCACAGGAGGCGGTGAGTCAGGCAGTCCTTGCCCTGCAGGGAGTGAGGAAGCTGGTTTCCTAGGCCCCTGCCCCCTACAGTAGCTGGCCCAGCGCTGACCTCAGGGTGCGGGGGGCCTAATGCGGCGCTGGGCGGGGGGGAAGGCTCCATCCAGGGCAGGAAGCTGACAGCCTGGCCACTGCTTCCCACAGGCACTGGTGACGAAGGGGATGGGCAGACGGCCGGGAGCACATAGCGCCGGGAGCCGGCTGCCCGCGAGCCTGCTGCTTTGTCCGTCTGTCCGCCCGCCCTCCCGCCCCCACCCCGGCCGCGTCGAGGAGGGGCTTGGGAACCACACTCCCCGCTGGGTCGGCCACAGTCCGGATCCGCACGTCCGTTCAGAAGCAGCCTCGGGGACTGCCTGAATGTGGTTGGGACATGAGACCTCATCATATTGATGAGCAAAACAAAGAGAGCATTTCCCCTCCCCTCTCGGAATTGAAATGGCACATTAACACTTGTCACGGCTTCCCACTGGGACTGGGCACCTGGTTTCTCCACCCTCGTAGTGTCGCTGATCTCTCCCTGCCGGCCTGCGCACCATGTAAGCACCGGGCCTGCTGCCGTCAGTGTCTCCCACCTTCCACACTGGTCTGGGGTCTATATTTCAGTTCTTCCTCTTCCCCCAAGGCTTTTTGGTTTCTTAGGTTAAGACGCTGCTTCCTGTGCGGTGAGCAGGCCCAGCTCCATCAGTTCCCCATCCTCCCTTTAGGCCTAGCCCCAGTGCCAGGGCCTTTCCAGGGAGCTGGGGGCACTGGGGGTCCCCTTGTTGCCCACCTGGGTTCCTGCAGGCCACATCATGGGGTGATGAGAGGTGAGACCCCAGGCCTGGAGAGGGCTCACCCAGAGGAGGGTCCCTGGCCCTGGGCAGGTCCCTGCTTCTACTGTTGGCAATTCCTTGCCCAGCCATGGACCTTGCTGCCCCTGGGCCATCCGGGGCAGGGGCCTCTGTGAGACGTGGGGAGCCCTGGCAGGGCCTGCACGGATGGGGTGGGGACTGGTTTTGGACAGCGCTCACAGCACCCCCACCTGGAGCAGCCAGACCTACTGGGTGCCACCCGCCTGGGGAGGCCTGGGAAGGTCCCTGTGCGCGGGGCCCGACGGGTTCCCGAGGAAGCTGCCTGGCTTGCCCTCCGAGGGCACGGAGAAGGCCTGGTCTCCACAGCTGTGCTGCTACCCCCGTGGGTGGCCTGAGCCTGGGAGGGAGGACACCAGAGGCCTCCCAGCAGGTCCATCACACTTCTCTGCTTTAAGCCTTAGCCAACTAGTGACAAGTAAAACCAGATAACGCCCATGTGTTTTGGAACATTTATGTAAGATTGTCATATGAAATGTATTTGGGAACTACATTAAAACTTTTAACTAAAACCCTGGCTTTCCACATGCCCCAGGGGCCTTAGGAAGCCAGCCAGCCTGGCCAGGAATGGCCTCTGCCTGCCCCGCACGCCACACCTGGGCAGGTGACCAAACCCAGCTGCTCTCCGGTGGCCGCCTCCGTGCAGAGCTTCGCTTCACAGAAGGCCTGGCTCCCCGCCCAGGGGCTGCCTGGCTTCCCAGGGGACCCGCAAGGGAGGGGCAGGCGTGAGGGTGGGGGCAGGGCCAAGGATTCACAGAGCAGAACAGGAGGCCCAAGGGGAAGCGGCGGCTTGGTGAGGCCTGGGGGCAGCGGGGCATTGGCAGGGACAGCCTTTCTCCCTGGGGTCCTGAGCCAGTGGCCCATCTTGGAACCTTTGTCCCACTTGGGCCTAGTGGCCAAGCAGAGCCCTACCAAAACCAGGCCCCGCCGGTTCTGCAGCCTCAAACCTCCCCGCCCTGGGGCTGCCTAGCCTCAGGCCCGGGCTGGTGGGGCGAGTGCAGTGGGTGTGCTGCTCACAGCCGCCAGGCGCTGGTCACCATGGCCACGAACTCCTCGTCTGTGTCTACGGAGGCGCTCACACCGCTGTAGTAGTCCTGGAACTCATCCAGTGTGACCTGTGGGTGGACAGGCTGTAAGTAAGAAGCGGAGGCCTGGGGTGGGGGGCACGGCCCTGGCACCCACCTGCCCATCCTTCTCAGAGGAGTCAAAGTTGTCCAGGAAGTGGCGGAACACCTCCTCCTCAGTCCACTCGCCGCTCCGCACCTTGGGGTGGGCACGGCCGCTGTACATCCCCCGGAGGTCGTCTACCGTCACCACGCCGTCCCCACTGCGATCCAGCTTGGCAAACGCAGCTGCAATGACTGCCTCCCGAGCCTGGGACATAGGGGGCTGGGGGAGGCGGTAACTGGAGGGGGGACCCAGCCCTTCCAGGCATTAAGCACAGAGTTCGGGGCTTCCTGAGCAGGTACCTTTAGTGACGGGTTCCTGGATGTCTGGTGTGGCCACACAGACATAGATGAGCCCCTGGGAGAGCTCGGTACCTGCTGGGCAGTGGGGGCGGGACTCACCCGTAGTGCCCGCAGGAACTCCCCCAGGTCCAGCGTCCCACTGCCATCACGGTCCCAGCGCTTGCACACACCCTCTGCCTCGGCTGTGTCCAGCGCCAGCCCCAGCTCAGCCAGGCCTCGCTGGAGCTCCCCTGCATCCAGGGACCGGCTTCTGTCCCGGTCCAGGCGGCGGAAAAACCTGGGGAGCAGAGGATGTATTTTCAGAGAGATCCCTGGGGTCACAGTGGGGAACGTGCATGGGGACAGCATACCTGGCCAGGCCCTGAATGCTCGTGGCCCCTCGGGACAGGCACTGCGCCCGGAGCTTCTCCATGGTGGCATCCACAGCATCCATGCTGGATCCGGGCTGTCTGGGCAGCTGGATGGGAGAGAGCTCAGGGGGTATCTATGACAGGCTGCCAGGCTATGAGCTGATGCCCCCTCACTCACTCACAGGGACTTTGTTGGTCCTGGAGTCCTCCAGACAGCAGCTTGGCTGGCTCTGCCCACTTTGCCCAGGGTTGCTGGTGTGTCGTTCCCGGCAGGGCGGTTGCTAAGGGACAGTGGTTGCAGCGACTGGGAGGGGCCCAGCTGTAACCCTCGGTGTACCAGGGCCTCGTGGCCCTGGGAGGCCGAGAGGCATGAGGCAGGGCTGTTGCTGGCTCCAGTGTCCTGTCTGTCCTGCTCGCCCACTCGCAGCCCTGTCATGCCCAGGCCCAGACTGGGAGGCATGGGTAGGGGTCTTCCATGGCCATGAGGAGGAGGGGTGGGTCTGTACCGCCCTGCAGGGACCACAGTGTCCTGGGTGGAGGGGGCAGGCCGTGTACAGGGAGATTCAAGGGCAGGTCCCCTCTCCTCTCTGGGCTCCACTGGCCCCCTGTCCCATTTCCTAGCGCCAGCAGCCAAAGCTGCCGAGGGATCCAAGTTTAAAAGAGGTCGAGGTGGCCCAGGCGCTCACCCAGTGCTGGCTGAGCCAAGACCCGGCAGAGTCCTACATATGTTTCAGCATGAAGGTGGACAGAGCAATTGCCGGTAGTTATGTAGGGGCCACTCGCGGCATTTTTGGTGAGCCAGTGGGTTGCAGTACCAAACAGAAGTGGCCCTGATCCCCCACATAACCCAAGAGGAACCACAGCCACTGTGGCATCACAGAAGGCCTGTGACCAAGACTTGGGACATGTTCACTAACAGCATTACGCCACCAGGCAGGAGTTAAAATGATGGGTTTCCCAGGATGGAAAAAGTGGGCCCTGGACAGATCAGAGACAGCAGAGCCTTGACTCAGCGCAGTGGTGGTGTCCGGAGTCGCAGTCAGAAGCCAGCCTGAGGATTAGAAACCCCCAGCACAGACTGAAGCGGCAGCTGGCGTAACACTGGCAGTTTTCATGAGAAGCTGCAGTGACATTGCCCTGCAGAAACCTGGTGGCTTGCTGCAGCCCAGAACTCCTCACGTGGGCGGAGTACTCTGCTGTGTTAGGAATGTTGCCACAAACGTGAAGTTTTTCTTCTCTAGAAAAATGTAAAATGTAACCATGATGATTGTAGCTCTGGGCATCTTCTCATCTTTAACCAAATCAGAAGACGGGGAGTGGCCAGGGCCCCCCGCAAACGTGGAGTCCACTGCAGTCGACCACCAGCCTCACTTCCCAGAACTGCAGAATGGGGCAGGCCTGTGTCCGTCAGTGGCTGTGGGGCTTAGAGCCGGGCACGTGGAGTTCGTGCACAACCACTAGGGACCCATGACTGTAATTTGGGTCCCCCCCGACCCAACAGGGCCCCACCCTGGGTCAGGAACAGTGCAGAGGCCCCCCTCCATCCTCCCACCCCAGGATGAAAGGAAGCACCAAGGATGATAAATCTGGTTTATTCTCGAGCACAGACAGGCCCCAGCCTGCCCTCTTGTACAATCAGCACCCCGTATTCATCCAGAAGAGAAAACAGGCCATTGTTACTACACTGAGGGGTCACTGTTAGACGCCAGGCAGGCAGGAAGGCAGCACCATCCCGAGGGTTGGGGGTGGACGCCAACCTTTCCGGGCTGAAATGGGCCCTGCCCCTCGGCGGTTCCTGGTGGGACAATTCCCTGAGTGAGGAGGCTGGGAACTGGCTGCTAGGGCACCAGGCTGGGCACTTCGGCTGGACAGAGGAGGGCACAGTGTTCCCTGGTTTGATAAAAAGCAAAGTGGCCTGAATGTCTCTGGCCAAGAAGGGCAGCATAGAAACCAGTTAAAAAATAGATTCTCTAGGAGATATAAAAAGGAGCCAGGCGCTTGCAGCAAAAGCTGTGGCTGGTCGGGGTGCACACCAGATGTGCTGGGGGCCCCTGGCTACCTTCAGGGCCCACAATCCATCCTGTTCCACAAGGGTCCCAGGATGTGCTAGGCACTAGTGACAAACAGAACAAAACCCTACCCTCGTGGACCTTGCACCGTAATAGAGGTTCCCTAAAGAAAATATGGGGTAATATGGGGAGGGCAGGATTCCTCCAGTTAAGGTGGTCAGGGATGGCCTTTGAGATGACATGTGACTAAAAACCTGAGGAAGTGGGCTGGTCATGTGACACCTGGGGGAAGAGCATTCTCAGCAGAACAGCCTGAGGCAGGTTGCTATCAAGAAAGCTGTGCTTGTGGAGTGCCTGCCCGAGCACTAGGGACCCATGACTGTCAGGGATGGCCCAAGTTTCCCTGGGCAGCACAGCCTGGCTGCCAGCACCTCAGCATGTCCTACAGGCACACTCCTTTCTGGGTTAAAGGTTGAGGGAAGGACAGAGCTAAGAAAAAAATAACCAGGATGCTTGAAGTTTGTCTTCAAAGAGCCAGTGCAAGAGAGAATGAATCTTGAAGCCCCCAGTTCTGGGATAGAGAGTAAGAAGCAGTGATGGGAGGAGCTTCAGGAGGAACAAAAATCAGGGTGGGGGTCGGGGTGGGGAGAAAAACCCAAATAATGTGGAACTTGATGCCATCTGACTCTTCCCAAGAGAGATCTCTAGCTCACATGCTTCAGGAGCCAGGTATCTGGCTCTTAAGAGAGATGAGGGGGCCAACTGAAACTCACACTCTGGCTAAAGAGGGTATCCTGGGCCCAGATCCAAGCAGGCAGGGCCAAGTCTAAAGCCAGAAGTACAGATTTTTGTGTAAACGTTGCTAATTTTTCAACGTGTGATTGATTCAGAGTTTTTTTTTTTTTAATGTCAGCCTAGTCCAAACATCTGCATTTGACCTGCCCACTCCCAACCTATGACTTTTTAGCAGGTTCTGATGCTTGGGATGGATTTTGGCTGTACCGTGGGGTCCCCTCTGGGACACTGATGACCCCCAAGGGCACACACAGTGGCCAAAAAAAGTCCCCACTGGGGCCTTCGGTCTCCACTCTGGAATCTGTGCTCTGGTGCTCACACGGTGGTCCCAAACACTGCAGGCTGGAGGTGGTCCCTGGCCCCCTCGGCCCCAGTGCTGTTGGCAAGGGGTGGACTGGGCATGCCAGGCAGTGGGTGGCCAGGATCACTCGCTGGCAGGGGCCCCAGGCGCTCGGCTTCAGCCAGGGCAGCCAGCAGCCCAGCCAGGGGCGGCCGGCGGCGGCAGATCTCCTGCAGTAGCTCAGCGCGGAGCCGCAGCTGCGCGACGAGCTCGTCCCGCTGGCGCAGGGCAGCCTGCAGGCTGCGGATGGCAGCCTCCGAGGTCTGCAGTTGCTCTTGGAGAGTGGCGATCTCACTGGCAAGAAAACAAAACAGGGCAGTTGTGGCACTGGGATGCCAGTTTCTCGTCCTTGCTCCTGACTTGCAGGGCTCCCCCCATCACTGTCAGGATAAAAGGCAGCTCTTTCCCATGGCTTCAGGCCAACCCCCAACTCCCCGCGGTTACGGACTGAATGTTTATTCGCCCCACCCTCCCAATTCGTATGTTGAATTCTTACTCCCCAGTGCGATGGTGTGAGAAGATAGAGCCTTTGAGAGGTCAATAAAATTAGATGAGCTCATGAGGACGAGGTCCTCAAGGAATTCCCACTCTTAGGAAGGAGACAGCAGGGAGCTCGCTTGCTCTCTGCCATGTGAGGACACGGTGAGATGACCGTCTGCAAGCCAGGAAGAGAATCTGTCACCAGGAACTATAAGTCTGTCAATACCTTGATCTTGGACTTCCCAGGCTGCAGAGCCGTGAGA
Organism: Smutsia gigantea; assembly: GCA_032199065.1. Taxonomy (NCBI): domain Eukaryota; kingdom Metazoa; phylum Chordata; class Mammalia; order Pholidota; family Manidae; genus Smutsia; species Smutsia gigantea. Next base: position 53,462 of record JAVSCE010014181.1, read on the forward strand.
ACGAAATTTCTGCTGTTTAAGCCCCCCAGTCTGGGGTATTCTGTAATTGGCAGCCTGAGCGAGCTGCACACCCCGCATCGCCTGCATTTCCCTTTCCCCTACATCTTTTCCTATTTGTTGTTCAATTCAGATTGCTCCTCCTCCAGGAAGCTTTCCCTCTGGACCCCCTCAGATTCCAGTGGGCCACTCCATCACAACCCCCATCACTAACTGCCTAGTGACGTGTCTGCCAAAGGGCAGGGCTGTGTAGGTTTTACCAATGTGCCCTAGTTCCCGGCATACTGCCTTGCACAGAGTAAGTGCTCACTCAAGATGAATGAATGAATCCAGCAGGCTCTGAATTATTTTCCACCTGGGTCCCAGCACCACCCCCACCCCCTGCGCTTGTCTCATCCCTTTCAATCCTTAGCTGCTGCAGGAACTCCTCAAAACTGCTGCTGTGATCTCGACCTCGGCTCAAGAACCTGCCACCGCTCCCTATACCTACACCAGGAGGTCGATGGGGCCCTGCACCAGTCAGTACCAGCCGACTTTGCTTTATGGTTAAATGGTCTCTGTTTTACAAAGTTAGATATCCACACTTGTGTAAAACCTCTTAGCTTTACATGCTGACGACTAATTCAAGTTTTCTGGAGTTTTTTAAATCTAGTCTAGTCTCCATGTGGACGCACATAGTTCCCCCTGCCGGTCTTCCCGTTCCCATCTCGGCTCCGCCTCCGCCCGCCTCCTGCGAGTCCACCTGGACGCCTCGGGCCTCACCGGTCCTTGGCGCGGCCCAGCTCGTCCAGGGCGGCGCGCATCTGCTGGTCGTGACGGGCCAGGCGCTCAGCCTGGGTGCTCACCGTGCGCTCCGCCGCGTCCAGCTGCTCCTCTAGCTCCGCTGCGCGCCGGTGCACGGCCGCCAGGTGCGCGTTCGCCTCGCGGATTTGCAGCGGCGGCGGTGCGGACATGGCCCAGGCCGCTGTCCAGGCCCCGCCACGCCCCCGGCCGGCCCGGAACCGACCGCCTCCGGACGGCCCGGCACCCGGAGGCCCACTCGCGACTTGGCGAGATTGGCCGCGCCCCTGCTAGTCCCCGCCCACCTCAGGCCAGAATCCCCTCACTGGTTCCAGCCCCTCTAAACTCCGCCCCTGAGCCCGGCCTAGCTCCAAGATTGGCCAAGGCCTTGACAGGTCACGCCCACAGTGGCCCAGGCCTCGGGGCTGTTCGGGGGTGCGCTCAGTTACGGGACTGGCCACTCCTTCGAGGCAGGTCCCGCCCTACTCAGAAGCTAACATTAGGATTGGCCCAGATGTCGCGGCCCACATGTCTGGCCACGCCCCCGAAATCGGCGATGCCTCTCCCCGAGTCACAGTAATTGGCCATGTCCCTCCCCCCCCCCCCACCCACCATAGGCAATAGTACAG
>JAVSCE010014182.1:0-54785 GCA_032199065.1 Smutsia gigantea
AATAGCAAAATTCCACCCACACTTCTTTGCAGAGAGATATATTCTTTAAGCACTACACGATTAAGTTAAGGTGGATGTTCCCTTTCCAGAAGGAGCCTTTACCAGTCCATTTCTGTGGGAATCAAGGCTGTTTCTTAAACCAGGGTATTTTCCTCCGGAAGGACACCATAGGAGTTTTGTGCTGCTACGTGTTCAGGACCGACATGTGTGTGCAAAGAACACTGGATTTGGAGTCAGATGGTCTTGATTAAAAGCCTCAGATCTGCCTTGTAGTTATGTAGCTTTAGCTGTATTAGTAATCTTCTCTGTCCTCAGTTTTCCTTGTCTTTAAAATGAAGTCAGTCGACCAGCCCTACACATCCCACAAGGCTGGTGTGCCACACGAATTGAGATCTATCGAAGGAATTGGCATTCAGTAAGAACTAGACAATTTTAACCAGAAACGGAGCTCCCACAGAACCTTTACTTTTATTTAGGAAATGTACTGAATTTCTTTCTGTGTTTCTTTTCTTCTTACCCATGTTAGTATGATGCACAGACTGCTTAAAATGTTGGCTTGAAGAGGACCTTAGTGATCATGATCTCTGAGAAGCTAAGTGACCCGCTGTCTGCTCCAGGTGTGATTTCACGCCTTCAACCTGTGGTCTCTGGTATATACATGTAGCGGACAAGTAGAGATGGCAGATAGGACACTAGGTTGGGCTGATTCCAAAGTGCACAGAGTTCAAAGCTCAACACTGTCACCTCCCCCGAAACTGAACGCCTTTCGTTTTAGATTCCAAGATGCTAACTTGTGTGACTCACTGGAATCTGACTCTTCTGCATTGTTCCTTATTTATTTCCTTTTCTTTACTGGAATAACAGAAAGGAAGATAAAGAAAGGGAAGAGAGGAGAAAGAGCGTAAGACAAGCTCACTTAGGTTAAATCCGTTTTTGAGGGTTTTAGTTTTTATTTCTTGACAAGATGATATACTTCTATTTTAAAAAGTTATCTGTTCTCCTTCTGTAACCAATTTGTTAATCATGTTTTGGTGACTGACTTTTGGGCACATTTCCCAGAAAGTTTAAGGCAACCCTTAATAAACACTAATAAGTCTGCAGGCAGAAGCAGCCTATTTTTATTCATAGACGGTATTACGTAGAATTAAACTTTCAGAAACTGCACCAAACACATTCAGCTAGACGTGAAAGTAAGCTGAATTTCCATTTGGTTTGCTTCTTGCTGAGCCTTCAAATTATAAAGTGAAGCAAAGCCAAAAGATTAATACAATGAAAACAAAGATTGGGAAATTAAATGACACGATGCAATTTTCCGCCTCATCGGGCTGGCACCAATCATATGCAAAGTAAAGTCTGCTTAGTGTTGGTTAGCTGCTGTATAAATGCAGGACAATCAGTGTCCTTCTTGAGGGAGGCTATTTTCTTGAATCACACAGCCACTGACTCTTCCAATTACCGGAGCCCCCCCACACAGTTTGGCTTTATCTATTTCTTAACTTTCTGCTCTGCTGCGGTATTATTGTTATTAGCATTTACACAAGTACATGCTTTCACGTTATCTGAAATATTTTAGCAATAGTTTCAGGGCGTACACAAAAACCTGGAGCCTCCTGCCACCCTCAGAATTAAATAATAATAGTGTTTTATAAAATGGATCTTTATGGGTAGTTGGAGGTCATAATGGTCTATCTTTACATCATGCCTGTCAGAGAAGCATTAGCTCATGGCTGACGTTCCCCGTCTGGGCTTCTATTGCCACGCCACCCATAATGTGTCATGGCTAATCACTGTCAAGATTCATTTTAAAGTGATCTGGGTGATAAGAAACACTCTAAGCTACTTCCAGTGTTGTTTTATTTTACTTTCATCACAGTGGTTTTCCAAGGCTGGCATGTCTGTACTGCCAAAATTCTCCAGAGGATTCAGAAATCCTCTGGAGAATGAAATTGTTCATTAACTTCCAAATTTCCCTCTAATTCCTTCAGACAATATAAAACCAGTCAACAGCAATCAACCTCCTGTAAAGTGCAGAGCACCATACTTGATCTGAAGGTAAAATAAAGAACAGGGTGCCGCAGGCTCTGGCACTTTGGAGGGAGATTGTTGTTTCCAGCATCTCTTCCGGTCATCTGCAGACACCAAGCAGAAGCCAAGACAGTCAGGGGTCCCTCACCTACTCTCCACTTTAAGGCCTTCCGTAAGATTCTTGCTTTTTTCTGCCAAAGGCAGACCCTCTCAAAAGCGTAAAATGCGCAATCGTGTGCACACGCATTCACACATTGTTGTTTTTGTTCTTCGTAACAATAGAGAAAAATGTTCAAAGAAAATATTTATTATGGAGGTCAATCAACTTTCTACTTGTTTGGTTGACTTAATTATTCCACTCTGGGGTTTCCTGGAAATACTCATTTTGAGAAGTTGGCTTTAGACTTTTTTTCCCTTCAGCTTTCTCAAGAGTCTCTGGAGACGATGATTTCAAATTTTCCATTTAAACAATGAAAATGCTAAAAAGATGTGTAAAGTCCTCTCATGTAATGGCAGATGGGAATCAAAGCTGCCCGGTGGTCAGGCACCCAGAAATGGGAAGGGGAAGCTCGGGATGCATCCTAAGGAGTAGAGCAGAGTGGGGAGAGAGGAACCAGGCTCCTTCTAGTATTTTGTTTCTGTTTCCCTTTTGCTGTTCTTTTTCATGTAAAAATTCGCTGAATTTTTACATGATTACTTTGGGATTCACTCCACTTTTTCAAAAGAACATGCCTTGTTTTTATTTTCTGGTAATTTGTATCTTGCTTCCCAGATACGATTAGGATGGAGATAGTCAAAACCTATTGTGGGGCCATCTGCTCTGAGATCCTGAGATGTGATTATTTGGGAACATGGAACTAAACCCTGAAAATAATGAAACTCAAAGACAACATCTCTTCCTGGCTCTTCTCATTAGATGTTTTGTCTTCTTAATAGAAATTAACCATCTTTACCTTAAAAAAGAATACTCCATACTTTGTACAAAATTCTGAAATGAACCTAGGATCCACATACTTTCACTTGAGAGAAACGCACTGAAATGTGTAACACTATGTTTTTTGGGACCTTAATAGAGTGCCCAGAGGCTGAAGAACTTCTTTTTGGCTTACTATTAAAATGAAAGCTTCAGGTTTTCTTCACTGCCTCTCTGGAAACAGTATGGCATGAATAAATGCATGGGTTCCTGAGTACGACCACCCTGATTTGAATCTGGTCTCTACCATTTAGAGCTATTGGCCTTGAGTAAATTACTTCTCTCTTTACTTTGGTTTCTCCATCTGTAAGATGGGGATAGTAATAGGACCTTTATCATGAAGTTGTTATGAGTACAAATTGAGTTAAGACACATAAAGTGCTAAGAACAGTCTCTGTCTCTCATCCCAGATACTTTTCCTGGCCTAAAACATCTTAAATAATAAAGTGGTTCAAGAAAAATAAAGGTTAATAAAAAGATGGTTACAAACCCTCAATGATTAGTGATGGTTTTCTGGGCTGTGAATGCCCCTTTCAATTTTCTTTGTCCAATATCTCAGAGACTTTTGATGCTTTCATTACCTTGCTGGAAGAAGAAGGAATGAAATTCAAAAGCACAATGGACAGATTTTTAATAGAGTTCTTGCCCAATGAAGGAACATTACAAGTGCTTCCATCTCCAACATAACCTATGGCTGCTGAGCTTAATAATGTGTGTATTTTGGCTCCATCCACTTTTTTGTCTTAGTTAAAGAGAAAAATGATCCTTGGTGCATTGTCAAGAAAAAGAAAAGCTGAGAGAGGATTAAAGATGGTGGCATGAGAGGTGAGACACAGGCTTCCTCCTAAAACTGCATATAATACGAAAATATAACTAATACAACTAGTCCTGAACAAGCAACAGGAAAGAGGACTGCGCCAAACTGCATACACCTGGAGAAAAGAGCAGACCTCACAGAACAGGGGAACGTACCAAAGCTGTGGCCCAGTGGGACCCAAGCCCTTCCCCCACCCCAGCTCACAGGCAGGAGGAAGAGAAATGGAGCAGGGAGGGAGTGGAGGCCTGGGACTGCTGAATACCTAGCTCTGGAGATCTGCTCTGGGAGCACAAACCTACATTTCATGGTGCTTGCATGATACTCTCTTGATTATGGGGTTGGAAAGCTAAGACAGGCAGAATTCCTGGAGAGACTACAATTCCAGCTGCTTGTGGGAAGCAGGGATCCATATCCTGCTGCTCTGGGACAAAAGAAAGGTGGGCAGCCTGAGAGCCTTCCTAACAAGGAAGCCCTTAGCAAGAGGGCTGGTAAAGGGGCAGGATTGCACAGAGCTTGCTGCGTAGGAGAAAGGACAGGTAGACAAAATTGTCTGGGTGCACTCTGCCCAGCAGATTGGGAGCTTTGCCATATAGACTCTCATATTTAAGGAGGAAAAAGAAATCTTCCTCCTTAGATGATCTTCAGGTGCTCCAGCTCCCGATAAAGTATGATTGGTTTAAGGCCCTTCTGCTTCATTGCATTAAATCCATCATGCCACTCCCTTCTGGCTTGTAAGGTTTCTGTTGAGAAGTTTGATGATAGCCTGATGGACTTTCCTTTTTATGTGATCTTATTTCTCTCCCTGGCTGGCTACACAGCTCCAAGGACCCCCTCCATGATACACAGCCTACTGTACCTTTCTGCCTGCCAGCCCCACCTGGCTCGCAAACCGGCAAACACTACCCTGGCGTTAGGCCGGCCAGAGGGAAGATCTGTCTACTGTAACTACAAATGCAGAGCATAGAGGCTTATACCTGTGTGCTCAGCCCACTGGTTCAAGCAGTGGAGACAGGCACAGCAGCCGTTTGGCAGGAAACAGCTCTTTCCTCCCCCCAGGCACCAATACCACCCCCTGTGACCCCCGACATTGCTTCAGGGGCTAGCAGCTCCAGGGAGTAGAGCGTCTGGGCACTAGAGAGCACCATATACAAATATGAAACACCGAAGGAACCTGGTTCAGAGTAAAATTATTAATACAACTCCTGAGAAAGATTTAAATGACATTGACCTCATGACTCTTCCTGAAAGGGAGTTCAAAATAAAAATCATTAACATGCTCTTGGAGGTACAGAAAGATATTCAAGAATTCAGGAATGAATTCTGGTTGGAGATCCAATCATTGAAGAGCACAATGGAGGGTATTAAAAGCAGATTGGATACGGTGGAGGAGATGATAAATGAAATAGAAACCAGAGAGGAGGAATACAAAGAAGCTGAGGCACAGAGAGAATAAAGGATTTCTAAGAATGAAAGAATATTGAGAGAACTGTGTGACCAATCCAAACGGAACAATATTCGCATTATAGGGGTACCAGAAGAAGAAGAGAGAGAAAAAGGGATAGAAAGTGTCTTTGACGAGGTAATTGCTGAAAACTTCTCCAATCTGGGGAAGGAGATAGTCTCTCAGGCCATGGAGATGCACAGATCTCCCAACACAAGGGACCCAAGGAAGACAACACCAAGACATACAGTAATTAAAATGGCAAAGATCAAGGATAAGGACAGACTATTAAAAGCAGCCAGAGAGAGAAATAAGATCACATACAAAGGAAAGTCCATCAGGCTATCATCAAACTTCTCAACAGAAACCTTACAAGCCAGAAGGGGGTGGCATGATGGATTTAATGCAATGAAGCAGAAGGGCCTTGAACCAATCATACTTTATCGGGCAAGATTATCACTTAAATTTGAAGGAGGGATTAAACAATTTCCAGATAAGCAAAAGCTGAGAGAATTTACCTCTCACAAACCATCTCTACAGTGTATTTTGGAGGGACTGCTATGGATGCAAGTGTTCCTAAGGTTTAATAGCTGTCACCAGAGGTAATAAAACCACAGTAAAGAAAGTAGAACAGCTAATTACTTAGCAAATGCAAAATTAAAATAACTATCCCCAAAGTCAATCAAGGGATAGACAAAGAGTACAGAATATGATACCTAATATATAAAGAATGGAGGAGGAATAAAAGGGAGGAAGACAAAAAAAAAGAACCTTTAGATTGTGTTTGTAATAGCATATTAAGTGAGTTAAGTTAGACTCTTAGATAGTAAGGAAGTTAACCTTGAACCTTTGGTAACCATGAATCTAAAGCCTGCAATGCCAGTAAGTACATACTATTGATAATCACTCTAAATGTAAATGGACTGAATGCACCAATCAAAAGACATAGATTCACTGAATAGATAAAAAAAACAAGACCCACCTATATGCTGCCTACAAGAGACTCACTTTAAACCTGAAGACATACACAGACTAAAAGTGAATGGATGGAAAAAGATATTTCATGCAACTAATAGGGAGAAAAAAGCAGGAGTTTCAGTACTTGTATCAGACAAAATAGACTTTAAAACAAGAAAGTCACAAGAGACAAAGAAGGACATTACATAATGATAAAAGGGTCAATCCAACAAGAAGATATAACCATTATAAATATCTATGTGCCCAACACAGGAGCACCTACATATGTGAAACAAATCCTACGGGATTAAAAGGAGAAATAGAATGCAATGCATTCATTCTAGGAGACTTCAACACTCCACTCACTCTGAAAGACAGATCAACCAGACAAAAAATAAGTAAGGAGACAGAGGCACTGAACAACACAATAGAACAGATGGACCTAATAGACATCTACAGAACTCTACACCCAAAAGCAGCAGAATACACATTCTTCTCAAGTGCACATGTAACATTTTCAAGAATAGATCATATACTAGGCCACAAAAAGAGCCTTTTAAATTCAAAAAAATTGAAATTATACCAACCAGTTTCTAAGCCACAAGGGTATAAAACTAGAAATAAATTATGCAAAGAAAATGAAAAATCCCACAAACACATGGAGGCTTCACAACATGCTCCTAAATAACCAATGGATCAACGACCAAATAAAAACAGAGATCAAGCAACATATGGAGACAAATGACAACAATAATTCAACACCGCAAAATGTGTGGGATGCAGTGAAGGCTATGCTAACAGGAAAGTGTATTGTAATACAGGCCTACTTCAGGAAGGAAGAACAATCCCATATGAGCAGTCTAAACTCACAATTAACGAAACTAGAAAAAGAACAAATGAGGCCCAAAGTCAGTAGAAGGAGGGACATAATAAAGATTAGTGCAGAAATAAATAAAATCGAGAGGAATAAAACAATAGAAAGAATCAGTGAAAGGAAGAGCTGGTTCTTTGAGAAAATAAACAAAATAGATAAACCCCTAGCCAGACTTATCAAGAAAAAAAGAGAGTCTACTCATATAAAAAGAATCAGAAATGAGAAAGGAAAAGTCACCACGGATACCACAGAAATACAAAGAATTATTAGAGAATACCATGAAAAATTATATGCTAACAAACTGGATAACCTATATGAAATGGACAACTTTCTAGAAAACTACAACCTTCCAAGGCTCACCCAGAAAGAAACAGAAAATCTGAACAGACCGATTACCAGCAATGAAATTGAACTGGTAATCAAAAACCTACCTAAGAACAAAACTCCTGCACCAGAATACTTCACCACTGAATTTTATCAAACATTCAGTGAAGACCTAATACCCATCCTCCTTAAAGTTTTCCAAAGAGTAGAAGAAGAGGGAATACTTCCAAACTCATTCTATGAGGCCAGCATCACTCTAATACCAAAACCAGGCAAAGACACCACAAAAAAAGAAAGTTACAGACCAATATCCCTGATGAACATAGATTCAAAAATACTCAACAAAATATTAGCAAACCGAATTCAAAAATGCATCAAAAAGATCATCCATCATGATCAAGTCAGATTTATTCCAGGGATGCAAGGATGGTACAACATTCGAAAATCCATCAACATCATCCACCACATCAACAAAAAGGACAAAAACCACATGATCATCTCCATAGATGCTGGAAAAGCATTTGACAAAATTCAACATCCATTCATGATAAAAACTCACAACAAAATGGGTATAGAGAGCAAGTACCTCAACATAAGAAAGGCCATATATGACAAACCCACAGGGAACATTATACTTAACAGCAAGAAGCTGAAAGCTTTCCTTTTAAGATTGGGAACAAGACAAGTATGTCCACTCTCCCCACTTCTATTCAACATAGTACTGTAGCTCCTAGCCACGAAAATCAGACAACACAAAGGAATAAAAGGCATCCAGATTGGCAAGAAAGAAGTCAAACTGTCCCTGTTTGCAGATGACATGATATTGTACAAAAAAACCCCTAAAGAATCCACTCCAAAACTACTAGATCTAATATCTCAATTCAGCAAAGTTGCGGGATACAAAATTAATATGCAGAAATCATTCCTATACACTAACTATGAAATAGCAGAGAGAGAAATCAGGAAAACAATTCCATTCACAGTTGCATCAAAAAGGATAAAATACCTAAGAATAAACCTAACCAAGGAAGTGAAAAACCTGTAGTCTGAAAACTACAAGACACTCATGAGAGAAATTAAAGAAGATACCAATAAATGCAAACACATCCCATGCTCATGGATAGGAATTATTAATATTGTCAAAATGGCCATCCTGCCTAAAGCAATCTACAGATTCAATACAGTTCCTATCAAAATACCAACAGCATTCTTCAACGAACTAGAGAAAATCGTTCTAAAATTCATATGGAACCACAAAGACCCTGAATAGCAAAAGCAATCCTGAGAAGGAAGAATAAAGCTGGGGGGATTATGCTCCCCAACTTCAAGCTCTACTACAAAGCCACAGTAATCAAGAAAATTTGGTGCTGGCACAAGAACAGACCCATAGACCAATGGAACAGACTAGAGAGCCCTGATATAAACCCAACCATATATGGTCAATTAATATATGATAAAGGAGCCATGGACATACAGTGGGAAAATGACAGCCTTTTCAACAGCTGATGTTGACAAAACTGGACAGCTACATGCAAGAGAATGAAACTGGATTATTGTTTAACCCCATACACAAAAGTAAACTCAAAATGGATCAAAGACCTGAATGTAAGTCATGAAACCATAAAACTCTTAGAAGACAACATAGGCAAAAATCTCCTGAATATTAGCATGAGTGACTTCTTCCTGAACGCATCTCCTCGAGCAACGGAAACAAAAGCGAAAATGAACTCACGGGACTACATCAAACTAAAAAGTTTCTGTATGGCAAAGGACACCATCAACAGAACAAAAAGGCATCCTACAGTATGGGAGAATATATTTGTAAATGACATATCTGATAAGGTGTTAACCTCCAAAATATATAAAGAACTTACATGCCTCAACACCCAAAAAGCAAATAACCCAATTAAAAAATGGGCAGAGGATATGAAGAGACAGTTCTCCAAAGAAGAAATTCAGATGGCGAACAGATACATGAAAAGATGCTCCACATCACTAATCATCAGGGAAATGCAAATTAAAACCGCAATGAGATATCACCTCACAGCAGTAAGGATGGCCAGCATCAAAAAGACTAAGAGCAACAAATGCTGGCAAGGATGCGGAGAAAGGGGAACCCTCCTACACTGTTGGTGGGAATGTAAGCTAGCTCAACCATTGTGGAAAGCAATATGGAGGTTCCTCAAAAAACTAAAAATAGAAATACCATTTGACCCAGGAATCCCACTCCTTGGAATTTACCCAAAGAATACAGCTTCTCAGATTCCAAAAGACATATGCACCCCTATGTTTATTGCAGCAATTTTTACAATAGCCAAGATATGGAAGCCACCTAAGTGTCCATCAGTAGATGAATGGATAAAGAAGTAGTGGTACATATACACAATGGAATAGTATTTAGCCATAAGAAAGGAACAAATCCTGCCATTTGCAACAACATAGGTGGAGCTGGAGGATAGTATGCTCAGTGAAACAAGCCAGGCAGAGAAAAACAAGTGGCAAATAATTTCCCTCATTTGTGGAGTATAACAATGAAGCAAAACTGAAGGAACAAAATAGCAGCAGACTTAGAGACTCCAAGAAGGAACTAGTGGTTACCAAAGGGGAGGGTGTGGGAGGGTGGGTGGGGACGATGGGAGAAGGGAATTGAGGGGTATTTTGTTTAGTACACATGGTGTGGGGAATCACGGAGAAAACAGTGTAGCACAGAGAAGGCAAACAGTGAAGCTGTGTCATCTTACTACACTGATGGACAGTGACTGACTGCATTGGGGTATGAGTGGGGACTTGAAAATATGGGTAAATGTAGTAACCACATTTTTTTTTCATGTGAAATCTTCTTTAGAGTGTATATCAATAATACCTTAATAAAAAAAAAAAGAAAAGAAAAAGAAATGCTTTATAGAATCTCAAGGCACCTAAACATTTCTACAATGGTACAAATTTGTTCCCATAAAAAAATGATTGCATGCCAAAAAGAAAAATAAGGAAAGATTTTGGGAAGTTTCTTAACTTTCTAGAGCATCTCTACTTACATTCTTTGGCCATTACTAAAAAGATTTTGTATGGGAGTGATGGTAGAAATTGGTATTGTGAGAGCAAGAGAAACTCCATTTTAAAAAGGCCATCTTAAGAAGGAGGCCTCAACCCCGACCTAGTTCTAAGAAAACTTTGCTCCAGTTACTGGAAAAACCACCCATTGTTCCAGTGACCCTCACCCCAGACAGTTCCCTAGCAACGATCTCAAGGCCCAGACACTCAAGGTCCAGACGGTCCTGTTCCTTAAAGATAACATTCCTCACATGTTACATCAGCCGGCAGCCTGGTACCAGCTGGACTCAGCCAATGAAGAATATGCAAGACACACTTACTTTAAATCATCCAATCAGCATATGCCAAGTTAGAGTTCCCCTCTTCCTGCACCTTGTAATGCATAAAAACCGTGCCTACCTGGGGCTTGGGGCTCTCACTTTGGAACTGCTGCGTTGGTGACAGGTGTGAGCCCAAGCTCGAGCTTGAAATAAACGACCCTTGTGTGTTTGCATTGGAATCGGCTCCTTGGTGGTCTTTCGGGGACTAGCGAATAGGGCACAACACTATGATTTCCCTGACTTCAGTTGAATTTTTCTAGATCATGTATCTCCGATGAGCTCTGAATTCATGTGGATATGCCTATTCTGAACCCTGTATGATTCATTCCTATGGAAACATCTTCCCTTAATGCACTGGTTTTTCTGTTTCTATGACAATGACGTTAGCAGGATTTATTTTTTCCTGAAAATTTAAAACTATGGGCAGAGCCTAAGTCTATAGGATTGATTTTTATTTAAATTAAAATATATTTTTTATAATGACTCTGTAAATGACACTAGTAAAATCAACTTGCTTTTAGTTTATAGAAACATCCTTGAGCTATAGTTTCAAGATGCCAGTTGTGGTTGAAAAAAGGAGAAAGCCTCCCTTCTCATTAATTCACACTCCATTGAAATACAGAAACCGGAGTTAATTTTGCCAGAGTAGTAATTTTCAAGTAAGTGACCCCAGAACCCCCTAAGGTTACATAGTAGAGTTTATAAAGTTTAGACTTTTACTTCAATCAGTCCATCAGTCACTGAAGGGTTAAAGATGAGCTTGTGAAATGGACAAGGGGACTTTGGAGGCCATTTCCTCAAGCTTTAAGCATTCCTGGCAGGTTGAGTCACACCAGTCTTTATTAAATGATACATAATTCAGTGATAAATTAGTTTAGCTCTGCCCGTTACAAGTCAGGCCCGAGGTTTTACAGGGGTCAGTCTAGAGGCACTGTGGCTGTTTCATGCCATTAGTTTTCATTCAGTTGCAATGTGTAACCACTCTAGCACATGTCTTTCATTAGTAGGTACAATGCATGCTTTGTGTGTGAGCATCCTTAGATGGTAAAAGCCAATTTAGAGCTTTCTCACCTTCCTTTTATGTCAGTGGATTCCATCAGACCCACATGTGTATGGAGCTAAAGGTTTTTGTGATGGGGTCAGGCTCATTTCCCATTTGCATTGCATCCTGCCCAGCTGATCCAGGCTAGAAGCTTTCTCTGAAGTTAATGGGTGTTGAGCTCTGAATAAGACCATGGTGTCAATTTGCCGAACTTCCTCCTTTCTAGAGTTCAGAAAGCTCTTGTAATCCCACTTCCTTTATAAAGCTTTCTTCTGCAATGTGGAAGAAAGAGAATGAGTTATTTTTTTCCATTAACTGAGGTAAAAAACCCAGACGTTTTTCTATCTACACATACACCCCTTGCCCGCCCCCTACTGATCCAAATACTGCTAACACTGTAATTAGCTTTTGGTGAGGTTCCCGTGCGTGTGCAAGTAGTTACCTGCCTGTTCATTAGTCCCTTGTGGGCATATACGTCAGCAATTACAGAGCTAGGAATCTTAACCATTTTATAGACTGTCTACAGTAACAGTGAATACACGGGCATGTTATGAAATAGATGATCATGATTTCCATCTCTTAAATTTTTCTACTTCTTAGAATTGTCTCTTTAGTTGAAATGAGATTTGTTTGGGAAGAGAGTAACGCAGCTCCAGCAGGGCAGGCTGTCTGAGCGAGTAGGTCAGCCATCCTAACGCGCTCAAAGTGTGTACCTGAATAGTATAGTGGAAAAAATATGGCTTTGAGTTTGGACCAACAGGGATTCACATTTGGACTCTATCCCTTCTTACGTATGTGGTACTCTGCTGTGATTATCTGAGTCTCTGTTTCCTCAGTTGAAACATGGATCTCATAATGCTTCCCGTTTGGGTGGTTGTAAAGTATTAAATGAGATAATATACATAAATATGCCCAGAGAGGTGTCTGGTATTCATTCATTCAGCAAGTATTTTGAGGACCTATATGTGCCAGGCACTGTTTGAAGCATGGAGGATACAGCAGCAAATGAAAGAGACATGAACACAAAATGTTGGTGAAGTAAGCAAGATAATATGCATATTAAATAGTGTATTTCTGCATATGTTAGGTAAGCACTATGTTGAAACACAAAGTGAAGTATGGAGTATGGGAATAGCAGGGCAATTCTAGTGCCATGGGATGGTCAGCAAAGGCTTCTTTAGGAAAGTGGCATTTGGGCAAAGACTTGATGGAGGTGAACGAGAAAACTGTGTGCATATGTGGGGGAAGAACATTCTAGAAAGAGGGCTAGCTGATGGAAGGAGTGTGCTTAGCAAGTGCTTGGCCCATGTGGTGGGGACAAGAGTAGTAGATGAGGCAACGGGGGTCATTTCACTTAGGATCTTTATGGCCATTGTGAGGGCACTGGCTTTTCTATGAAATGGAGAGTAAGTAGAGGGTTTGGCCACAGGAGTGACGTGATCTGATTTAGTGTCTTAAGTCCAATTTTTCTGGAAACAGGTGCTGAGATATAGTAGATTTATTTTGGAAAGTTTCTCAGAGCAACACCTCTGAGGGAGTTAGGGAGCAGAACAGGGCAGAGATGTGATACAGTTACAATGGAGGCCTTACTTAGCTGATTCACAGGGAGTCCTGGAGCTGGCGTGGATCTTCAGAGTTGTGCCAAGTTGAGGAAAGGGGTGGGACTTTTGTACCCCTGCACCAATTGCTCATCGTTTATACCTCGAGGCAAGGCCAAAACTTCAGTGAGGTAGCACCCGTTGAATGGGGGCAGTTCCAAGAGGGGACTCAGGGTCAGCCACTGACAACCAGCGCTCCTAGCTTCTGGGGTAGCAGGTACCTCAGCTCTGATGCAGGGGGATCTGGGTGGTGTCTCTAGCATCCTGTGTACTTAGGTTTTATGAACACCTTGCTGGCTGCTATGTTGAGAATATGCCATAGAGGGAAACAGTGACAGGAAGATGACCAGTTAGTAGGCTTTGCAAAAATCCAGGACAGGGATGATGGTGACCTGGGTCAGTGTGATAGCAGTGGAGGAGATGAGAAGATGCAGGGTTCTGGATGCAGTTTGAATGGAGTGCTGACAAGATTGCTGATGGACTGGATGTAGGCTGTGAGAGCCAGAAAAGAGTCAAGGATAATTCCAAGGTCTTTTTTGCCTGAATAACTGGAAGGAGAGATTTGCTATCAGTGAGGAAAGGGAAGACTGTGGGAAAAGCAGGTTTGAGTGAGGAGGAGTCAGGAGCTCAGTGTTAGATGTGTTGAGTCAGAAGTGTCTTTTAGATACCCAAGTGGGTATGTTGAGTAGGCAGCTGGATATACAGTTTGATCAGGAGAAGTATGTTTGCAATCTTTAGCATGTACATGGTATCTAACACTGTGAGACTGAATGAGGTCACATAATGCAGTGAATATATATTCTAGGGATGATCCCTGAGGTCTAGCTTCCTTTGGCCACCTTTATGATTAGTAATAAGTTGCCTCCTTAGATAAAGAAGATCCTGGCTCTGCTCTTTCCCCAGCAAACTGCAGTAGTTGTCTTACAGAGAGTTTATGGGGAACAGAATGATGGCTCCCCAAAGATATCCATGTCCTAATTCCCAGAATCTGCCAGTGTGTTACCTTACACCACAAAAGGAACTTTGTAGATGTTATTAAAGTAGGGGTCTTGAGATGAAAGATTATCTTGGGTTACCCAGGTGGATTCACTGTACGCAGAAGGTAGGAAGATCGGAGTCAGGAAAGGAGATGTGATGATGGAAGCAGAGGTTGAGGTGTTCTTTAAGACGGAGAAAGGGGCCACAAAGCGAGGAATGCAGGCAGCGTCTATAAGCTGGAAAAGGCAAGGAAACGGACTTCCTCCTCCAGCCTCCAGAGGGACTGCAGCTCTGTCGTCACCTTGAATTTAGTCCACAAAACCCATTTTGGACTTCTGATCTCCAGAACTATAAGACAATCAGTTTGTGTTGTTGTGATGTGTAATTTGTAACATCAGCAATAGGAAACTCTTAATCTAGATATAGTCTATTTTGCCCTTTAGGGGCTAAATTGTGTATTGGGGAATTAGGATTAGGTAACTTTTAAGTGTGTAAAATACTGATGCTTGTAAATAAAAATTCCTTTCAGTTGTTCTTTCTATGTATGTATGTATGTATCTGTCCGTCCATCCATCTGTCCATACATCCATATATACAACCACCCATCTATCTTCTCACTATCTGTTCAATAAAAAGAAGTTACATAATTGTTACAAGTGCCCCAGTACTTTAGGATAATTTTGCCACATTGCGAACATGAGACTTATACTGTATTAGCTGAAAGTTTCCTCCCCCTCTTCAATAGATTGTTTTATTTCACAATTGAGGGTGCAGGTGGATAAATGTAATATCTATGAGTAAAATTTTTAATAACTTATTTTGAGTTTGCATTAGATGTGCTTTTTGGTGTTTTTACATTGTCTATATATGTGTGGGGTCTGCTTTGTAAGACATCTAATCAACTCATGCTTGCCAACATTAATGGTGCTTAAAGTATAATGTGAAATTCACAAAAATTGTTGTAGAGTCCAGCTTAAATAGTGATATTTATT
This sequence comes from Smutsia gigantea, assembly GCA_032199065.1. NCBI lineage: Eukaryota > Metazoa > Chordata > Mammalia > Pholidota > Manidae > Smutsia > Smutsia gigantea. Next base: position 15,393 of record JAVSCE010014182.1, read on the forward strand.
CTATGAATGGTTTTTTTTTTTGCTACTGGATGATTTTAAAAAATGGAATCAAGTGTCTCCTGTCTTTCTTTTAATAGTTGTCAGAAAAAAATCTCTATTGGCAGTTGTAATTCTTTGCCTTTTAAGAAAACTAGAATTTTTATATTCCTAGATATTCTGAGTAGCAGACTCAGCAGAGCAATAAAATTAGCCATCACATGCGCAAGCCCAGTGCTCGGCACATGGTAAGCACCCACGACGTGGTGGCTCTGAGGATAGTTGTCCTTATCTTTCCGCGACAGCTGAGTTAGGAATTGGAAGCCTTAACACCTCTGTCAGAATCTTCCTCATTTAATCCCTTGTGCTCCTTTATTTCAATACTCTGATTATCAAGCCATCAGTATTCTGCTGCCAAAAGAATCTATAAGCCAATTAACCCTGGTTGCTGGGCACGTTGGCAGCCTAACATTGTCTTACATGTCACAGGCAGAGCAGGGAGCGAAGAGCCCAATGTCTCCAGAGGCACATTCATCATTAGCCCTTTGCCACGAAGTGGTCTATGTCTGTGAAGCATTCCTTGGTTGTATTTTTACTTTATACCACCATGCACTGGCCATTTTGCAAAATGATGATGCTCTCCTTATCAGCTCTTCTGCTGCCAGTCAGTAATTTATCTGAACGGATTTCAGCATCAGTATGTAGTACAGGTCTTGGTGAGGCCCTGGCTGCACTAACCGTGGGCCGTGTGGGCCGCGCTGCAGCCGACAGGATTCGGGGTACCCCTTGTTTATATGAGGAAAATGGATGCTAAGCCGAGGTTCCTATTTTCTGGAAGGGGAAGCATCTGGAACTGTGTCTGTGGACCATTTGTTCCCAGGGAACATGCACCTTTGAATTCCTGGAAAAATTTGAATGCTTGTGTTCATTTGGAAGTCTGGCTTGTATGCATATTTAAACCTGTGCCTTTTGTTTGTTTTATGTCTGAGGAATGATACTTCATAGAAAGGTAGCCTGGTATAATATAATCAGGTGTGTTTAGTGACTTTGGTGGTGCAGGGGGCCGTAGACTATAATTCTCTTCTGCTTCCATCATTTTTTTTTTCATACTGAGAGCATTAATTACTTTCAAGACTTGTTCAAGGAAGGGCTTAATTTCCATCCCCTTACCCTGGTCCCCTTTTCAATTTCAAATGATTGTTGAAGTCCTTTAGGAAGATGCTAAACATCTAAAGATCATCCTGTGTCCATTGTCCAAGAGTAAGTGCCAAGCAAATCTTTGCTTACTTGGTTAGAAAGCTATAGCATCCATTGTTCTTGGGTGGGAGGGCACTGGAGGTTGTGGCGGGGAAGCAGATGCCCACTTCCCCAAATTCCTGCATCTTCTCTCTTCAGAGGACAATGTTAAAACTGCTGTAAATGATGGATCAAACTTTGTAGTTTGTCTTTACCTCTCCCTTCCCCAACCCCCATATACTTTTTATGTCATTCAACTACCAGCTTGGAAACATTGAGTGGGATTTTTCCACCTAGGCTTAATGTCCTTGAACTGCCTGTTGGCAACTTTGATTTTGTGAGGGGCCAATGCTGGCCATTCTCATAGCTGATGGAAGACATTTGGCTTCCAAATTTTTCCACATAGGTGCTTTTCAGTGCGGCTCATATGCATAACATTAAAATTATCCTTAAGCCAAAATCAGTAATTAATGTTATCCAAGTTTAGATAGAGCAATGATTTGTGAATTACTATTGTGAGATTTAAAGAATGGTTTCTTGCTGTTGAAGTACAGGATAGTGACTTAGAGCATTTGCTAGTGTTTGGTTAGGAATCGCACCCCAACGCACTGCTTGGAGGCTGGTATACAGCTGCGGTGCCATGAAGCTTGGTTCTCAGGGCACAACGCATCCTGGCTGTCCTTACCATCTGAATGCATGGAGTTCCCTGTACTCCACGAAGACTCGACTTATTTCTGAAGTGCTCTATGCATGATTCACAGCATAGATTTTCATGGCAAAAAGAAATGTTTCAGAAATAGGAGTCTAGGGAAATAACAATTATTTCTTTATGTAGCTGGGACTTGAGTGGATGTTCCGCAGTCTTTGCTTGCATGCATAACTTGTGAGAAAAAGTTTTAAGTCAGCTTTTGTTCAGTTGTGAAGATAATTGTGTATTCCACCAGCAATCAAGGTATAAATAATTCACTTTTGAATATTTTGTCATTAGCTGAGATATAAATACTGGATCAAGGGTTTCACTGACAGAATTTCCATTGGATTTCATGCTTTTTATTACATTTTTCCTCTGATAAAATTAAAATGCCCTGAAATATACTCATGCATATGTGCATGTGTAAACACAAATGCTCACATAGTTAAGAGTATCATATGCTATGTCCAACTTCAAAAAAAGACTAAAAAATTAATGAACAGGGCAGACCTGTCATGAATCCTGTTTCCTGAGGAGATAAACAATGACTCTTAATTAGAAGCTAAAATTTTTAATTAAGATGATTCTGCAGTAATTATCTCAGTTGTCTGCTTCACTGGAATTTAATGAAAAAGATTGATTAGGTATAAAACTAGTAGCATAATTAAACATTCATGGTTGCACTAGCCACTTAGGTGAAAGTAATGTGATTAAACCCTAAAGCACATTCCTTAACAAAGTAGTTTAGACTGTCAAATCTGGTGCAATGTCGTAAGCTTCATTTTTATGAGTAGCTTTAGCAACTTTATGTAAAAACAGGCTCCACCATAGCTGACTCGTTTACATGAAAATATTTATTGAGCACACACTATGTAATGTGGTGATACAGTGGCATAAAACACAATCTTTGGAATTAGATACAACTGTTCAAAGTCTATTCTTTTATTTGGCAATTTTGGCATATTGGGAAAGTCCCATAACCTCTCAGCACGTTAGTTGTCCCATCTGGGAAGGGGATAAATAATACTTCTTTATGCGATTTTTGTGTTTGTAAAAGAGTCAACGCCTATTCAGCCCCTACCACTGTACCTTGTACTGCAAAGGTGCTCTGTAAAAAGAAGCTATTGTTACTATTGCTTTTATTTTGAAAATTTTCTAGAATTTCCTTTGAATCAGTCAGCAGATGCAGTATGAAGACCCCTACTAGTTTACAAATAACTTAAGCAAAGAGAAAGAAAAATATGGAATCAACAGGCAGGTCAATGGAGGACTTAAAAGCACAATGATATTATTAGTTTTCTTTGCAATAGGAACGAACAGACGTTAGAAGTTCGGTAAATCTTATCAAAAGCTGGAGGAAGTTCTCTCTCTGCCCTAGTAGCATCTCTTCCTGGAAATGAAGAATAATTGGCTTCTAGAATTGCCTCATTTTCTTATTTGCTTTAGAACACCGGGCTCAATGAGCAAATTTCTGGGTCTGCCAGGATCAATCCACATTATTTAAACTGTCTCTGTTGGCCAAGGATACTTTGCTAGGAATTTGGTGTGAGGTCAGAAGGTGTGGGTGGTGTTGAATGAATGAATCCAACCCACTTTCACAGACATGTGCTAACCGTATAATCCTGTTCCCCTTGGCACTCGTCTGCACGGAAACCATCTGAGAGAGCCACGTAATACTGATGAGGCATGAATCGAGAAGGAACTTGGGATAATTCAGATAGGTTGAGGTTGATCCACAAGTGCTTTATAGAGTACGGAGGAAGTTTCAGGCAGGTTGGCCCATGAAGTGGCTACATTTCTGTGCTGATGAGGTGTGAGGTATCATTGAATATTGACATTATAAGCACTGCATTCGAAGCCAGAGGGACCTAGATTTGAAACCTAGACCCTTGATTTACTAGTGGTATAATCTTGTAGAAGATGGCCTTTTTGTCTTCTTATCAGCATAATAGGGAATCTGGTATCTGCACACTTAATTTCATGGGACTAAAGTGAGAATCAAATGTAATAGTGGATGTGGAGATGACAAATCATACCAAGCATGATTCACTCATTCCTGTATTCATTTGTCAGTTTACTGAGCAACTGACATACACCCAAATACTGAGCCAGGCAGCAGTATATCAACCACGAATGGGATGTGCCTAGGCCTTCAGGGAGTTTTCAGTCTAAATGGGGAGATGTCTGAGTCCACAGAAAAGTACCCTTCAGTAGGATAAATGCTGGATAATTTCATAAGAGACCTAGAGGAGAAAAGGATATTGTCTAGAGAGTGAGGTTTCTAAGACTAGCAGGCAGCTTCTGAGGTGATCCGGTAAAACTATCTTTGGATGTGGTTGCTAAACTTGGCCATTAGGTCGCTACCTCGCTGAGGAGGGTTTGAGATTGGGCTTACGGCGGTTGGATTGTATTAACGGTGACTCTTTTAACCTTTAGATGCACGATGAAGATTTCCTGTGCACATGATACCCACAACCCGAAGTAGATTAAGCCATTTCTAATGAGCTAGAGATTCCATGAGGAAGTCTGGCTCTGAAGGGGGCAGGCTAGTTGCAATGAATGCCTAAGACGGCGGAGACTGCCATGCTGCGAGGAAGCTCTGCCCAGCCTTTCTCCTGCACGGTAGCAGGCTTCTGGAAGAATCTCCTGCTGCCTATTTCGCTCTTCTGTCCTGTTATCTGGTATAGACTTCCTTGAGGGAATGCCATGGTACGCATCCATTCTGCACAGGAGGATTTGGCTGGTGCTGCCTGCATGAGAGGGAAGTGGTGGCCATTACTGCTACTCTCTTACGTGGACTTTTTTGAAATAGGTGATGATTCATTACTTAAAATTTTGAAACATAGGGAACATAGTTTAGGAGAACTTGTTGGGATGGAAAAACCAAGAAAACCAAATACAGAAGATCGTCTATAATTTGTTGGTTCTAAAACCAGTTAATTTTTTTTACATTAATGTGGAATAAGTGAAGTCTCATATCCTGGTCATTTCTTCTCACCAAAATATTTTATAAGCATTTTGTGACAGTTATTGTGTAAAACAGAATAACCAGCTTGTGGCATTTAACAGTTAATTGTCCTCTTTCTGTACGCATTAGCAAATGGGATGGCGACTGGGAAGTGAGTGACTGTTTTACACTAGTTCTTAATTGGAATGGAGGTTTGTATTTATTAATATAAAAGATCACTTGTTTGTAACCATAAATTACAGAAGCACATGAATCTTTTCTTAATGGGAAGAATTGAAGATTTATTTTAAAATGTTTCTACCATTGGAATCTGTCTTTATTTCCCATTAGTCGGTGAATTTCCTGAAGCAAACAATAGTGTCTTTTCTACTATGCACATGGTAGGCATTCAATAACATGTGTAGAAGTGAATTATTTTATGTTATAATGATGTGTTTATCACCATAGAATCACACTTAGGAGTGTAAGAATTTATATTCAAGCTTCACATGGTTTGTGGACAATCTGCTGTTACCTAGGTGGTTGGATAATATTATGAGATAGGAATTAATGTTTATTTCATATATGACCCTCCCTTTTTTAATTCCTTAAACAATTAAAACATTAAATATATTTTAATCAATACTGTACTTAAGGATACTTTATTACTAATAGTCTTCAGATTTAAATTTATAACTCCCAAGAATTTTGAATGTCTCATAATCTGTGGTTTCAGTAAACATTATTTATGTTGTCACTATAATTTTTTTTTTATGTTCAATGGACCAGGTTTATTTCTCATCTAATTTTGCGCATCTGAAGTACAACGGAGAAAAAGTTTTGAAAAACTTTGATGCTTTCCTTAAAAACTCAAATAACAATAATAATAACTTTATACTACTTTTTAGATATGTATATATTTCAAGATGATATCACACATTTGAATTTTGTCTTGTAAACTTTCCAAGTTTTCAAGAGAATATCTTTTAAAGGAAATATTAAAATTAGTGACCATACTAAATTTTAATACTATTTCATTGAACTTTTGAAATATGAAATAACACAATGTATTTGTGTGTGATTACAAAAAAGTACTGTGATATATTTCTTCCTAGGAAGTACAGTGTAGTGTGTGTGTGTCTCTATAAACTTTTTTTTTAATATAATTTATTTTGGTATCATTAATCTACAATTACATGTACAATATTATGGTTATTAAACAACCCCTTCACCAGGTCCCCCCCACCAACCCCATTACAGTCACTGTCCATCAGCGTAGTGAGATGCTATAGAATCACTACTTGTCTTCTCTGAGTTGTACAGCCCTCCCCGTGCCCCCCCAACATTACATCTGCTAATCATAATGCCCCTCCTTCCCTCTTATCCGTCCCTTCCCACCCATTCTACCCTGTCCCTTTCCCTTTGGTAACCATCAGTCCGTTCTTGGGTTCTGTGAGTCTGCTGCTGTTTTGTTCCTTCAGAATTTTTTCTTTGTTCTTATACTCCACACATGAGTGAAATCATTTGATACCTGTCTTTTTCGGCTTGGCTTATTTCACTGAGCATAATACACTCTAGCTCCATCCATGTTGTTGCAAATAGAAGGATTTGTTTTCTTCTTATGGGTGAATAATATTCCATTGTGTATATGTACCACCTCTTCTTTATCCATTCATCTACTGATGGACACTTAGGTTGCTTCCATTTCTTGGCTATTGTAAATAGTGCTGCAATAAACATAGGGGTGTATCTGTCTTTTTCAAATTGGGCTGCTGCATTCTTAGGGTAAATTCCTAGGAGTGGAATTCCTGGGTCAAATGGTATTTCTATTTTGAGTTTTTTGAGGAACCTCCATACTGCTTTCCACAATGGTTGAACTAATTTGCAGTCCCACCAGCAGTGTAGGAGGGTTCCCTTTTCTCCACATCCTCGCCAACATTTGTTGTTGTTTGTGTTTTGGATGTTGGTCATCCTCACTGGTGTGAGGTGATATCTCATTGTGGTTTTAATCTGCATTTCTCTGATGATTAGCGATGTGGAGCATCTTTTCATGTGCCTGTTGGCCATCTGAATTTCTTCTTTGGAGAAGTGTCTATTCATGTCCTCTGCCCATTTCTTAATTGGATTATTTGCTTTCTGTTTGTTAAGGTGCGTGAGTTCTTTATATATTTTGGATGTCAACCCTTTATCAGATACGTTATTTATGAATATATTCTCCCATACTGCAGGATGTCTTTTTGTTCTACTGATGGTGTCCTTTGCTGTACAGAAGCTTTTCAGCTTTATATAGTCCCACTTGTTCATTTTTGCTTTTGTTTCCCTTGCCCGGGGAGAGATGTTCATGAAGAAGTCACTCATGTTTATGTCCAAGAGATTTTTGCCTATGTTTTTTTCTAAGAGTTTTATGGTTTCATGACTCACATTCAGGTCTTTGATCCACCTTGAGTTTACCTTTGTGTATGGGGCTAGACCGTAGTCCAGTTTCATTCTCTTACATGTAGCTGTCCAGTTTTTCCAACACCAGCTGCTGAAGAGGCTGTCATCTCCCCATTGTATATCCAAGGCTCTTTATCAAATATTAATTGACTGTATATGTTTGGGTTAATGTTTGGATTTTCTATTCTGTTCCACTGGTCTGTGGGTCTGTTTTTGTGCCAATACCAAATTGTCTTGATTACTGTGGCTTTGTAGTAGAGCTTGAAGTCAGGGAGTGTAATTCCCCCTGTTTTATTCCTCCTTCTCAGGATTGCTTTGGCTATTCGGGGTCTTTTGTGGTTCCATATGAATTTTAGAATTATTTGTTCCAGTTCATTGAAGAAAGCTGTTGGTAGTTTGATAGGGATTGCATTGAATCTGTAGATTGCTTTAGGTAGTATAGCCATTTTGACAATATTTATTCTTCCTAGCCAAGAGCATGGGATGCATTTCCATTTGTTAGTGTCCTCTTTAATTTCTCTTAGGAGTGTCTTGTAGTTTTCAGAGTACAGGTCTTTCACTTCCTTCGTTAGGTTTATTCCTAGGTATTTTATTCTTTTTGATGCAATTGTGAATGGAATTGTTTTTCTGATTTCTCTCTCTGTTAGTTCATCATTAGTGTACAGGAAAGCAACAGATTTCTGTGTGTTAATTTTGTATCCTGCAACTTTGCTGAATTCAGATATTAGTTCTAGTAGTTTTGGAATGGAGTCTTTACGGTTTTTTATGTACAGTATCATGTCATCTGCAAATAGTGACAATTTGACTTCTTCTTTACCAATCTGAATGCCTTGTATGTCTTTGTTTTGTCTGATTGCTGTGGCTAGGACCTCCAGTACTATGTTGAATAACAGTGGAGAGAGTGGGCATCCCTGTCTTGTTCCCGATCTTAGATGAAAAGCTTTCAGCATCTTGCTGTTAAGTATGATGTTAGCTGTGGGTTTGTCATATATAGCCTTTACGATGTTGAGGTACTTGCCGTCTATACCCATTTTGTTGAGAGTTTTAATCAGGAATGGATGCTGAATTTTGTCAAATGCTTTTTCAGCATCTATGGAGATGATCATGTGGTTTTTGTTCTTCTTTTTGTTGATGTGGTGGATGATGTTGATGGATTTTCGAATGTTGTACCATCCTTGCATCCCTGGGATGAATCCCACTTGATCATGGTGTATGATCCTCTTGATGTATTTTTGAATTTGGTTTGCTAATATTTTGTTGAGTATTTTTGCATCTATGTTCATCAGGGATATTGGTCTGTAATTTTCTTTTTTGGTGGGGTCTTTGCCCGGTTTTGGTATTAGAGTGATGCTGGCTTCATAGAATGAGTTTGGCAGTATTCCCTCGTCTTCTATTTTTTGGAAAACTTTAAGGAGAATGGGTGTTTTTTCTTCTCTATATGTCTGGTAGAATTCAGAGGTGAATCTGTCAGGTCTGGGTGTTTTGTTTTTGGGTAGTTTTTTGTTTACCAATTCAATTTTGTTGCTGGTGATTGGTCTGTTTAGTCTTTCTGTTCCTGCTTGATCAGTCTTGGAAGGTTGTATTTTTCTAAGAAGTTGGCCATTTCTTCTATGTTTTCCAGCTTGTTAGCATATAGATTCTCATAATATTCTCTTATGATTCTTTGTATTTCTGTGGCATTTGTCGTTATTTTTCCTTTCTCATTTCTGATTCTGTTTATGTGTGTAGATTCTCTTTTTCTCTTAATGAGTCTGGCCAGGGGTTTATCTATTTTGTTTATTTTTTCAAAGAACCAGCTCTTGGTTTCATTGATTTTTTCTATTGTTTTATTCTTCTCAATTTTATTTATTTCTTCTCTAATCTTTATTATGTCCCTCCTTCTGGTGACTTTGGGCCTCATTTGTTCTTCTTTTTCCAATTTCAGTAATTGTGTCTTTAGACTATTCACTTGGGAATGTTCTTCCTTCTTTAATTAGGCCTGGATTGCAATATACTTTCCTCTTAGAACTGCCTTTGCTGCGTCCTACAGAAGTTGTGGCTTTGTGTTGTTGTTGTCATTAGTCTCCATATATTCTTTGATTTCTGTTTTGATTTGGTCGTTAACCCATTGACTAATTAGGAGAATGTTGTTAAGTCTCCATATATTTGTGAGCCTTTTTGATTTCTTTCTACAATTTATTTCTAGTTTTATACCTTGGTGATCTGAGAAGTTGGTTGGTAGGATTTTAATATTTTTGAAATTACTGAGGTTCTTTTTGTGGCCTAGTATGTGGTCTATTCTGGAAAATTTTCTATGTGCACTTGCGAAGAATGTGTATCCTGTTGCTTTTGGGTGTAGAGTTCTGAGATGTCTGTTAGGTCCATCTGTTCTAGTGTGTTGTTCAGTGCCTCTGTGTCTTTACTTATTTTCTGTCTGGTTGATCTGTCCTTCGGAGTGAGTGGTATGTTGAAGTCTCCTAAAATGAATGCATTGCTGTCTATTTCCTCCTTTAATTCTGTTAGTATTTGTTTCACATATGCTGGCGCACCTGTGTTGGGTGCAAATATATTTATAATGATTATATCTTCTTGTTGGACTGACCCCTTTATCATTATGTAATGTCCTTCTTTATCTCTTGCTACTTTCTTCGTTTTGAAGTCTATTTTGTCTGATACAAGTACTGCAACACCTGCTTTTTTCTCTTTGTTTGCATGAAATATCTTTTTCCATCCCTTCACTTTTAGTCTGTGTATATCTTTGGATTTGAGGTGAGTTTCTTGTAGGCAGCATATAGATGGGTCTTGCTTTTTTATCCATTCTGTTACTCTGTGTCTTTTGATTGGTGCATTCAGTCCATTTACATTTAGGGTGATTATTGATAGATATGTACTTATTGCCATTGCTGGCTTTAGACTCGTGGTTACCAAGGGTTCAAGGGTTGCTTCTTTACTATCTAAGAATCTAACTTAACTTTCTTGTTAAGTAGTTGTAAACACTGTCTGATGTTTCTTTATTTCTCTCCCTTCTTATTCTTCCTCCTCCATTCTTTATATACTAGGTGTTTTATTCTTTGCCTTTAGTTAGTATTTGGATGGTCTGCTTTCTTTGCTATGATTTTATTTTCTCTGGTGACATCTTTTTAGCCTTAGGAGTGCTTCCCTCTAGAGCAGTCCATTTAAGATATCCTGTAGTGGTGGTTTATGAGAGGCAAACTCTCTCAACTTTCGTTTGTCTGGAAATTGTTTAATCCCTCCATCATATTTAAATGATAATCGTGCTGGATACAATATTCTTGGTTCGAGGCCCTTCTGTTTCATAACGTTAAATATATCATGCCATTCTCTTCTGGCCTGTAAGGTTTCTGTTGAGAAGTCTGATGATAGTCTGATGGGTTTTCCCTTGTAGGTGATCTTTTTTCTCTCTCTAGCTGCCTTTAATACTCTGTCTTTATCTTTGATCTTTGCCATCTTAATTATTATGTGTCTTGGTGTTGTCTTCCTTGGGTCCCTTGTGTTGGGAGATCTATGAGCTTCGGTGGACTGCGAGACTATTTCCTTCCCCAGCGAGGGAAAGTTTTCAGCAATTATTTCTTCAAAGACACTTTCTATCCCTTTTTCTCTCTCTTCTTCCTCTGGTACTCCTATAATGCGAATATTGTTCCGTTTGGATTGGTCACACAGTTCTCTTAATATTCTTTCATTCCTAGAAATCCTTTTATCTCTCTCTGCCTCTGCTTCTCTGTATTCCTGTTCTCTGATTTCTATTCCATTAACAGTCTCTTGCATTTCATCCAGTCTGCTGTTAAGCCTGTCAGTCACTTGTCTGATTTCTGTATTGTCTTTCCTCGCTTCCCTCACTTCCTTCCTCAGCTCTTGCACATTTCTCTGTAGGTCCATCAGCATGGTTATGACTTTTATTCTGAATTCTTTTTCAGGAAGACTGTGCATTTCCATCCCTTCAGGCTCCCTCTCTGTGGTCGTCTGGTTGATTTGGGTCTGAACCATATTCCTCTGTTTTTTCATGGCTATAGAAGTGGTCGCTGGTAGTTGCCATGTATGTCAGCTGGGTTCTTTAAGACTTCAAAAAGAGAAAAAAAAAAGAAAGAAAGAAAGAAAAAAAAAGAAAGAAAAGAAAAAACAAAAAAGAAAACAAAACAAAACAAAAAACAAAAAACCAAACCAAACAAAAAAAAAAACCGCCCACCGGGGGTAGATTCTGTGGGGATGCTGTAGGTGGCGCTGTTGCCCCTCTATTCCGCAGCCGTGGCTGCGCTGCTCTGCAAGGCCCTTTATCGCTCTGGCCGGTGTGGGAACGAATAGGAGGCTGTTGATCTCAGTGAGAAGTGTAAGTATGGCTACGCTTCCTCAGTCGCCAGCTAAGGCGTCTGAAACTCCCCCGGACTCCCAGCCTGCTGGGCTGAGTGTGCCAGCGTGATCCGGCTCCTCCGCTGGGCTCCTGTCTCTTTACGATCGCTGAAGAAAGCACGTGCTTTTTTTCTTTTTCCTTCCCGGGAGCCGGCTGCAAGCACACTGGCGCGTTCCCCGCTCAGATCCTGCCCCTCTGTCTCTCCAATCTCCACTGCACTGCGCGACGTGGGTCGGCGCTCCCCGCGCAGATCACCGGGGCTGGCTACTTCGCGGGGTGTACTTCCACTCCCTCCCGGCTCTGAATCCTCTCCTCCCGCCGGTGCGCTAGGGTGGGGGAGTGCTCGGGTCCCGCCAGGTCGCGGCTCCGTATCTTACCCGCCTCTTGGGGTGCCGAGTCCTCTCGGGTGTAGCTGCGTGCAGTGTGCTTTCCTGTGTATTCTGGTGTCTCTTTTAGGAATAGTTGTATTTGCTGTATTTTTGTAGATAAATATAGTGTTGGGAGGAGATTTCTGCCACCCTGCTCATGCTGCCATCTTCCCGGAAGTCGTCACTATAATTTTTTTATGTGATTGTACAGAATATGTGAACTTCAGTGACTCCTGATATGCAACTGCTTACAGGAGCATTTTCTTAAAGAAGTTAGTAAGTGTATTTATCTTCTTTCCTTGATCATAGTTTTCTTCTATCAATCTAACCTATAACCCGGTAAGGACTGTGAGTGGCCCTAATTATGAACATATGTAAAACTAGTAAAAAAAAAAACCCCTCAGATGTAGAAATTTCAACCATGGAATATATATATGGCTTCTGAAGGCTTCAGGTAAATTAAGGTTTGAGGCCCCAAATTATATATAAAGGTGGTCTCTTATGCAATGAAGTTGTACTGTAAAGATGGCTGTAATATTTGGCAGAAGCCATTGCTGTGACTTTTCTAGGCATAATTAAGAGATCAGAAATATGTTAAATATAAGGAAATATTCAAATACCTCAGAGACAAAAAAATCCGTGTTTTTCTTATTGTGTAAAGAAAAGCAGAAATAAGGTGAATTTTTTTCCAGTGGTATCTTAGAGGCATATAGATTTTAAGACTTATTACGTAGATAGTGTTTCTTTCTGTTCCAAAGGATTAAAAAAAATTTAGATGATGGCTGTTGTCTTCATTAAAGAAGCATATTTAATAAAGATTAAGCTTTATTTACAAACCAATCTTAGAATAAATATTGGGATAAAAATTACTACTAAGCCTGACAGAAAATAAAATGACTTTCTTATAGGTAAAAAGGAAACATGTAAATGTTTATTTGTCCTTATAGTAATTACTAGAGGTCTTGAAAACAAAACAATGTGTGTAAATAAAATTAAAATATTTCCTAAACATCAAAAGACATTGTTCCATGCTTTTGCAGACTATCTCAATATGATCTTCAGCAAGCGGTAGAGGTACCACGAAATGATATGCTTCCCAACAGCTACTTGTGAGGTTTAAATGTTTCTGGGACTGTCAGGTAGTATTGACAGGAAGAGAGTATGAAGACACTTCCATTTTGACAGCCCAGTCATGACTGGGAGCTGATTTTAGTTGGTTTCTGTTCAGAAAAAAATGAAAAGATTGTGTAGCATGAAACGCCTCATCTTTGGGTTTCGAGGAGGGAATTAAAATAACTCGAAGCAGGTTTAGTTTTCATAGTAATTATACCAAAAGGACAAATTGCAGAGTAGGAGATGTTCTCTCCTTCTCTTGCCAGATTTCTTATGCTGGCCTATCAGATCCACCCAGTGTGAAAATAACTCAGAAAGAAAGAAGTGTTGATTGAACCAGAGGCCAAGTGCTTACTAAACTGCTATTCAGAAGTGAGCACCTGCTGCCTAGAAAAGCCATGAGCTCTGGAGCGTTGAGATTAACCGCATGGGTCCCGAGGAAATGGTACAATGGCGATACCATCAGTCACATTATTCCCTAATGCAGACATCTGTTTCTTCCATCCAGCAGCTCTGTACTGAGTGTCACGGTGCTTCAGGCATCACTCTCGGTGCTGGGTTATGTCACAGGGAGCCCGGTGGCCAGGGGCCTTGTCCTTATAGAGCATACCATCTTGCTGAGGGAAAAATCAAGGGTAAATAGCAATTATATTCTAGTATCCAAGAAGAAGAGCATGGAAGTGACACGTAATCTCGATCTGGGCCTCAGGAGAGGTGTTCTGAGGGAAGTGCACTATGTATGAATATCACACGTGACTGTCTCTGTCGTCAGAACAGCTAGTTCTGTATTACCTGGGTGGAGGCTTTTGCAGTTGGATCCACTAGGCCTGCAGGAGTAAGGATGGAAGGAAGAAAGAGAAATAAAACGAATCTCTTATTAGAAATTAGTCTTTGAACCAAAATTCCAAACCTCATAAAAAAAAAATTGATGCTAAGGAAGACCGTCAAAAAAAAAAAAAAAGGCAGAACACAAATGAATAAATGGTCAGAACATAAAACTCATGTTCTGATTAATTAATTTTAGAGATGTCTGAGAAAGGCTTTGAAATGGTTGTTAAAAGAACGGAAAAGTGTTAGACAAAACTAGATAGGAATAACATAATGTACCGATAGATCTAATCAAATGTCTTGGAAATAAAAATGTAGTCAGTGAAATAAAAATGCGATGTATTAGATTCTGGAAGGAACACATCAAAAAGAGAACAGGAAACTTGAAGATAGAAACTGAAGTGCTCATCCATAATTCAGCATAGACAAAGAAAGAAAAAATCTGGAAGAGAAGTTAAGAAAATGAAAGATTAATTGAGAAGCTCCAATATTTAATGTGAGTTACATAAAAAAGAGTGAGATTGGGAGAAATACTAGAGAATCAATATGTGAAAGATAGTTGTTAATAACATTTCTAGAATTTAAGAGTATCAGTCACATGCTCTGAGTATAAAACTGTACATAAATGATAGTAAATCCACTTTTACACATATCATAATTGAACTAGGTCATTAAGAATAAAGAAAAATCTTAAAAGTTGTCAGAGAAAGGACACAAATTTATCTGCAATTAACAACAACCACAGAAACAGAAACACTGTACTCAGGAAGAATTGATAGCAGAGGAGCTGGAGTGGTATCTTAGAAGTGCCGGGAGAAGATGTAAGCAAACAGAACTGTATACACAAAAATCAGGCAAGAATGAGGGAAAAATAGACCATTTGAGATACATAAAGAGTTAAAAGACTTTCTCATTCACATCCACAAAATAATTTTTTTTCTGGCACGAAAAAAGTGATTCTGAACATCAGACACAAGAAAGAACCCAGAAATTAATGACATGTGTTAGCAAATTTAATTAATAACTGATTACAAAAAATGCTTTCTTTGTTCGAACGAGTAAAAGTGAAGCTCTATATACAAATAAGAAGGTGTTGAGCTGTTAAGGGTTCCCAGGGTGTATACCCTTGTTTTAATTATGCGTAAGATAGAAATATTTGTTGAAAGACTCGTTAGAAAACATTTTAGTTAAATTTGAATCTGAATATGTTAGAGTGAATCATCAAAATCATAGTGAGGCAATCTACAACTTTTAAATGAACAGAAGGAGAAAATACAGGTATACAAATAATCAACCCAGCAGGAAGCAAGTCAGTGAAGAAAAGACCCTGAAACAGTCTGTAAAATGAAAGCAGAAAGGAGAGACTAGCTAGTGGGCTGGAGTCCATACACACCAGTCATGTCATGATCACAGTAAATGTACACTGATTAAATGGATTTGTTAGAAGGTAGATTATCGGGTTGGTTATAAAGCTCAACCAACTTTACCTGGCATCCAAGAGAAATACTAAAACCACAATGATGCTGGAAGGGAGAAATCTCAGGGATGATGGAAGATCCAATGTGCAAATACAAATGAAAGAAAGCTGAGGTCACAAATGAAGTATAATTTAAAGCAGAAAAATATATACATACATATACATACATATATATATATATATATATATGTAAAAAGAAACACCACCAGATAATTTTAAAAAGAAATAATCTACCAAGATGTCACAGCGATCAATGTATATGTATATGTGTGACAGACACAGGAATATAAAATCAAGGTTATGTAAGCATTGGAAAGTAAATTGAATCTCTGTGCATCTTTCTCTAATTATCTGTATGTACCATATGTACCTCATTATTACATATCTATATCTGTATCACCTCCAGTAATGGAGAATATATATTTTCTTGTTCTATGACCACAAGTCAGTGAAAATGGTAGTTGAAAAGTGCATTTCTAAATATTTATGGGTCAAGGAAGAAAGCACAATGCAGAAGCTGTACAAATAAAACTACTCTATATCAAAAGTTGTGGGATGCTGTGAAAGTGACATTTAGAGGTAATGTTATTAAAAATTAAAATTTTGAAAATAAATGACTCATGCTCCATCCCAGAAACTAGAAGAATAAAAACAAAATGAATGAACATAAAACTATAAAAAGATATCTTATGATGAGAGAAAAATTAGTGAAGTAAAAATCCCCTAAGCACGGAGATCAGCATAACTCAAAGCTAGTCATTTGTAAGAATTAATTCTTTAGCAAACTCTTGCCAAGACTGATCAAGAAAAAAGACAAAAAGGTGCAAAGAAACATTTTGGATTTTTTTGAGAGAATGTATAGGAAATACATAGATTATATATGGACATATTAAAAGGATATAAATACAAATAGAGTGAAGGTATTAAAAATCGTATATTAATATTATAAACAGCTTTATACAGATGTATTTTAAAAAGGAAATGGATAGCTTTTGAGAAAAAGATCATCAAAATCAACACAAGGAGAATTAAGTGGATAACTTCTAAAGAAATGGAAATAATCCATTTTCCTTCCCTCTAAAGACACAAAGTCCACATAATTTTCTAGGCTACTTTTACCTAATTTTCAAATAACAGAATTCTTATTTTATATACACTCAGTGAATAGGAAAGAAAACTTACCTAATTCATTTTTCTAAGGTTAGTATATCTTTGATACCAGAACTGGACAAGGACAATAAAAGAAACATAAATTATAGATATAATTCTTTTTACATCATAGATACAAAACACAAAAAATAGAAAATTAGAAAGTCATAGTCCAAAAACATATAAAAATTGCACCATGACTTTATCCAAGGACTGGAAGGTTTTTCAACTCTGGAAAATGTATTGTTGGTATGTCGCAAATCAGAAAAATTGTTGGAGCACAATTCCCATGTGCCTGCACACCCTGTAAGCAGAGGGATTAACTGCCTTTTGGTTGGGATTATCTTTTAAATATATGTAAAATCAACAGCCTTGGAAAATAGAAATAGTGTCTCCCTCTGGAACAAAAGCCAGGCATGCTTCCTATACAGTATAATAAAGATAATGTCTCTCTCTGGAGTAGAGGGCTGGTATTTTTAAGATTTGGGTTCCCTAAATTCAGGGTTCTTCTCTTGTAATTAAACCTACTGCCTGTGTAGGCTCTACATGGGTCCACCTGTGTTTTTCCTATGGGACTTGGGGGCATAGGGACCTGACACAAATATGCTGATATTCAAGCTGCTTGCTGTGCCATGGGTAAGAGTGTTTTGAGTCACCCCCTGGAGTCTCACATCTTCTGCCAGCATCCATGCAATTGTGGTGGACTAACTTAACCTGAAAGTAACATAACATTTGACACATTCTTGGGAATATCTGCCGGTCAATGTGGTAGCTGAAGATAACGAAAGTCATTCCATTCAGACTTCCCAACCCGTATGGACTGTATCAGGGGTCTGGTTAGCTTTGGCCAGTGTCGCTCCTCCCCCTCTGCCTGCCCAGCAGGAGATCAGGGCAGTGCGTCCAGCACGGTAGCCACTAACTACAGGCAACTACTGAATGCTTGAAGTCTGGCAGGTCCAACTTGAGATATGCTGTAAATGTAAAATACATGCTGGATTTTAATGACTTATGAAAAAAAGAATGTAAAATACCTTATCAATTATTTTTCTATGGATGAACATGTTGAAGTGGCATATTGCGTTAAATAAAATGTATTTTTGCAATGAATTTCACTTGCCTAATATTTAAAAATATGAGTAGTACTAGAAAAAATTAGATTACATTTGTGAGTCTCATTCTGTGTCTATGGAGCAGCTCTGGTCTGCGGAATTCCTTCTCTTCCTGGGTACACGTAGTGTACTTTTTCCCTCAGCCATTTAGGCTTGGGTGTGGTGGCAGCTTTCCCGAGGCTAGTCTGGGGTTTCTACATTATCCCTGGCAGCTCCTCTACTAAATTTGTAGTTAATATTTTTATAAATAATCCTTCCTGGAACTTTTCTTAGGAATTCTATTTCCTATTGGGACCTTGACTGATACAATGACTATTTGACTCGGCTAAAGATAATCAAATTGACTACAGCTTCCACCTTTGACTGTAGAAATTATCGATAACAGAACACTGTCGATCCACTCTCATCTGATGTGAGATAACTGTAAAAGGTTATAGTGTGAGAGCACATTTATTGTCGTTGTTAACATTATATTTGTCTCCCTCAGTAACCTTCACTTTGATTAGACTTGTACCCTCGATGGGAATAGGAAGATTTGAAACTGACATTTCACTCTTCAGAGAACCAACAACTCAAATGTTTTTTTTTTTTAAACATTTAAAGCTTCCTTTGGTATTTATCTATCCAGTAACATCCAAAACATTGATAAGGTCAAGAAAATGGTTTTGGAGGCTAATACAATAATATTAATAATAGTAGTGCTATTAACAACAACAGAATAAAAGTACTTTTGCATGTGGCTTTTTCTGCTCATTCTAATTCAGATCACATTGTGTGTGAGTTGCAGTAATTAGAAATACAGGACGCAAAATAAGATGAAGGGTTAGGATAAAACGTACTTCTCTATTCCTCCCTTGAGTGACAAAACGTTATTTTACTGTATCTTTTGTAGAAATAAGGGCCATTCATGACTTAGCTCCCGGCAGGAGATCAGAAATTGTGATTCCAGGAGCCTCAACACTTTCTTCTTGAAATAGTTCTTAATTTATTTTTCTCACAATAAAATTTCAGAGATACTTGTTTTGTTTCTAGGGTTCCTGAATGTTTCTGTAGGGAAATACTTTTTTGTTCCAAGTTGACACAGGAGGAAAAATTCTGCTCATCCAAATATCTTACATTTGCATAGGTGAGCCATTTTCCAGGTGGGCTCGGAGGCCTTCCAGAATTCCATAGTTGGGGGAGGGCAAGCATGTGGGAAGGGGGCCACCTAGGCTGGGCGCTCCCCGCGTCTCCTGGCTGCTGTCTCTTTCAAGCAGAGTAGCTCCAATGTCACACGTACGACCCACATGTTTGAAAAACTTTGCTTTACAAAAATTTAAATTCCCTTCTATGAGGATAGTTTTCCTCTTCCTCCTCTACTCCAGTAAAACATCCTTTAGAATTGGGTAGGGAAGAAGCGATTCTCTCATTTATAAAGGAGGAAACTTAGGCTCAGAAAGTTTAAGTGAGATTGTCCAAGGTCACAGAAGAGGACAAAGTAATTGTCGGCTGACTCTAGGTCCAGGTCTCTGACCTGATGCCCTGTTCAGAGTGTTGGCAGTTTACTGTGCCTCCACCTATGGAGTGACACAGATCAGTGTGAAACCGGGCAAACCATCAGCAATGGAGTCTGGGTGAAAGTGTTTCCGAATGACTCCAAAGCCATTCACCTAACACAAGCACAGAACTGGTGATTAATCGTTCATGTTGTAAAGTACCACATGGTCCATTTACGGTGTCTGCCGTGTTAGACCACCTCCTAAACTATTCTTGTGCCTCTGGGACAAACTCCTCATCCTGGTAGCAGGTATCAACCACTGACCAACCACAGGTGACTGGATCAGAGAGAGAGGTGGGCCGGCCAGAGAACTGTCTCCACCTGGAGCTCTCCCTCCTAGCTGGGGAATGGCTGATGCAATCAGACGCCCTCCCTTAGACAGTTTGAACAATGAGCCATGCAGCCAGTGATAGGAAAGTTCACAGAAAGAAAAGTACTAAGAAGAAGGCAGCGAGTTGAGAGAGGTTCGTGCTGCAGTAAGAAGTCAGTCCACTGCATGGGGGACTTGAGAAGCAGAGCCAGAGGTTTTGAGTTATGGTGGTGGTTCCCCCAAAACCCTCAGGGCTTATCTCTTCCTATTTCTGTTAGGTGATTGCTTGCTGGTAGCTTGAAATTGGCCTTGAAGGGAATTTTTACACAAAAGAAATTAGCAAGAGCTTCAAATCCAGGCTCCTGCTGTAGAGCCTGTTATTCAGCATTCGCCAGCATACCACTGTGCTGAGTACTTGAGGAGCCAGTGATGGATGCCCCTTTGGACGCAATGGCTCTTGAAGATCCTGTGGGGTTGCCAGAACTACAACTGTGCCCCGAGAGGCATAGTGAGCCCCGTGAGTTGTGTGGACATTATCTTCCTTACTTGCAAGCCCTAACCCTCCATTTAAGGGATCCCAAACATCTCTCGGTTTCTACAGCCTCAAAGAGTCTTCATGATGCTAAGCAACTGAGTTAGCTGATATTCATGCCTCCGCTGGTTGGTGTGGCTTCATTTTCACCTGGGGCTTCAACCTTTTGTAAGCTCAGTATTGGTATCCTGAGGGAGTTAGGAAATTCACACACTTTCCTTTGTCAAGTACAAAAGCCAGCATGGCTTTACTTTTGAATGATCAGTGTTAGCAAGGTTCTTGCTGTGTTTATTTGCAATATATGAAATAGCCTTCAGCGTGCTGCCGTGTGTTCTGGGCTTTCCTCTGACAGTTGTTACAATAGGAAAGAATTACCCAACCTGTGAGGGTGGTGTCGGGATCTCATTTTTCAGGAAGAAAGCCATGCCCATCCGTCTAAGTCAGTCTGTGGGTCTTTGCTCTGCCAGGGTTCCTTCCTTCTCTCTACCATGCTTGTTCCTCACCTTGTTAACACGTTGGATGCAAAAGTTCTTCTGATCTGGGAAGGCTTTCCAATTAAATGCAGCGATCTCTATTCCTGTCTCTTCAGTGCCTCTGCATTCACATTGCTCAATAGATTCATACTTCAGTGGTTCTTAATGATTTCCCATATTACTAGTTGCTATTGCTCTAAACAAAGAATTCCTTGGTGACAGAAAAATTCCTTCTCTTCTACTTCTTTTGCTGCTTCCTGTATTTAATGCCCAATTTATGTTTTTTATATAATTAGAACAAAATATTTATATTAAGCTTAGCATTGATTCAGTGCCTTATAGAAGCAAGACGTGTATCCTATATTAGCTCATTAGATCCTATGGCAATTCTTGGAGGGCAGATATAATCCCCATTTTATAGATGAAGGCACTGAAATGCAGGGTAGTTAAGTAATTGCTTAAGTTCTTATAACTCATGCAGCTGGGTGGGTGTCACCCCTGTTCCAATTTTGGGAGAAGTCCCCAAGTTGGTTTTCTCCAGTTCTCTTCAAATACAGGTGATTTCCCCTCCATACACCCATCAACCCATGTGAAAAAGGGGTAATTAGGATAGGAGCATGCAGAGTTTTGGTCCCAGGTGACCCCATTCCTTGGTCAAGCCTTTTTCTTTCTTCCCTTTGGAAGAAACGGGATGACACTTTGCCAGGACCACCCCTAGACTGGGCTATGAGGGCTCCCATGCCGGGGCCTGTGCCTCAGTTGGCCACTAACTGAGGGGTGCCTTCTGCTAAAGTTTCTAAGTCCCCCTCTGGAGCCTGGGCCAGCCAGCATCCTCAGTGAAGGAGCTCTGGGATTCCTGACTCCATAGGCTCCAGCAACCCACGACCCACTGGTCCTAGGAGGGCACCCCAGTGGGCCGACGGCTCTGGCTGGTTGGCATGGTATTTTTTTCATGGAATTGCCAGGATGGTGCTGAGAGGCTCATTTTGGGTGGCTTTCAGGTCAGGTACAGGTTGCAGAATCTTTCTATGCATTCATTAGACAATAAACGTACAAAAGTACCTTCTTTCTACCCATTATAAATCTTCATTGAAATAGAACTTTTCAATTGCAACAAAATATTTGCCTGGGGCCACACACACACACACACACACACTAGGCACACCCTTGCGCTTTAGGGAAGAGTAATCTGGCTCTTCCCCATTCTGGATGGAATCTAGTATTCCTGGTTTCCTTCTGGCCGTAGCTTTTGAATTCCAAAAATTCGGCTTATGCAAATCAAAAGATTTGGCTTCAAGACTATGTTTTCCAGAGAGGAGGAGACAGAAAAGGAGCACTAGGAACCAAACATCTTGGAGTGAGATGCATCATAGTATCGAATCACAGGATTCAAGCCGGTTTGGTGTGATTTCAAAGCCTCTGCTCCTTACGCCTCCCAGCATGGATGCCAACTTTAATCCAGGTCTGTTGATTAATAACCACATTGTTGGTCGCCACTCATCAGTCGATTCAAATGATTTCATGAGAAAAAACGATCTGAGGAGTTTTACCAGTTAGCCAGGGAATTTCTCAGTTTTTCTATCACAGAGTCTGGGGCACACAGCAAGGCAAGGGCAGGGCACTAGAGCCTAGCGGTTGGCTGTACGGGTGCAGCAGTTAGACAGGCTCAGATCCTCGGGCCACCGCTGACTTGCGACAGGTCTTTGGGCAAATCGCGGAACCTTTCTAAACCCGAGTTTCCTTATGTCTGGAAGGAAGACAAAGATGGAATTCTACCTCTCTTGTAGGGTTGAGGTGAGGATTTATTAAACAAAGCACTTCTTAAAACAACTCAATCACTGCTAGAAAATCAAGATAAAAAAGGATATTAAGATAAAATTATTTTTTCTTGTGTGTGTAGAGGGAAGTTTAGATCCACACTTTTATAAGCACGGTTCTCGCCTACGAGCACCCCCTTTCGGTGCCACGGTCGGCTTTGCAGCTCAGCCCTGGGATGCATGCAGCAAGCGGGTCCTCAGTGTCGCTCCATAAATGGAAGAGCCAGTTCATTGAGAAGGATGCGTCATTCCTGTGGGCAAGTTGGAAAGCTTGTGCACACAGATATGGAATTTCTTACCAGCAAACACAGAGTATGTGGAAAGTCCTATTCAGCTGCCCTTTTGCAGGAAATGCAGGGGAGGAGAAGCATGTGAAACAGCACCATGGAGAAGCAATCAGTGGATCCAAACCACAGAGAGCTCGGATTTGTTGAAAAATACATTTGAAGAAGGAAAAAAAGAGGATGGGAATCTAGATCAAGAGACATAAGAGACCTGTTGACCAATCATCATGTGTAGAATTTACTGGAATCTTAATTAAAACACATTTTAAAAAATGAGTCATTTGGAGAACTTTGAAGAGTAACCAAATGTTTTAGGATATTAAATAGTTATTATGAATTTATGAGGTGATTGGTTAAAAAATTAAGATGTTGGGTAAGAATTTTTAGAAGTACATTTTGTAATATGTACAGATAAAATAATATTGTATCTAAGATTTGCTTTAATGATCTGGAGGGATATAATGATTTGAAGCACTGAATGTGTTTTAGATAAAACCAGGAGTTAATAGGTACAGCACAGTGGTACCTACAAGAATGTTTATCACACCATTGTTTGCTCCTTGGTGTATGTTTTCCACAAACTCGCCATAATAAAAAGTAAACATATAACAAAATAATACAAAGAAAACAAAAATAGGAACATCCATTCAAACTAATTCAATATTCTTTCCATTTACTAGTAATTATTCTTAAGGACTCTGGTCAGAACTTTTGATAAAATCTTAGTACTATTCAAATCTGTGAAAATAATATATATTTTCAAATACTTAAAATTTGTTAACAAAAGTGACACCATGTGTGACATCATTCTTGTACAATCTTATTTTATATTGACATAGCTATACATTTCTCACAACAATATCTTCTAGGGCATCAAAAAGAAAACTCTTGGACCTTTTAAACTCATCTCTCATATTCATCATAGCATGACTCAAGGAAATAAAGAAACTGAGAAACTGTACTTCATGGAGGTAGTGGGCGTTAAGTCTTCTGCATGGAGGATTTGCCTCCATTAGATCTCCCATGGATTACCCATAGGAGGCAGATGTAAAACCCTTTTGGTCAAGCGCTCTTTCCCCCTCTGTGAATAGACTAATAGACCAGGCTCAATTCTGCTGCTGTTGAGGAGGGAGCCTGCTGTTTGTAGCAAGAGTCCCAGATGGTGAAGCTCCTGGCCTATAATGTCTTGCTTGGCTGGGATCACAGGCATCTATGTGGATCTTAGCTGTGACATGGGACTCTGGCCGATCCCTAGGGATTCTTGTGGGTGGATTCTCCGCAGAAGCCCCATTCACTTTCCTTCTTCTTGTGTCCTGGTATTATTTCCTTGCTTTCTGTCATTTCCATGGCCTCAGCCCATGGTACCACCTACAATTTTCTTGGGGACAGAGTAGAAGGGACCTGAGGATGAGGCAAGAAATTGAGGTCCCAGGCTTACTAAAAAATGATGTGACCTTGGGTAGGTCACCTGACCTCTGTCCTCAGTTTTCTTATCTTAAAATCAGATGTAATGATAACCATTTCACATGGCTGCTGTGTGGCATAATTATATAACTCCTACACAAGCCAAGAAGGTGTGGGGCAGAATCTTACACCAAAACATGCTGTATAAAGCCCTCACGTGGGATGTGCATTTACTACTGGGGAAAAAAAACTATGAAAATTTCCTGTAGTTTTAAGGACAATAAGGGAACCCTTATAGGTTAATTATGTTGTTGAGAGGAAATAAATGATAGGTCCCTATGGTACAAATGGTTTTTCCCAGGTTTGAAGAGTCTATCTGCCTCTCTTGAAAAAGATAAATTATGTTCTTAATAATTATGACTCATAATTAACATTGAATTTTGCCAGAAGGGCCTTGGTGGAATGTTGGTCTTCTAGAAATGAATTCATTCCTGGAATCTTAGGAAATTAATAGATAAAGATCAGTAGAGGAGGATCTAGAAGCTATAGATAATTGCAATATTTATTGCCTTTTGTTTTCATTAATGTTATATACATTTGATGAAAGTGATTATTTTTGTTGAATTTAATTTGCATATTAATAGAGGACAAACTTTTATTCAATTACTATGTAATTGGAAAATTTTAACTTCTGAATTATCATATCTGTATCTGTAATATCTGAACCATATCCCTTATTTCGTTTTATACTGGAAAGAATATAAACTCTATTCCTTAAATACGGAGCTTTTTCTTACACACAGAAAAAAACCTCTTCACTCAAAATTCCTTACGTAAGAACTATAAGGCTTAAGTTTACATTCAAGTTTTTAAGAAACATGCTTCCTTTATTTGTAATATCATTGATATTCCTGAAATAGTTCTCAAACTTTTCCCCTGAGGTAAACACTCCAAAAAAGTAAAGGCAGACATCTAGGCGGACCACTTCTCTCAGGTAATTGCGGAGGTGCTGATTACCAGTAGTTGGCTGTCCTAAAATGTCCTCTGTGACTGCACGTGAAGTTACACGTGCCTCAGCTGCCAAGAAGAAGAGTGACTGAGGCCTCACCAGTACCTGTTAAGTTTCAGGAAGAGAAAAAGTGGGTCTGGGTTGAGTGCAGGTCAAAGCAAAGAAACAAAGGGGGACTTGGTCAGGTGCTCCTGAAATAGCATCATGGAGCGCTCCCTCACGGGATTTTTGTCACTACCAGAATTCTGTAATTGACTATGATGTCCAGCTGGTTAAGGACCTAGACAAGCTGTCCCAATGTGCTGTGTGTAAGTAAGGGGCCTGCAATCACACTGGGGATGTTTCTCTTACAGAATGTTTCAAGGGCCTTAGGGAAATGATGGTCAGAACCATTTTTATGAGTACTTTGAAGCACATACAGTACCCATCACTATCTAAAATGATCATTTTAGGTGTTGTTTTGATGTTGCTTATGTGTCTTTTTCTCTCAACTAGAATATAAATTCCAAGGAAGCAGAGACTTTGATCTACTGCTGCATAGCCAGTGCCTCATACAGAGCCTAGTCTGAGAAATATTTATTGACTGACAATAAGTAGGGCTAATATTTTGACTGAATACCAGAGTGAGATAGATACTACCAACAATGCAGCTAGAAGCGCAGGTTTACCTTAAAAGCTATGGAGTTATGTCCTGTTTAAAAAAAATGCATAACTATGGGCATGGACTCAGAAGTTTTTAGAAAGATTACTTTTCATGAAAAACGTTTGCGAAAGGCAAGTTTATAGAGATTAGAGATTTTTGTACTAGGTGAAAGGTGAGAGGATTTGGAAGGAAGCTCTTTTTGACCTGAACAGACCGCCCCCCACATTCAGCTATACAGAGCAGAGAGGAAGAGCATGAGGAAGAGGAAGGTTTCTGGAGAGGGGAAGAGGGAGAGGGACCAGGAAGGGAGGCTGAACCTGAGTGGGACCTTACTGAGGGAAACGACAGAAGAGCAATTTCTAGAAGCACCGTGACAGATGAGGTTGACCGTCTAGGTAAGGAACTTAATCTTGATTCTGCAGGCAGTGCAAAGTCAAAGGAGAGCGCTGGATAGGTGAAATCATTACAGCAGGGGTTACTTGGTAGGCAATATTTGAAACTGAATTTAAAAGTGAAGGAGGAAAGTGTGATGATCATCGTATGTTTTTTTATATGGGAGGACAACATTCACCTGCATTGCAAAGTGAGGTTATTATTTCAACCCTAGTGTACTACCAGCAGCTGAACAAATTGCTTCCACAACAAATATGAAATAGCTGTGTTGGGGAAACCACAAGTACTAAATCCAGGAAACAGAAATTGGCTATCTTTCATTATTTGTAATGAAAAATATAACTTTCTTGACTTTTTTTCAATCTTAATAAATCTTTACTCTAACTGCTCTTTAGATATTTTTTCCACCCCTAGTTTCCTCTGCCAGTTTTCGATTCATGCATAAGACCAAAAGTATTTGAATTAAGTTTCTCCGGGGGATGATTTGAGAAAAGGAACCAAATATAACTGTTTTTTTTTTGGCAGTGTACTATTGTGCCTTCTGATAATTTTGTGTTAGCCCCTCTTTAGATTGAATTTCTTTTTAGCTCAGTGACTGAGTATAATATCTAAACCAAGAAAGAAAATCTTAGAGCACCATAGTGTTTGCATTATAAATACAATTATTTACAGTGAGCCCAGACAAACAACGGACTCTTGATTATTTAGCATTTTCCAGTATTCATCAGCGGACTAAGAGCTAGCATTTAATGAGTGCCTATAGATGAGGACTTTGCATACTTCATTTCCAGTCCTCACAGCCGCTGTGTAAGGCAAGTACGCTGTATCTCTCCTTTCCCCTCCCATAGGATTTGGATAAACAGGATCATGTCAACATCTCTTAAATTATTGTGACATTAGAATATAAGAATCTGGTACACTATTCAGATTGCAAACTCTATGGTGTAAATGTAAAATATGAATAACCATTGTCATTGATTTAGTTATGTGTACCATGCATTGTGCTTAATGCTTGACATAAATTATCTATTGAATCCTCCCTCCCAACCTGTGAGATGAAGACAAGTGATTCTCTCAAGTTCATCCAGCTGGGTCCTGAAACCTCTCTAACTTTAGATTCACATTCTCAGTCCTGGGATTGATTATCTTCCATCATAGCTGTTGTTCCACTTGATTGGTTTTCTAAAGGTTCTTTCTGTCGGGAATCTTATAATGGCAGCCGAGTCATCAGTTAGTCTGAGCCCTTTGTGTAATGGATGAAGAAATCGCAGTTTGGAGAGGTTCAATGACCAGCTAAGTGTCAGCTGGAGCCAGCTCAGAATGAAACTCAGGTTTCCTCACTTGTCCTGGTTTCTTCTGCCTCTATATTGTTTTACTGATGCCTTTAAATTTGGTTGGGAACAATTCAGTGCTTAGGATTATCAATTTCTTTCTTGAAATAATGAATCGGTGCAGAACAAAAAGAAAAATTTACTAGCTACCAGCATTATTTGAAGACCGTTAAATAGGGCCAGCATGCCCTAATTCTTCATTCCAATCACAGAGGCCTAGATTCAGTAAGCAACCTGAGGCCAGGCAGTCAATCCCGGGGCAGGGTATCTGCAGCAGCCTCCGAGGGGCAGAAAGGGCAGGAAAATCATCAACATTAGAAAATAGGTATCATATTTTCACTGAATTTTGAAGCTATGCTAAGGGATTAGTTCTATAGAGTTTCAAATTCGTGGACTGCTCCCCACTGAGGCTATAGCACTTGCTTCTGAATTAAGCAAGCACTGAATGATGCTGATTGAATTAAAAAAAGACAATGATAAATGCATGGTGTATTATTACTACGAACAACGATATTGTGGTAAGAGTATATGCTTCAGTAACATATAGAGAACACTTTACATGGTATTGACATTGGATAACAGAAGGCATTAAATGAAAGGAATATTAACACAGTATAAACTGCAGATGATAATCATTTAAGAATTGAAAGTACCACCACCACCATTTAATACTGAAAGATGATCATTTGTAAAATGATTTTTTAAAGCATAGAAACCATTAATTGACTTGCTGGTGTTTCTCTTCATTTTGTGACAAATAATGCAGTGGTAAACATTTTCTTTCATTTGGTTCTGACATTACTTGGATTATCTCCAAACACCTTTGTGTTGGTTGTTAGGGTACCTTTTTCTTGACATGAGGTCATTTCTTTTTCTTAGTGATGAAAATATTCGGTTGGCTTTCACTGATGTTGGTTTTTGCTTTGACATAAAATGGATTGTTTTTCTAATTCAGATTTTTAGATCAGTTTCTGATTTAATGTTGGATTATCCTACAAAAAGCCTCTTCTCTTTGTATTTCTTCTGTTAACATATTTTTGAAGAACTTTAGCCTGTAAGGAAAATTGAAATGGTGGAAATGCCAGTAAACATTATTTGAGTGGTAGTCAGATAAGGTAGCATGGATCTCCCAGGAGGGTTACTTGCTCCATGTTAAGTCGTGTGTTGAAATTGTCAATTTAAGAACTATGTTACCACTAAAACTTATCTCTCATAACGACATTCATAAGATTTACATAAACTATACTATGTGTATAAACTGACTAATATATTTATTTTATTTGCAGGAACGATTCACCATAGCAGCAGGCAGGGCCGGAAACATACACTTAAAACAGCACAACATCTCCCAGCAAGACTGATTATATAATGACTCTTCTCCTTTGGGGTCCTTTGAGCCAGTAATTCTGTATGTTGAAAAGTTTTAATTCTCATGGGAAAATTCTGGTATATTTTCCCTTTTTTTTTTTTTTACCTCTCAAGTGATTTTTTTCTCAGAATTCAGTATTTTGAAAGACATCATATTCTCCAAGAAATGCTAGGAAGGAGTTCCCTTTGGGAACACTAGCCTAGGGGATGGTGAAAGAACAAATATTCAGAGCTCCCTAATGATCTTGGGTATCAAAGTGGCTCTGCAACCTTTGTGGCTGCGTAGTGACCTAAGAGGGAAAGGAACTCGAGTCTTGTTTAAGTCATTTTATTTTGGGGTTTCTTTTTTATAGCAGCCTACCCTTCCCCTTAACTAATTCAGAAATACTCCAAATGCTTTATATCCAGGACTATATGGATATCTCCCTCATAGATTTTTCAGAAACTTAGAGGAAAAAATATAATTTTTAATAATTACCAAGTAATTTTCCATGACACTCTCTTGTTATATTGTTTGATACTAATACACACAGCAATCCCCTGCTTACTACAAAGGTACGGAACAGTATCATACTAGAAGATGAGGTGGATGGCTCTTGATATTTTAAACACTTTATTGTCTTTCACCTTTGGATCTTGTGAGTTTTTAAAGTACACAGTTAGTAAAGAAATAAAAAATTATTTTGTGCAAGGTAGTTTAGGCAAAAACGGGAAATAGAACTATGACAAACTACAAGTGAATTTTAAATGAATATGAGACTATTATAAAGCGATATTGATGCCTTGAATCCTAAGTTCCATATTAAGGTCATAGTAATGGCTTAGTGTTTTATGAGCCTGTGTGCTGTGAGCGACATTGTGTCTTTAATCTTAACTTTGCCTCAAGCAAAAATAAATCTTAATGTTGTAAACTGTATGGTAACATAACTGCCTTGTTCAGTAGGGATCATTTTTTCCCTAAATGTCACTAATATCTTGCTGTGGCTATAAGAAAAAAAGAAAGACAAAAAGGAAGGAAGAAAAGAAAAGAAAAAGAAATACCCCTTCCATGTTGATGAAGTGGTGAATATTTCTTCTATTGAAGAATGACTTATTGGCAGAAGCTTTTCTATTTTTGTTTTTGCATAAAATTATTTTGCAGTTATGGTGCATAAACAAGTCAAACTAAATGTGTAAGACCAGTTCTGCATATTTAGTCATTTAATTGTTCATTAATGTTTGGATGTACATTTCAGTATTTTCAAGAGGAAGTTTAGAATCAAGCAGGTACAAGGGAAAGAGCAGGAAAAGGCCCAGCATTCTTGGAAGAAGGTCAAGTGGAAGGTGGATGTGGAGTGCCTTGGGGTCATTGTTTACTGGGAAACACTGAGGGCTCATTCCTCTGAAGCTCTGCAAGAAAATGTTTTAAACAGTTATGGCACAGAAAACTTTCCGAGGTGAAAACAATGTAGCCCTCCTCAGCGGAGAAAGAAAAGCACATGTTATGGAGCAGAGTTTATTAATGGGATGGGTTCTCGATTTGTAGTTGGAATTCAGTATTTCATTTGGCTCTTGATCTAAACTACGTCATTTATAATTAGAAATGTGTTGGTTAGTTTCTTAACAAGGAACTATATCTTTGTAGGAAAAATTCAAGTACATGAATTCTAAATTTTATCCCTGGTTCTTCTCTGTACATTCCTGAAGAAGCTCCAGGCATTGGGTCTAAGCTTTTGTGAGCAGGCATTAGACTTTATTGAGTGATAACTATTGAACCTGCAGGCATAGGTGGAATTCATCCTCCAATTAAGTAGGAGACCTTAGACTTTTCGTATTGTGAAAAGCCCTACTTGAAAAGGGAAGACATTTCTAATATTGCGATCTTAATTATCAAATTCTTTTTGGCTTTAATCTTTTCCTCATTAGGAAAGATTTATTTCATTGGATTTTAATTAGAATATGAATTTTTAAGGTTTTCAGTTCTTTTTTTATACTGTATGGGGTAACAATATTCTTCCTTTATAGTCTAAAATAAGGAAAATAAGATTAATATTTAATGTTAAAGTAGTAAAATCCACAAAAAATATGAAAATAATTAGTTGCCTATGAAAGTAAACCAAGAGGTTTAATTATTTGATTGAAATTTTAGAAACACCTTACCTTCCATAGAATAATGTGGAAAACGTCAGAGAGGCAAGCCTAGGGGAAAATGATTATAACTCAGTATAGATAATCATGTATACTGCACTCTTTCTGGAAGTAGGTACTTGAACAAATCTTGGAGGTTCAGCAAAGCTCATAGAAAAGGGGGTGTCCCAAGAAACAAAAATTGGCAATGTCTGTTCAGCAATATCTAAGGGGCAGGGACAGAGGGACAGAGAACGGGTGGGCACACATCCAAGAGAGGTGCTCTGTTGTAGGGTTGTGATCATTTCTGAGTCTTACAGTGGCCATATGTCTTCAGAGATTAGCCATCTTTTGTTGTGTTTGTCAATCAGGGCTCCCGCATAGAAGAGATAGCACACCCAAATCAGTATGCTTCAAGGAGGCTGTATGTTCTGAGAGTCCATTAAAAGATAGGATGTCAGGGACTCCCAAGAGATGGTGCACATGCCCCGAGTTAGCAGTGAAATTTTCACCAACTGTAGGCTTGAAGCATAGAAAGGAGGAGGAGGTGTTATAAGAACTAGAAGAAGAGTTACGTGGATCCCATGGGCTTGAGAGGTGGAGGGACCTTCGGTGAAGGGTCAACCTCAGGAGAGGGAGTGAGGGAATACATGCCCTACTCGCCTTCTCCTCCCTCCCTGATTTCCTGCTAGGGCTCTCCAACCAGAAGAGTGGAGGCCCCAAATCGATTGATACCATCCATAGAGTTTATATGAGGAGGGTGAGAGGCTAGTAGAAGACATCTAGCAGAATCGCAGTATTGTGATTCTATGCACACACATAAAGTTTTGCCAACTGGTTATTTCCCAAGTTTTGCTGGTACCAGGAACAGAATGGTATCAACATGAGCATTTTGGTTAATGGAAGGAAAGTGTCCTCTGAATACTTGTAAATAGGTGGTCTAATTTACTTCCGAGTTTGAGAAGCATGAAGCATCTGAATGAATCCTGTCAGTTCTATAGATCTGCTAAAGCTGAGGTCAGACCACAGTACATTTACTAAGGCTTCTGATCTCTCTTAGGAGACTAGTTATTGTTTTTTTTCTTTTCCTGGGGATACTAAAATCTTAGCATGGATCCCTTCTCAAGTACGATAGGATCAACTTGGGAGACCTTGCCTCATATTTCTCCTCAAAACATCTCACACTGACCCTGGTTCTGTTTTGGAATTTTTAGTATTCTTCAATCTAGGTAGTTAATAAAGCAAGTGCAAAACCACATAATAAATGATATATCTTTGAAGTATAGTTTCCTGAATCCATAAAACATGAAATTACTTCATAGATTTTCCAGTGTGTCTCCAAAAATTCAGATTATGAATTAACTTTTATTACTGTGCTCTAAATGAGAAATTGAATAAAGAGCCCATTTCTTCCTAAAAATGCTTTCATAACCTCGTACCCTGTTTTAATGACATCATGGTCCATAAGAGAGTTCAGAACACCTTCAGTGTCCTACCACTGAAGTATTCACTTCAAAGTATCACTCTCAATACTGAATTTGATTCGAGCTACAGATTTTCTCGGGAGCAAAGTTGTTTTCCCACTTTTTAGAAGATTATTTGGTCGTGGGTGGATTTTTAAAAGCATTTGCTACTCTGACTTTATCTGTACAAGTAAAATAAAAATTTCCAAAATTTGAATCTTGATTTTGAGCCATATAAATGTACTAAAACATAGGCAAATACAGAAAGGCATCCATAATTCCCTTGACATTTATGGATTGTTTGCCATGTGCACAACACCATACTGGGGGCTGGCAACACAGAGCTGGGAAACATACTCTGTGCCCTGCTAGAGCTTAGAGTCTAGAAAAGAGAAAGACAGATGAGGAGGCCATTAGCACACATTGCATCAGAGGTCTAAGGAATGTTAGCCGAGGGAAAACCTCCTCCTCTCCTCCTGGAACTCCAATGATGTGGAGGCTGGATTTTTTTCTATAGTCCCAGAGTTTCCGAGGGCTGTGCTCATTTTTTTTCAGTCTGTTTTGTCTCTTGTTCAGAATGGGTAAGTGCTACTTTTCCGTCGTCAAGTTCATTGATTCTTTTCTTTGTCATCTTCATTCTGCTGTGGAGCCCATCCACTGAATTTTAAAATTTTGGTTGCTTGTTTTTCAGTTCTGAACTTCCTGTTGGGTTCTTCTTCATACATCCTATTTCTTTGCTGAAAATTCTTCTCTCTTTGCTGAGCATTTCTGTTTTGTCGTTTGTTTCAAGCGTGTTTGTAATTGCTATTGCACCTTTTTATGGTAGTCACTTTAAAATCCGTGGGAAAGAATTCCAGCCTCTATGCCATTTGAGTGTTGGCGTCTATGGATGGCATTTTCTTCTTCAGGTTGAGCTTTTCCCGGTTCCTGATATGATGAGTGATTTTTGACTGTATCCTGGACATTTTGGGTATGATATTATGAGACTCTAGATCTTTTTTTTTAATTTTGTATTTTAGAAGGCCTCGTCTGACATCGTGCCGGTAAGGGACGGCGTCACTGCTCCATTTCTGCCAGGTGAGGAGGCAGTGCCCGTCCCCCACTCGGCTTTCCTTGACATTGTGTGAGTGGGGAGTTAGAGGGTCCCCACTGCTGTCATGCAGGTGTGCGAATGCAGGGTCTGCCCAGACCAACACTGGCATCACCGCAGCTGGGGGGACGTGGGGGGGCCTCACCACCTCTCTCCGCTTGGCCTCCAATGACACTGTGAGGTGTAGCCTCAGTCCTGCTCAAGGGTCATCTCCATACTGTCAGGTAGGGATGGAAGTCCGGGTTCCCCTTGTGGCCCCTATGACACTGCACAGGAAAGGAACCTTGCTCCTGCCCAGTGGGCATGAGAATGAAAATGTAAGTCCAGCCCTCTGCTCAGCCAGCTCGGACACCCCCTGAGGACGTCAGCACAGCCTGGCCAGGCTGGGAGGTGAGGCTCCCCACTCAGCCTTGCCGAGAGGGCTGGGGGACGGGATGCTGCTTTCCCCATGCATTTTGGCTGGAGTAGGGCTGCTCTCTAAACTCTCATGCTAGACTTCCCTTTCTTAGTCTCTTGGCCGAGGGCTGTTTTTTGGAGGGGGACTGTTTTTGTCTGCACCACTGGTGTGTCTGAGTTTCTGGCTTCTCCAGCTGCAAGTCTGGGATACACGAGGCAAGAAGAGTACTCGGGGAGCTGACCCCAGTGTCTTTCCTTGGGCCCCAAGGTCCCTAGCTAGTATGCCTTCTCCTTTCTTCCTTTCAGAGTCATTTTATTTTTGTTTCCTGTACAAAGACCAGGGTCTGGCTATACCACAGTGGGAGGAATAAAGAGAAGTGTCTGATGACATTGTTTACACCACTAGATTCAGCCATGCCCAGAGAGAGTTTGGACTTTTCAGGTACAAAAGCCAATAAATTCCCCTTTTGTTTGTTTAAACCACCTTGAATGGATTTTTTTTTTTGTCAGTAGCCACCAAGGTTCCTTGGAGCAAAGAGATGACGCATTACTAGAGCCTTCTTGCCCTTAAACACACGTCTGTTTGATGTCAGCCCTTGGGCTGAACCTGACCTTAGCTTCCTTTCACGTGGATTTTTCCTTTTTTTTTTTTTTTCACAGTATCTTATTCAACACTGAAGGTTCTGAGAATCTAAAATTACCAGCTGCACCTTGGGCTGGCTCCCTTCAACCCCTTTCATCCCATTGGGCCACGAGCCATGTCCATCACGGTGGTGGGAGGTAAAGGGCGCTCCCCGAGCAGCTTGGAGCTAGGGTCTGCGCTTGCTTCTGCCCCTGAATGATGTGAGCAACCCGGACAAGGCATTTGTTCTCTTTGTGCCTCAGTTTCCACTCCATAAATTGAAGGAGTGGACTCTAGATGGTTTGTAAAATTTGCACCAGCTCTCAACATTTCCATGCCTACTAATGAGAATAGAGGAAAGTGAGTCCAAGCATTTTACACTTGGTTTCTCTGTGATTTAGTGTAAAATACCAGAAAATCAAGGTTGACATTATTTATTGTGACTTACCTTCCCTTGCAATGCAAGAAAAGCTTATTACTGTGCTAATACAATGGAAGGTGACATTTCCCGATGACGTTGGCTGGGCAAAGAAAATAAGTAAACAGGAGGTATCTCAGCCACGTAAGGTCTTGATGGTGTAGAGATGGCATGTGAAGGTTAAGAGCTGTCAAAGGCATTGCTCTTTGAGTCAAAGTTTAAGAAATTATGCCAGAGACAATGTTCATTTAAATAATTTAATGCAGGGAGGAAAATGATCAAGACAGAGTGCCAGATAGATACTTCCTATGCTATGATTATTCATAGCAGTAATAGCCTCAAAATCAGAGTTGCAGATTTTCTTTACTTTTGTGCAACTTTAAAAAAGACTATTTTTTGGAGGAGTTTTAGATGTACAACAAAATTAAGAGAAAGGTGCAGAAATTTCCCATATATCCCCCTACCTCCACACATGCACAGGCTCCCCTATTATCAATAGCCCCCATCAGAGTTGCAGCTGATGAATCTACATTGAGACATCATAGTTTACATCATCGAAGTCCATCGTTTATATCGGGATTCACTTTGATATTGTGTATTCTATGGGTTTGGACAAATGACATGTATCCATTATTATGGTATCATACAGAGCATTTTCATAGCCCTAAAAATCCTCTGTGTTCCTCCTATTAATCCCTTTCTCCCTCTCTCCACTCTTGGGGCCTCTAGTAACTAGAGATCTTTTGATTGTCATAATTTTGCCTTTTCCAGAATGTCACTCAGTTTGAATGATAGAGTATGTGGCCTTTTCAGATTGGCCTCTTTTGCTTAGTCATAATACATTCAAGTTTCAAGCATGTCTTCTAATGGCTTATTTATTTTTAACACCAAACAATATTCCATTGTCTGGATGTATCATAGTTTGCTTATCCATTAACCTCCTGAAGGACATTTTGAGTTGCTTCCAAGTTTTGGCAATTTTGAATAAGACGCAGTAAACATCTATGGGTAGGTTTTTGTGTGGATGTAAATTTTAAACTCATTTGGTGAAATACCAAGGAGTAAGATTGCTGGGTCGTATGGCAAGAGTACGTTTAGTTTTGTAAGAGACGGCCAAACTGTCTTCCAAAGCGGCCGCACCATTTTGCATTCCTACCGGCAATGGTTGAGAGTTCCTGCTCCTTCCACATCCTTCTCAGCATTAGATGATGTCAGCGTTTTGGATTTTGGCTATTCTTATAGGTGTGTAGTGCTGTCTCATCGTAACTTGCGTTTTCCTCTTGGCATATAATGTGAAGATGTTTTCCTATGTTTACTTGCCATATAGGCAACTTCTTTGGTGAGATGTCTGTTATGGTCTTTGGCCCAATTTTTAATTGGATTATTTTCTTACTGCTGAGTTTTAAGAGTTTCTTTCTTTCTTTCTTTGTATATTTTAGATAAGATCCCTTTATCAGATGTGTCATTTATAAATATTTTCTCACAGTCTGTTGTTTTTCTTTTCATTCTCTTGAGGTGATATTCCTCTGATGGAGTCCCTGGCATCAACGTACGTCTCAGTTCGCTTACGTGGTCCTCTTCTCTGTATTGAATGTGGACCCAGTGGTGGCAGGAAGTGCTGGAGAGAGGATTCAGGAGAACCTAGTTTTGTTCCTTCTGTGTAATTCCTCAGGACAAAGCCCGGTATGTGTGAGGGAGAGAGGCGTTTGCTGGTCCCCACGACATCCCCATGTGCTGGCCAGACCAGTGCATGATTCTGCAAGCCAGTATTTGGTCTCAAGTCAAGGAGTGAATTTGAGAATCTAGAAAAGAATGAGTTTTATTATGTTTCTCTTTCTCTTATTTTGAGGACAGCCGGGAAGTTATGAAATCCCTGGAATTTAAGGTGGACAAAGTAGGCTTACTTTGAATTTGTGGTGAATTAAGACAGTTATTGTCGCAGTTAAACCAGCCTGTCCTACTTTATACATTAAGTATTTTCAAAGGAAGGAATTCGCTTTTGAGTTGAGGGAAAGTACAGCAGGAGCCTTTCCTCACCGGAATAAGCCAGGGCCATTGTATCACCCCCGGGCAGCTTTGGGTAATTTTTTTGGGTGCTGTTCCGAGGGGTCGTCCAGTATGATTGGCAAGATGCTCATTTCAGCTACAGACATCCTTAAACTAAACACTCACCTCTCCATTTCCTGCCTTGTTAATAGGATGTCATTCAAGACCAAATGGTACAGACTGGATTAAAAAAAAATTGCGGTTAAATAAAGCTGCTTATTCAAAAGAATTAAGAACAACAATTTAATCATTTTACATTTTGGCTTTTAAAAATAAGATCGGCTTTTACGGCAATTACTGGGTTGAGCATACACGTAAATGCGATGGCTAATGCCAGTGACAATTTATGTTTTAAGTTATTTTCTTCCTTGTAATTATGGATTTGAGCGACAAGGTTGCTAACATCACAATTGCCAAGATGTTTTAGAAGGAAAGGCACAGCAGCAGACGTGCTCCAAAGTATTCTCACTCTGAAAAAGCTCCGAATGTATTAGGCGCCTTTTAGCCTTATTTGAATAACTGCGTAATGTGACTTATATTTTCTTATACCTTCTCACCGATAAGTAGAGAGAGTCGTGTGTGAATAGGAAGCTATTTTGCTGAGAAGAATTCCAGATGAATCACAGCATCCACTTCTCACATTGTGATAGGGTCTTCATTCACTGGACGTCTCTGATTGAGTCACTGACATGCCTTCTCAGGGTCTTTACTCCGTCTGCAGTGACACGCATGGCTTACAGAATCCTGTCAAATGCCATTAAACGTGTTTTCCTTTTTTGCACAAGAAGCCGAAGCAAGAAAGAAGCTAATAGAAGTTTGGGATTAGTGATTGCTTAAGAAAGTCACAGGCTAGTCTAGCTGAAGTCAATAGTTCTGAGACCTCAGCAGGGGCATTCAAGCCATCTTTGATTTCAGCATTATTTGAGAGGATTTGAATTTTCTTTTTCAGTTTAAATTAATAAAGAGACAACCTAGGTTGTCAAAGATGTTATGGCATCTTTACTAACAAAGATGTTTATCGTCACTTAACATAATGGTCCCCCAGCATATCTATATGCAGTAAGTGATGAAAGAGGGATGTATTGTATAGACTGCATAGATACTGGGAGTCAGAGGAGCACCGAGGCTATTCAAGGGGGGACAGAAAGTGACTTTGAACAGGACAGTGAAAAAATTTGTAGGAGACATAATAGAAGGCAACTGACTGTAGGGGAGGTTACGGTCCTTCCCCCGGAATGGTGTGAAGAGGACCTTCTCAGCCCATTCGTGGATCATTTGTCTCAGGAGGAGAGGAGACACCACTGTCAACAGTGTGGTGGGGCTAGTAGTTTCCTAGAAGCAGAAGGGAATGAATCCAAGAACAACCAGGAGATTTTGGGGCAGAGAGTAGGCAAAAAATGGTGCGATTGGAAAAGGTAGAGAGAGCTGTGCCCTGTAAGCATTACCTGAAAGGAAGAATAAAAACATGCACATTTGCAGGTGATTTAAATGAATTTTCAGGCTGATTTCTACATTTTTGGACCTTTCTATATGATCTAGCTTCTTATTGTTGGGTGTATATGCTGTATAATATTTTCTATTAAATAGACATCTTAGTGTAACAATGTTCAAGAGACCTTGCCCAGAATCTCTGATGTGACCAGGAACACTGGATATGATCACCTGGCAATGCTCTAGGAATTTATTGGAGAGGATTCAGAAAATCAATCTTCCTCTCTGGATTATGTGTGCATGTATTAATTTTATTTTGAAATTATTTTCTTTCAATAACTTCATCCCAAGCATGACAAGTAAAAGGACTATCATTTGGTTTTCTTTTTGGGACAAAATTAAATGTGTAACTTAAACCCCACAAACTTATCTTTGGAGAGCTTTGTAAATCTATTCCTTCCCATGTGGAGAATTATTGGAAAAGTGTTAAAAAGTGCTAAACTGTATTAATATGAAGAGAGAAAGTGAGGTCAAGGGGTCACCATGCCAGGGTGACTGCATTGAAGGAGGAGCTTTATTAAAATTTGACTATGAAAGGGACAACCTGCTTGTTCCCTGAGAACTATTTGAGTCATTTCTCCACTCCCAGATTTGGAAACTGGAATTTTAGACAGGGCATGGAATAGCAGGATGCCCATCCACCTTTCCTTTCCATTCGTGTGGACTTTGCATCCCTTCACGTATTATTCATACCTCTCTGGGGATGAGGTAAAGAGAAAGTAATGAAAGCGAAAATGCATATTGGTTTGTTTGACTAAAATGGGGTCTTTAAACAATATGGATTATAACGTATCCAGATTTTGTTTTGTCTCACGTGGTAGATAGTGAAGTTGTAATGGCACACAGTCGGGGTCAAGTTATGAGACTTCCCCCTACTTAAACATAAAATAAGCCTCAGCAATTACATTCATGCTTCCATTTTTTTCCAAGGCGAGATGGAAAGAAAACACCAAATACATCAGACATTCCAAAATATAAATATTTT
>JAVSCE010014183.1:0-22304 GCA_032199065.1 Smutsia gigantea
TTCCTAGGTATTTTATTCTTTTTGATGCAATTGTGAATGGAATTGTTTTCCTAATTTCTCTTTCTGTTAGCTCATTGTTAGTGTATAGGAAAGCAACAGATTTCTGTGTGTTAATTTTGTATCCTGCAACTTTGCTGATTTCAGATATTAGTTCTAGTAGTTTTGGAGTGGGGTCTTAAGTGTTTTTTATGCGCGATATCATGGCATCTGCAAATAGTGACAATTTGACTTCTTCTTTCCCAATATGGATGCCTTGTATTTCTTTGTTTTGTCTGATTACCATGGCTAGGACCTCCAGTACTATGTTAAACAACAGTGGAGAGAGTGGGCATCCCTGTCTTGTTCCTGATCTTAGATGAAAAGCTTTCAGCTTCTCACTGTTAAGTATGATGTTAGCTGTGGGTTTGTCATATATGGCCTTTATGACGTTGAGGTACTTGCCATCTATACCCATTCTGCTGAGAGTTTTAATCATGAAT
The DNA here is from genome assembly GCA_032199065.1 of Smutsia gigantea. Classification (NCBI taxonomy): domain Eukaryota; kingdom Metazoa; phylum Chordata; class Mammalia; order Pholidota; family Manidae; genus Smutsia; species Smutsia gigantea. The sequence goes on from JAVSCE010014183.1 coordinate 480, forward strand.
GGATGCTGAATTTTGTCAAATGCTTTCTCAGCATCTATGGAGATGATCATGTGGTTTTGTTCTTCTTTTTGTTGATATGGTGAATGATATTGCTGGATTTTTGAATGTTGTACCATCCTTGCATCCCTGGGATGAATCCCACTTGATCATGGTGTATGATCCTACTGATGTATTTTTGAATTCGGTTTGCTAATATTTTGTTGAGTATTTTTGCATCTACATTCATTAGGGATATTGGTCTGTAATTTTCTTTTTTGGTGAGGTCTTTGCCCGGTTTTGGTACTAACGTGATGCTGGCTTCATAGAATGAGTTTGCAAGGATTCGCTCCTCTTCTATTTTTCGAAAAACTTTAAGGAGAATGGGTGTTATTTCTTCTCTGTATGTCTGGTAGATTTCAGTGGTGAATCCATCTGGTCCGTGGGTTTTGTTCTTGGGTAGTTTTTTGATTACCGCTTCAATTTCATTGCTGGTGATTGGTCTATTTAGTTTTTCTGTTTCTTGCTTGGTCAGTCTTGGAAGGTTGTATTTTTCTAAGAAGTTGTCCATTTCTTCCAGCTTGTTAGTATGTAGATTCTCATAGTATTCTCTTATAATTCTTTGTATTTCTGTAGGGTCCTTTGTGATTTTTCCTTTCTCATTTCTGATTCTGTTCATGTGTGTAGATTCTCTTTTTCTCTTAATAAGTCTGGCTAGGGGTTCATCTATTTTGTTTATTTTTTCAAAAAGAACCAGCTCTTGGTTTCATTGATTTTTTCTATTGTTTTATTCTTGTCAATTTTATTTATTTCTTCTCTGATCTTTATTATGTCCCTCCTTCTGGTGACTTTGGGCCTCATTTGTTCTTTTTCCAATTTCAGTAACCGTGTCTTTAGACTATTCATTTGGGAATGTTCTTCCTTCTTAAATAGGCCTGGATTACAATATACTTTCCTTTTAGAACTGCCTTTGCTGCATCCCACAGGAGTTGTGGCTTTGTGTTATTGTTGTCATTAGTCTCCAAATATTCTTTGATCTCTGTTTTAATTTGGTCGTTCACCCATTGATTATTTAGGAGAATGTTGTTAAGTCTCTGTGTATTTGTGAGCCTTTTTGTTTTCTTTCTACAGTTTATTTCTATACCTTTGTGATCTGAGAAGTTAGTTGGTAGAATTTCAGTATTTTTGAATTTACTGAGAATACACTTGAGAAGAATGTGTATCCTGTTGCTTTTGGGTGTAGAGTTCTGTAGATGTCTGTTAGGTCCATCTGTTTTAGTGTGTTGTTCAGTGCCTCTGTGTCTTCACTTATTTTCTGTCTGGTTGATCTGTCCTTTGGAGTGAGTGGTGTGTTGAAGTCTCCTAAAATGAATGCATTGCTTTCTATTTCCTCCTTTAATTCTGTTAGTATTTGTTTCACATATGTCAGCACTCCTGTGTTGGGTGCATAGATATTTAAAATGGTTATATCCTCTTGTTGGACTGACCCCTTTATCATTATGTAACATCCTTCTTTATCTCTTACTACTTTCTTTGTTTTGATGTCTATTTTGTCTGATACAAGTACTGCAACACCTGCTTTTTTCTCCTTGTTGTTTGCATGAAATATCTTTTTCCATCCCTTCCACTTTAGTCTGTGTATATCTTTGGGTGTCAGGTGAGTCTCTTATAAGCAGCATATAGATGGGTCTTGCTTTTTTATCCATTCTATTACTCTGTGTCTTTTGATTGGTGCATTCAGTCCATTTACATTTAGGGTGAGTATCAATAGATATTTACTTACTGCCATTGCCGGCTTTAGATTCGTGGTTACCAAAGGTTCAAGGGTAGCTTCTCTACTATCTAACAGTCTAACTTAACTTTCTTGTTAAGTTATTGTAAACACAGTCTGATGATTCTTTATTTCTTTCCCTTCCTATTCTTCCTCCTCCATTCTTTATATACCAGGTGTTTTATTCTTTGCCTTTAGTTAGTATTTGGATGGTCTGCTTTCTTTGATATAATTTTATTTTCTCTGGTAACGTCTTTTTAGCCTTAGGAGTGCTTCCATCTAGAGCAGTCCCTTTAAGATATCCTGTAGAGGTGGTTTATGAGAGGTAAATTTTCTCAGCTTTCACTTGTTTGGGAACTGTTTAATCCCTCCATCGTATTTAAATGATAATCGTGCTGGATACAGTATTCTTGGTTTGAGGCCCTTCTGTTTCATTACGTTAAATATATCATGCCATTCTCTTCTGACCTATAAGGTTTCTGTTGAGAAGTCTGATGATAGTCTGATGGGTTTTCCTTTGTAGGTGATCTTTTTTCTCTCTCTAGCTGCCTTTAATACTCTGTCCTTATCTTTGATCTTTGCCATTTTAAATTATTATGTGTCTTGGTGTTGTCTTCCTTGGTCCCTTGTGTTGGGAGATCTGTGGGCTTCCGTGGTCTGAGAGACTATTTCCTTCCCCAGCTTGGGGAAGTTTTCAGCAATTATTTCTTCAAAGACACTTTCTATCCCTTTTTCTCTCTCTTCGTCCTCTGGTACTCCTATAATGCGAATATTGTTCTGTTTGGATTGGTCACACAGTTCTCTTAATATTCTTTCATTCCTAGAAATCCTTTTATGTCTCTCTGACTCAGCTTCTCTGTATTCCTGTTCTCTGATTTCTATTCCATTAACAGTCTCTGGCATCTCATCCAGTCTATTGCTAAGCCCGTCGATCGCTTGTCTCATTTTTGCATTGTCTTTCCTCACTTCCCTGACTTCCTCCCTTAGCTCTTGCACATTTCTCTATAAATCCATCAGTATGGTTATGACTTTTATTCTGAATTCTTTTTTAGGAATATTGTGCATGTCCATCCCATCAGGCTCCCTCTCTGGGGTTGTCTGGCTAAGCTTTATTTGTACCATATTCCTCTGTCTTTTCATGGTGATAGAGGTGGTCGCTGGTAGGCACCAAGTGTGTCAGCTGGGAGAACAAATTCCCTTCCTGCTTTTTGTTCTCCTTGCCCTTCTGCCAGGCCTGAGGAGTTTTCCTGCACACTGGGAAGACTTAAAAAAAACAAAGCCCACCGGGAGTAGATTCTGTGAGGATGCTCTGGGTGGTGCTGGTGCTCCACTTTTCTGCAGCAGCTGCCACTCCACCGGGCCCTTTGTGGCTCTGGCTGGGGAGGGAACGAATGGAAGGCTTCTGATCTCTGTTGGAAGCCTTGGCGCAGCTGCTTTTCCCAGCTGCCAGCTAAGGGGTCCGAAATTCCCCAGGACTCCCAGCCTGCTGGGCTGAGTGTGCTGGGACAATTTTGTTCCGCTGTTGGGCCCTTGTCTCTTTAAGACTTTTAAAAAAGCGCCCGCTTTTCTTTTGTCCTGGGGATCCAGCTGAAGGGACCTGCTTGCAGTCTCCGTCTCGGATCCTGCCCTTCTGTTTCTCTAATCTCCAATACACCACTCGATGTGTGTCCGTGCTCCCAGCATAGATCACCAGGGCTGGTTATTTGGCGGGCCTGTGCTTCCACTCTGTCCCCATTTTGAATCTTTTCCTCCCGCTGGTGAGCTGGGGTGGGGGAGTGTTCAGGTCCCACCGGGTCGTGGCTTTGTATCTTACCCCCTTCGTGAGGCATTGAGTTCTCGCAGGTGAAGCTGTAGCCTGACTGTTGTCCTGTATCTTCTGGTCTCTCCTTTAGGAATAGTTGTATTTGTTGTATTTTCATAAATATATATGGTTTTGGGAGATTTCCGCTACCCTGCTCACACCGCCATCTTCCCAGAAGTTCCAGTCAATTGATTTTTGACCAAAGTTTTTTCAATGGAAAAGCTAGTTATTTTTCAATAAATGGTTCTGGAACAATAAGATATCCCCTATTAAAATGTATTCATTTTTCAGATGAATATTGAGGACATGTTAAGTAAAATAAGTCAAATACAGAAGGACAAATGCTATATAATACCACTGATACGTGGAATCTAAGTTGTGAAACTCACTCCAGCAGAGAGTAGAGTACTGGTTGCTAGAGACTGGAGGAAATCAGGGAGGTATTAGCCAAAGGGGACAAAGTTTCAGTTACACAAGGTGAATAAACTCTAAAGATCTATATAGCACAGTACCCACATTTAGTAACACTATATAGTATACTTAAAAATTCACTAAGAGGGCAGCTTTTATGTTAAGCCGTCTTATCACAAAATAATAATAATGATAATACTAATAATAAAAAATAAGAAGGCAGGTGGAAATTTGGAGGTGATGGATGTATTTATGGCACAGATTTTGGTCATGGTTTCATGGGTGCATACTTATTTCCAAACTCAATGTGCAATATACCTTGGATATATAGACATTTTACATATCAAAACATTTTTGAAAAAGCTCTGTTTTCATATGCATAATATTCATGACTATATAATCTTTGTTGATTAATCAGTAAACTACATAATAAAAATGGTTATATATATATAGATATATACACACACACACACACACACACACACATGTGCACACACATAATTAATTCTACTTAAACCACAATCCTACTTCAATATACAAAAAATAATTTGGGATGGTTCCTAGCCCTAAATGCAAACACTGAAACTATAAATCATCTTGAAAAAAAATTAGAATATCTTCATGAATTTTGCCAAGCAAAGATGTTTTAGACAGAACCCTATAAAGCACTAACCATGAAAGGGAAAAAGGAAAGTAAAATAGACATAAAATTATTTTCTGAATACCTGAATCATAAAATGAAAACAAAAACACAAAATAGGAAAAAATATTTGAAATATATACAGGTGGCAACATATAAAGAACTACAATAACTAAAGGACATAAAACAAAAAATAGCACCAATAGCAACGAATTAAAAACAAAATATTTAAGCATCACTCAATTAGACATTAGAATGGTCATAAGCACATAACAGGCCCTTTGCATCATTGATTATGAAAGAAATGCAAATTACAACACTACCATTTTAGACTTCCTAGAATGGCTAAAATTAAGAAGACTAACAAAGCAAAACTATTGCAAGATTATAAAGCAATTACATCTTTCATAATTTGCTTGTGAGAATGTGGAATTACACAACTACTTTGTAAATTTGTTTTACTGTTTCTTATAATTATAAACTTACCCTCTGACATGGTAATTATATTCCTAGGTATTTACCCAAAATAAATGAAAACATCCACAAAAATTGTTATACAAGGAAATCCATAGTATCTTTAATAATAGCCCCTAATTAGAAATTTCTATCAACAGGGGAAATGAATGAATAAATTATGTATATATATATATATATATATATATATATATATATATATAGACACACACAAACATGTACATAATAAATTGTGAACATATACATATCAGTACATAAACCATATAATATATATTATGTATTAAAACCTATATATAATATATATAATTTACTTATATATCATATATCATATGTATATGTATTTATATTGTGATATATACTATGATATACACTATATATCATATATAAACTGCTACAGCTATAAAAGCGAACTGACACATGCAACATGGATGGATTGCAAAAACACTATGTTACATAAAGAAACCTGACCCAAAAGAGTACAGACTGTGATTCCATTTATATGAGGTCCAACAACAGGCCAAATGCATTAATGGTGATAGAAATCTGAGCAGAAGCTGCATCATGATAATTGGGCAAGGGTGAAATTGGTGTTAGGTATAAGGTATATTTCTGGGTAACAGAAATAGTCTATGTCTTGATTAGAGCCTGAGTTACACAGGTGTATATATTTGCCAAGACTCACTGAATCTTATAATTGAGTTCTATGCAAAGCACTCCATGTGGCCACCATAATTTTTTTGCCTTGTTTTCTGCAACAATTTGAATTGCTTTCTGTGACTTTAAACTTGCAGTCTTTCAAATCTGTTTTTTTTTTACAAAGAAGCCAAAGTGAAATCTTTCATCACAAGCCTTATCTGTTAAAACAAAACAAAACTATTTCTACACCATGTTGATATTCCTGCATCTTCTGGTTAGGTTTCTCTCATGACATGCCAATTTCTTAACACTTCAGCCTTCCCTTGAACTATAGCAAATGTCTCCCGTTTGTGTCTTAAAAAGAGAAAGCTGCTGGAAGTGCATGCATTCTCTATGATTCTTTCACCTGTGTCTGCTCATATGGTTTCTTAGGGCTGGATTCCTTCCTGATTTAGTACTTTTTTCACCATTATGACTCCTGCTCATGTTTTAAGTTTTAGCTCAGGAGACAACTTCTTGAGAAAGTCATCTTAGGCTCTGGATGAATTAGAGGGTCATGCTTATCCTTCCAGGGGGTCTGTGTCCCCCAGTACACTGTAAATTATAGAGGGAAAGAAGAAATCTCACTTTTATTTATAGAATTCCTACTGTGTATAGTCTCTTCTCATAATCAAAAAATGAATACACCTATTCCCTTTTTTGGCCTGATTCCACCTGGTCAATATTTCTGCCATTTTATGCAAAAAGAAATGTGTTTGAACTTACTAGTACTGCTCTCCTCAGCTGTGCGATGCTTTGTCAACTTTCTTCTTTAGATTCCTGAATAAATTCATCTACCCTGGAAAAAAAAGGAAAATATTGCAATCCTTTATATAAAATATAAGTGCCAGGCACAAATAATGGCCTTCTTTTCCTCTTCATTTATTGATAGTTGGGTGTTCTGAGACCAGTTCCAGTGTGTGTTGGGGCATCTCCCACACACAACACCAAGCAATACTTGCATATCAGCAGGTGTCTGAGAATTTAACTCAATTCTGACACTATCTATGGCGAGATGGCATCAGATTCCACAAGGGTTCAGTTCCACAAGACGGCCCCCAAACCCCCACTTGAAATGCCAGCACAAGGCCCAGATTACCTGTGCTCCTGACCAACCAGCTACAAATTGGAGGGTCTAAAAACCTCCTCCTCAGGTTCAATTAATTTGCTACAGCAGCTCACAGAACTCAGGGAAATACTTAAACACTTACCAGTTTATCAAAGGATATGATTAAAGATGCAAATCCACAGCCAGATGAAAAGATACATAGGGTAGGTCCCAAACAAAGCAACTCCTGTCTTTGTGGAGCTTGGGACCTGGCTCAGGGGCACATGGAAGCATTCTGGTTCCCCAAGCATGGAAGCTCTCCTATATATGGAAAAAGAGGGAAAAAAGACAAAAAACCTGTTTTCCTGTTGTTTTATGAATGCTTCATTACATAGTCGTAATTGACTAAGCCATTGCTGATTCAACTTCCAGCTGCTCTCTCTTCTCTTCTCTCTCGTCAGTCACTGGAGGTGGGACAGGAGGGAAAGTTCCCACCCTCTAATCATATGATTGGTGCTTGTGGTAACCAGCCCTTGCCCCTGGGTTGGATCCAAAATTCTCTGCATTAACATAACAAGACACCCATTTCACCTTTTCAGTTTTCAGGAACTGTGGATGAAGACCTAACATATCTGAGAAATAGATACTGGCCACCTGAACGCTCAAATTTATATTTCGTAGAACTCATATCCCATGCAGTTACTTTCCTGGCGAACTCATCATCTGGCCTTAAATGTAACTGATTACTCCCAAATTTGTATGCCCAGCCTGATGCTCCTCATGAGCTTTAGATTCATATTGAACGGGCTCTTCAAGACCTCAAGTAGCAGGTATCTCAAATTACACTTATTGAAAAGTCTTACTTTGTAAACACTCCTGCCAAACCTACTTCTCACACAGCATCTTGATAAGCACACCACCATTTACCCTGTTTTCAGCAGCAAAATGTAGGAGTCGTGGTGGATCCCTCTTGTTGCCTATGCCTCATGTCAAATCTATCCTCAAGTTTCAAAATCAGAATCTTACCTTACTAAACCCAGCATACTTCTGTCGTGCCAATGAGTTTCAGCCTCAGGCAAGTTCACTATGGATTCAATGAAACCAAGGAATGGCAATGGAACGTTCTTGGGGTAAAAGGGTTTACATCCAACTTTATTCCCACGGTGGCAGGTCAATCACTAGACTCCCATCCACTCAGAGCGAGTCTGCATGCAGCAAGCTGGTCTCTACCTCTGGGTCTCTCTGCCCCCCGCAACTGTCTCAGTGCTATCACCTGTCCTGTCTCTGCTCCTGCAGCGTGCAGCCCAGAACACTGGCAGAGCTCTTTATATAGTCAATAGCAGTGAGTTGCGCACACGTATGTAGTGAGCTAGCGACCAGGGCCAGGTGAGAATCCTGGCCACAGGAACCTTCACTTTATCCACAACTTCCTTAGTCCAAACTAGCTACCATCTTCTTTAGCTGAGACCACAGCAATTGCCATGTCTCTGTGCTCTTACATTCTTGCCAACACCCTCCAAACCATACATAGCTTATTATCCATAAAGCAGGTGATGTAACCTTTGTAAAACAGGAACCATATTTTGTCCTTCCTGTGCTCAGTACTATCTAATAATTGACAAGGCCTTACACGATCTGCTATTTGTGGCTGAATTTTTCCCAACTCTTGACCTAGCTCACTCCCCAACAGACACACCGACTTTTTGGCTGCACCTTAAATATGCCATTTTAAATTCCTTCTGGAATGGTTTACCCATATTTTGGCACAGCTCATTCTCACTTTATTACAGTTTTTGTTGAAATGTCATTGTGGATAAAGTGAAGGTTCCTGTGGCCAGGATTCTCACCAGGCCCTGGTTGGCTAGCTCACTACACACATGTGGGCAATACGTAGTTATTGACTCTCTATAAAGAGCTCTGCCCAGTGCTCTGGAAGGCACGGCTGCAAGGCTGCAGAAGAGTACAGGCTGGAGTGGTGGCAGCACTGAGAACAGAGACTGAGACAGCTGCAGGGTGGAGGGGCCCAGAGGCAGAGACCACCTTGCTGCATGCAGACTCACCCTGAGTGTACGGGATTCTAGTGATTGACCTGCTACTTTGGAAATAAAGTTGGGTATACCCCTTTCACCCCAAGAACATTCTACTGTCATTTCTCTGGTCACATTGAATTCACAGCGAATTTGTCCAGGGCTGAAACCCATTGGCAACACAGTCATCTCCTCAAAGAAATAATTTATCAGAATAATTTACCATGTAATTTATCAGAAACAGCTCCTCCCCAAGCTCAATTTCCCTAAGCACTTGTAGGGGCCAAGAGCAGGCCACCCCAAGATATGCCACTGTGACATGCAGATATTTCAGAGCTGAAAACTACCAAGGCCCAAAAGACTCAAAAAGAAATTTTGACTGCATAAAAAGAATTTAGATAGAGAACCTGTTCCAGGAAGACAGCTATCACCTTAGGTAACTGTATTATAATATGAAATACGTGGTAGACAGGGAGGGATGTGGCTAGGTCTGTGAAAGTTCTTCTCTGTGTCCAGTTGTTTCTGTGGGTGCCAACATTTGTTTACCATTTACTCTTTTATATTCTGTGAATTGCTTCCATTTTCCTTTGAAGTCTCAGACCCCTTTCCTCTTCTCCTTGCTTCAGGATGACACGTATACCTCATGATCCCTAACTGTTCTTGAAATTCCCTGGACATATGTAACTAAATTTTAGGTTTTTTTTCTCATGTTAACTGTCTCATGTCAATTTGATTCTTAGACCAGCTAAAAAAATCTCGAGGGGTAGAGGAAATCTCCTCCCCAACACGCTCTTACCAAATATGAAATATTAGTTGCTTTATTTGCTTTCTGGTGTATTTTCTGCTCTCCATCTAGACTGTAGGCTCAAGGCAGACTTCAGTTGCCTGTGCTTTACTGGATACCCAGTGCTTGAGCAGGGCATTGCATAGGAAAAGGTCAATATCCTTCTCCACCTCTGATACCATCTCACCCCTAGAAATTTATTTTTCTTCAACACTCTTTTCATTATATTAGGTTATATTTCTAGCCCATCTAGAAAATCACTGTGATAAATTTTACTGCATGCAATCACCTACTGCTAACAGTTAATAGAAAAAAAATCATTAAAAGACAAATCCTGTAAGAAACTCAATTACTTTAAAATATTTCTATAATACAAGGTTTCAAACTGTATTATAATAATATATTAACCTCAATATAAACAATGCAGTACTGTTTCCTAGACAAAATAAACAAAATAAAACTTCATTAGAAAAAATGTTAAAATTCAGTCTAGAATAGAGAATAAATATATGTTAAATGCATGGATTTTGGAGATACTAACTCCAATGTTTACCCTCTTGCTTTAAGTTTATGATAACATTTTCCCCCAAATAAAGGCTAATAATAGTTGGCACTAAATGAACTTCGCCTAGTCTTTTTTTCATAAATATTCTTTTTCTCACAAACATAAAAACTAATATGTTTATATTTTTTACACAAGGGTATACACAAAATGTACTCTTTTCCACTTTCCCACCTGGACACATAAAACTTTATGTACTATTATGTTCATAATTGAACACATGTTGAAGAATTGTATTTCCTTTCCTTCAGGTATCAGAAGATATGCATGGAAATTCATTGTGGAAAGGTAAGTGGTTCCAAATTAGGAGATAGTATATAGTGTTGGAGGACAAGTGCATGCAGTCTGCACAATGGAGATGCAAATACTGGAATGTCCCTTCATTATTTCTAGTTCCTGTTTGTTTATATCTCTTGGCATCCATACCACTTTCCTGTGATTGTGTTGGTTAGTCACTGGCTACTAGTATGTGTTACTGTTTAGACGAAACATCCCATTAAGGCCTATATGGGATGCTGGCCTTTTCCGTGTCAAGCCTATAGACGGCAGCGCTGGTACCAAACCAGAAAGGCTAGTGCGTCGTGCTGTGGAAGCCTGATGGGACCTGCACCTAAGCATGTTCCCTGTTAATGTGAGGACTTACCTTCCTGGATGGGGGTATAGTTTTGGCAGCCTTTCAGAGTATTAGTTAATTTTCTCAAATGCAGTTTAAAGAAAAGGATATTCAGCATCCACTGGGAAGGATGAACTTTCTTGAAATGAAGGAGAACCTGTTAGAAATACAAGGGTACAGAGGAGAAAGCAATTGTGGAGTTTCTAAGGGGAAGCAGTGGGCAAGACATAGGGATACAAGGAGTAAATATATACATAAAATCTTCCTAATATTGACTGATTTGCCTCTTTCTTATTTGACATTACTAAAAACACACCCAGTCTGGAAAAATGATACTATCACCATTACCAGCATATATTTATTAGAGTAGTAAACAAGGGAATTTATATTATATGAACCTGTATAAATGTCCAGCTTAACTGGAATATAAGCATTGTATACCTGTAATCCAGTGGCTATAACTGATCTGTGCATAGTAACCACCTGGGTAAAATTTCCAGTTATAAGAGCTGAGTGCCATTACTGCTCTACATATGAATTTCTTCTAATGGAGTCCATTATATTTGCAAAAAGCTCCCAAGGCTATGATGATGCATCCCCCTGTTTAAGAATTACTATTTTAAGTTGGTATTTTCCATATACTGGGGTGTGAATTTGCCAAATAGATAGAATTCAGTGCATCATAACAAGAAGCCACACGACAGTCCTTTTCCTCCCTATATCTTCCCTTAATGTTCACACATTGTAAATCAAAACAAGATCTGTTCATCCAAAATACCATTAGATTATCATAAGCACATACCAACACTTAAAAAAATCACAAAGATTTGGAATCATAGGCCTATTGAAACTGCACTTTCCTTAAGAGAAAAAGATAGAAATTACTCATCAAAACTGAATCAATAAGGTGATTAAAAATCAATCACAGGTTTTCACAAGAATTCTGGAATGCACTCTGGAATGAATCACCTAGGAAAACATATTTAAGAATAATTATATGAAATCCATTTATTCTAATGTGGATGCATTTTAAATTTAATTTAATTTTTTTAAGCCCAGGGATAACTATATACTCCCTTAAGTTCCTAGAGATTAATGTCTCTCTGTTGAAACAAACTCAAGAATAAAAAAACGATTAGTAACATAAGTAATTAATGTATTCACTTATCAATAAATTAAGCACTTAGCAACTACAGATCACTCAGTAAAACTGTGTTAGATTCTATTGCCAATTAAAGGTTTTATAATTTCTGCCTAAAAGAGTTTATATTCTAGTCATATTTTCATATGACATCACATGATTTATAATGGAAAATAAATGATATTAGCAAGTATAAAAACAGTAGATATCATATGAGTGGTTCTTTTTACATACACTTTTGATGAAAAAATACTATGAAGAAGAACAAATGAGGCTCAAAGTCACCAGAAGGAGGGACATAATAAAGATCAGAGAAGAAATAAATAAAATTGAGAAGAATAAAACAATAGAAAAAATCAATAAAACCAAGAGCTGGTTCTTTGAAAAAATAAACAAAGTAGATAAACCCCTAGCCAGACTTATTAAGAGAAAAAGAGAATCTACATACATAAACAGAATCCGAAATGAGAAAGAAAAAATCACGACAGACCCCACAGAAATACAAAGAATTATAAGAGAATACTATGAGAATCTATATGCTAAAAAACTGGAAAACACAGAAGAAATGGACAACTTCTTAGAAAAGTACAACCTTCTAAGACTGACCAAGCAAGAAACAGAAAAACTAAACAGACCAATCACCAGCAATGAAATTCAATCAGTAATCAAAAACTACCCAAGAACAAAACCCTTGGACCAGATGGATTCACCTCTGAATTCTACCAGACATATAGAGAAGAAATAACACCAATTCTCCTTAATGTTTTCCAAAAAATAGAAGAGGACTGAATACTTCCAAACTCATTCTATGAAGCCAGCATCACTCTAATATCAAAACCGGGCAAAGACCTCACCAAAATAGAAAATTACAGACCAATATCGCTGATGAACGTAGATGCAAAAATACTCAACAAAATATTAGCAAACCGAATTCAAAAATACATCAAGAGGATCATACACCATGATCAAGTGGGATTCATCCCAGGGATGCAAGGATGGTACAACATTCGAAAATCCATCAACATCATCCACCACATCAACAAAAAGAAGAACAAATACCACATGATCATCTCTATAGATGCTGAAAAAGCATTTGACAAAATTCAGCATCCATTCTTGATTAAAACTCTCAACAAAATGGGTATAGAGGGCAAGTACCTCAACATCATAAAGGCCATATATGACAAACCCACAGCTAACATCATACTTAACAGCGAGAAGCTGAAAGCTTTTCATCTAAGATCGGGAACAAGACAGGGATGCCCACTCTCTCCACTGTTATTCAACATAGTACTGGAGGTCCTAGCCACGGTAATCAGACAAAACAAAGACATACAAGGCATCCAGATTGGTAAAGAAGAAGTCAAATTGTCACTATTTGCAGATGACATGATACTGTACATAAAAAACCCTAAAGATTCCATTCCAAAACTACTAGAACTAATATCTGAATTCAGCAAAGTTGCAGGATACAAAATTAACACACAGAAATCTGTTGCTTTCCTATACACTAACGATGAACTAACAGAAAGAGAAATCAGAAAAACAATTCCATTCACAATTGCATCAAAAAGAATAAAATACCTAGGAATAAACCTAACGAAGGAAGTGAAAGACCTATACTCTGAAAACAACAAGACACTCCTAAGAGAAATTAAAGAGGACACTAACAAATGGAAATTGATCCCATGCTCTTGGCTAGGAAGACTCAATATTGTCAAAATGGCTATACTACCTAAAGCAATCTACAGATTCAATGCAATCCCTATCAAACTACCAACACCTTTCTTCAATGAACTGGAACAAATAATTCTCAAATTCATATGGAACCACAAAAGACCCTGAGAAGCCAAAGCAATCCTGAGAAGGAGGAATAAAACAGGGGGAATTATGCTCCCTGACTTCAAGCTCTACTACAAAACCACAGTAATCAAGACAATTTGGTATTGGCACAAAAACAGACCCACAGACCAGTGGAACAGAATAGAAAATCCAAACATTAACTCAAACATATACAGTCAATTAATATTTGATAAAGGAGCCTTGGATATACAATGGGGAGATGACAGCCTCTTCAGCAGCTGGTGTTGGCAAAAGTGGACAGCTACATGTAACATAGTGAAACTGGACTACTGTCTAGCCCCATACACAAAGGTAAACTCAAGGTGGATCAAAGATCTGAATGCAAGTCATGAAACCATAAAACTCTTAGGAAAAAACATAGGCAAAAATCTCTTAGACATAAACATGAGCGACTTCTTCATGAACATATCTCCCCGGGCAACGGAAACAAAAGCAAAAATGAACACGTGGGACTATATCAAGCTGAAAAGCTTCTGTACAGCAAGGGACACCATCAGTAGAACAAAAAAACATCCTACAGTATGGGAGAATATATTCATAAATGATGTATCCGATAAGGGGATATAAAGAACTCACACACCTTAACAAACAAAAAGCAAATAATCCAATTAAGAAATGGCAGAGGACATGAATAGACACTTCTCTAAAGAAGAAATTCAGATGGCCAACAGGCACATGAAAAGATGCTCCACATCGCTAATCATCAGAGAAATGCAGATTAAAACCACAATGAGATATCACCTCACACCAGTGAGGATGGCCAACATCCAAAACACAAACAACAACAAATGTTGATGAGGATGTGGAGAAAAGGGAACCCTCCTACACTGCTGGTGGGAATGCAAATTAGTTCAACCATTGTGGAAAGCAGTATGGAGGTTCCTCAAAAAACTCAAAATAGAAATACCATTTAACCCAGGAATTCCACTCCTAGGAATTTACCCTAAGAATGCAGCAGCTCAGTTTGAAAAAGACATATGCACCCCTATGTTTATCGCAGCACTATTTACAATAGCCAAGAAATGGAAGCAACGTAAGTGTCCATCAGTAGATGAATGGGTAAAGAAGAGGTGGTACATATACACAATGGAATATTATTCAGCCTTAAGAAGAAAACAAATCCTACCATTTGCAACAACATGGATGGAGCTAGAGGGTATTATGCTCAGTGAAATAAGCCAAGCCGAAAAAGACAAGTATCAAATGATTTCACTCATATGTGGAGTATAAGAAGAAAGAAAAAAACTGAAGTAACAAAACAGCAGCAGACTCACAGAACCCAAGAATGGACTAACAGTTACCAAAGGGAAAGGGACTGGGGAAGATGGGTGGGAAGGGAGGCATAAGAGGGAAAAAGGGGCATTACGATTAGCAGATGTAATGTTGGGGGGGCATGGGGAGGGCTATACAACTCAGAGAAGACTAGTAGTGATTCTGTAGCATCTCACTACACTGATGGACAGTGACTGTAATGGGGTTGGTGGGGGGGACCTGATGAAGGGGGTAGTTTAATAATCATCATATTGCACATGTAATTGTAGATTAATGATACCAAAATAAATCATAAAAAATAAAATAAAAGAAAAGAAAAGAAAAAGAAAAAATAGTGTGAGACTTGCTAGCAAATGAAATGAACTTTGCTTCTTATAACAGAAGCAGAAAGTAAAAATATATAGTTTTAAAAATGCACAATTTATATTAATTAATATTGTCATAAAAATACAATTTAAATTCACACAACTGATAGAGCTAAAAGTTAGTTTGCAGGATTTACTATATTACCATTGAAGCACTTATAATATTTCTAACAAGGATAATACATGCCTAGTATAAAATTACTAGCCCTAGTAATTTAAGTTTCAAAATGCAGTACAGGTTGCCATATAACTATTCAGGTTGGTTTTTCAGGAGCAGGTGAAAATTTTAAAGGGAATGGATGCCCTGTTGTCTCTGATTCAAAGAATTATCAGAACTTCATATCTTAAAAAAGCTATCCTCAAAATATTTTTATTTGTATTATGTTTTAAAAATGTTCAATTATCTTTTTCTGGACATTGATTTTTTTCATTCTGCATATTTGAGTGACTCTCAAATGAACATACTTAGGATATCCAATGTCTTTTCATTTCAGCTCTGCCTTTTCTTTTTTCTGGGCTAAATCTGCATAAATAGTTCAAAGGACTGTTCATTAGAAACATATATTTCATAGAAAAAAACATGTGATATTAAAAATATGAAAAGGTCCACAAAAACCCAATTTTTAAAAAATGAATGTAATGGATTTTTCAACATTGCTGTTCCAAAAAAAAAAAAATCCCATATAATACTAATGACACTGGAATTTGAGCAATGTTTCAAATGCCATGAATTTCAATCTAAATGGAAGTATCAGGCCAGAGAGACGGCAAAATCAATTATGGCATATGCAGTGTCCTTGAAATCTGTATATAAAAAGACTACATTTTCTAAAAGAGAAAGATTGGATGAAGCAGGTTATATTCAAAGGAAAACAGACACATGTGTATCTCGGATTAACATGCTAGTTAGAGTATTCTCAGGAAAAAAGACATCAATGAGGTAGAAAGGAATGTTCTATAGTCAGCAAAATTAACACAGTTTGGAAATTAAACATAACATAGCTGGAATTTCAATCCTGGCATTCTCTCAATACTGAGCCTTGGTAGTGAACATTATAAATATATTCTTATGTCATGGATGTTCAGTGGTTTTAGAAACTGAAGTTTAAGCAAGGTCTTCCAAGGTTAGACAGAAATCTTTTGTATCATTGGAAAGATCCCTGAAAAAGATGCCAATGGCTGAACTCCAGCTGAGATGAAAAAACAGTGACAGAGAAATTAGAATATCAAGAAAAACTCAGAATATTTAGCTGATCTTTCCAGGTCAGTAGCATTTGTATAGGCCCTTAACACCAGAGGTCTGGATTCTTCAACCAGTTTTGTGAGATAACTCTCAGACTCTTTACTTTTGACACTTTTCTGTGACACTTTTTTCATTCTCAGACTCTAAATTATCTTACACCTACCTCTGGCTTTGTCTCCTTTAGGTCCTTTCATTCTATTAGTGTT
Organism: Smutsia gigantea; assembly: GCA_032199065.1. Taxonomy (NCBI): domain Eukaryota; kingdom Metazoa; phylum Chordata; class Mammalia; order Pholidota; family Manidae; genus Smutsia; species Smutsia gigantea. The sequence continues at coordinate 17,352 of JAVSCE010014183.1, forward strand.
GAAAAAATCTACAACTGCCAGTTGTCTTCCTAAATAGATTTCAACATCTTGTTTTGTTTCAGATTCTCTCCAATTTCTCTACCTCCACTTAGACAAGACTGCATTACTCCCAGCTGTGGACCTTTCCCTAGAGTTGGTATCATCATTTATTTGCACCATGCAATTGCTTATCATTCTAATATTGCTCAACTTGCTTGTTCCTGAAATACTATCCTCTCTTCTTCACTGGATGAAATCCTTCCAATTTATTCCTAAAGCTTCAGCTTAAGTCCTCGTTTATTGAGACTTTCCATGTTTATTGTTTATTTCAGCTACACCGATTAATCCCAGCTCTAAATTCTTATAGAGATATTGTTTGGTTCAAGTGATTTACAAGTGAGGTGTCTATTATTTGGTGTTTTCATTAACTTTCATAGGCATTAAGTTACAACATCCATTAGAAGTAAGCTACTTGGAGGCATGGATCACATTAAACATTTTTATATTATAGGATAGATGATGAAAGGGTAGGCATAGGAATGCTGCCTCATATCATAAAAAGGGGGATTCAAGGAGTCCTATTAAAATACATATTGTACAATGAGGGAAAATAAAAATAAGTGAACGAACTGAGTATAAAGGCTATGTGCTAAACAAAGCACCACAAACTAGGTGGCTTAAACAACAAAAATTACTGCTCTCACAGTTCTGGAGGCCAAAGTCTGAAATGATGGTGTCAGTAGTCCATGCTCCGAGTATCCTTCCTTGCCTCTTCCTAGTTTCTGGAGGCAACTGTCATTTTTGGCATTCCTTGGCTTGCAGCTGCGTCACTCCAAGCTCTGTCTATGCTGTACATGGCATCCTCCCTATACATCTTTCTATAGGTGATTTTTCCTCTTTTTATAAAGATGTTAGTCATATTGGATTAAGGGCCTACTCTATTCTGGTATGACTTCATCTTAATTAATTACATCTGCAATGACCCTGTTCCAAATAAGGTCACATTCTGCGGCATTAAAGTTTTGGGCTTTGACATATCTTTTGAGGGGACACAAATGAACCTATAAGAGGCAGTAAAAACAGAGATGCAATTTGACTCTGAATTTAATGCATAGAATACATGTTTAGAAGCCCAGCTTCTGGCAAGAGATAGGCAACACATTTACCTCTAAAAATAATGAGGAAAGATGAAAAATAACTTGATTCAGAGTTTGTAAGATTTAAGCCAACAAATAAAAATAACTAAAGGAAAGTACAGAAATTTGTGCATTACTCCCAAGGGGAATTTATCCTAATAGAGCTGATGAAGAAAATGGTGGGTGATCCAGAAAATAATGAGAGCTGATGAAAAAAATGGTGGGTGATCTAGAAAATAATATAATCAGTAAAACTGTACATGATATACATGATTTTTAAATAACACCTCAATTAGATTTGCTTTTTCAAATTTCTATAGTTCAGAAAAATTAATAATGGGCAGTACGGGAGTAATAACCTTGGGAAATATGACAGTGTCAATATATGCAATTTTTGATGCCATACTTTACTCCAGAGGTCTTCCTTGATTCTAGAATATCTATCTATAATAATTAGAATATAAAATAAAATGGATGTACATTAAGTCAAAAATATATTTTTTATAAGTTTTAAAACTTAATTTTAATCTTGGAGTTCTTGAGTACTTGATCTACTATTTTTAGAAGATATATGGTGTGTGTGAATTCCAAGACCTTCCTCTACAATCTAAATTCACATATCCAACTTCTTACTTGAAATCTCCACTGATACGTATCACCAAAATCTAATGTTAAATATGTCCCTAAGGTAATTATTTCACTTGCCAATGTTTTTATTTTCCACAGGGCAGATAATTTGTCTTTTTGTTCTCCCATATGTTTCCTCCCAAAACTTTCTTTGCCCTACTCCACACAGCGCAGGGGACAGAAGGGGAACTATCCAGAAAACTGTATTTGCCGAGATCTCATGCTAATCTGATTTAGTTTAGAAATCTTTCATTTTTCCCAACTTCCATTTCCTATTAACATCTTAGCTATCAGTTATATTTTTTCTATTAAATGTCATATAGCTTTTTCCCCCTCCAGTTGCTTCTAATATTATCACTGGGTGTTCGATCTTCAACAATCGATTATAATACACCTAGGTATTTTTTTTTGTGTGTGTATGTTTATACCATTTGGATTAACTGGAAATACCTTCGAGTAGATATGGGAAGTTATTAGCCATTATTTTTTCAAGTTTTATTTTTATTCTAACTCTATCTTCTCCTTCTGGATCCCTTTTTGACCAATTTGTACATATCCTTTATGTTTTACTTTGCTTCATGTTTGTCTTCTTCTTCTGTGTTTTCACTTGCACATCTCTTCTAATGATGTATTCCTGAGTTTAGTATATAGCTTATTGTATGTTTGGTTTGCTTTTAATGAAATCCATGAGATCTACTTGATTCTTCTTTATATAAATATAAACATTCTATCAATATTCTCCATTTTTTTCATTCACTTTTTTTTCTTTTTACCTTTTCCATAACACACAGATCATAGATATGTTGAAGTCCTTAATCTTACTGGCAAACTACATTATTTGTTTTATCTCTGGGCCTGCTCTTAGGCTATTGTATCTCTTTATTATTTATAACTTGGTGATGGTTATTCATATGACTAGTAATTTTATATCATATTCAGAGATTATACATTGTAAAGGCACTGGATTATGTTGCCTTCTACTTATCCTAGGCATAGCTTTTACTCCTGGAGCATATGTCTTAATTCTAGGATTTGATCCTAATATCCAGAGTATGGCCTTTCTGGTTTCTAAATTGAAAGCCCTAAATACTCACCAAGTTATCTCTAACGGGGTCTGAACTCCAATAGCTCTACAGAACTGTATCTACTCAAATCCTCTGATTCCTTGTCCTTGTTCTCTGATAGACATCCCGGAGTTTCTACTCCTTGTGTGCATAGCTAAGCAAAGACAGAAATAACTTTATACACCTTCTTGTGGATCCTTCTCCACAGTGCCTTCCTCTTTAAATGCTGTTCCTGAAACCCAAGCCCCCACAGCAGCAATGGACTATGATTTTGTGCTGTTCATCCAGAGATACCACCACCTTCTTTTTGAGTTGTATTTACCTGCATTGTGATTTGGGAAATGCTCCCACAGATAAAGTCGGGATGCAAGCCTGAGGACTCATTTAAATTTAATTTAAATGTGCTTTCCTTCTGTCAAGTACTCTCTGCCTATATTATTAATTTCTCGCTGTCTGCTTGAGTTGTTTCACATAGACCTTCCAGTAATTTTTTTTTCAGAGTTACTAACTGCATAGCGTAGGTACAATAGTATCTGCTCTATCATGCACAGAGCTGGATCTGTTTCATTTTTAATTCCTGAAGCTCATTGAATAGAGGTTTCCCTTGAAGAGAATTTAAATACTGTCTAAATGTAATGGAAGCAATTCTGCTGATGGAAGGAGCAAAATTTATTAACCTGAAGTGAAGAATACGGCATATGTTATAACTTATCAAGCATCTCCATATTTTCCAATGTACATGCTGTAGATTTGTGCAAACTCTGGCAAAGGGTATGAAGAGAATTTACATGAGGCAAGCCTCTGGAAAAATCTCTAACCACTCTTCCCTGTTGAGAAGTCCTGACATGATACAATGATTCTTTAGTCACTACTCAGAGGACAATTGCCTAGGAACCAACCAATTAGCATTGGACTGTATATGAGTAAAGACTATACCTTCATTGTGTTCTATCACTGAGATTTCAGGATTTATTTGTAAATACAGCATAGCCTAAAATTTCCCTGATTAATTCAGAAACTCTGGATAAAATATGGATACATTTGTTTCATTATTTAAGTACATTTTCTACTAGATGCAGGAAGGACTAAACAAAAGAGAATAATACTGTTTTTTCAATAAAGGAAATAGAGAAAAACACACTGAAGATAATACACATTATTTTTAAGCTCCTCCCATGGAACATTCACCAAGATAGACCACATTCTGGGCCATAAAACACACTTTAACAAATTTAAAAGAATAGAAATCATGCAGTGTCTTCTCTGAGAGCATGATGAAATTAAATAGGAAATCGGTAACAGAAAGATAACTGGAAAATTCCATAAATACATGGAGATTAAACAACACCCTTCTAAATAAACATAGTTCAAAAAAGAAAACAAGAGAATTTATTAAATACTGTGAACTAAATAAAGAAAACACAAATTTTAAAGATTTGTGGCATGCATCAAAAATAGTGCTAAGAGGGAAAATTATAGCATTGAATGCATATTGAAAAGAAGAAAAATATAAAATCAATAATCTAAGTTTCCACCTTAGGAACCTAGGGAAAAAAAAAACTAAAACTAAAGTAAGCAGAAGAAAAGAAATAATAATTACAATATAAATCAATGAACTTGAAAACAGAAAATATGTGTGTGTGTGTGTGTCTATATATATATAATCAATGTGTATGTACATGCATACACATATAGAGTGAAAACCAAAGCAAGAGCAAAGAATAAATATTCAAAACTTTAATTTAATAAAAGGGTCCTGGAACAAATTAAGAATTATACTTTCATATTGAAAGGGAGCATCATGTCTCAAAGAAAATTTTCACAAGCATCCAAAAAAAGACATATAATGGTAAAATATCTGACTTGAGCTCCAAATGCCTTCATGAATTAGTTGCTTTAAAAAACTTTTAAGATAATCCCAGTATGACTTCACACAAAGGGAAAAAAAGAACTTCCAAATTCTTGTTATAAGGTGAGTGTAATGTTGATTATGAAATCTGATAAAAATTGCACTAAAAAGGAATCTACAAACCAATCATGCATGTGAATACCAATAAAAATCTTTGTCAACTTAATATGATTGCAATTAAAACTATTTTTTCTTGAGCTAGAAACATTAATTATAAAGTTCATGTGAAAGGACAAAT
>JAVSCE010014184.1:0-126755 GCA_032199065.1 Smutsia gigantea
AGGTATCCAGCGTCGTCCAGTTACTCTCTCTGGGCTCACAATGCCCTACATGTGCCAACCATCGTCAGCTTTCCGGGCCTTTGCTCATGTCCGCCCCATCCCGGAGTCCCAGCAGGGTCCCTGACACACGTAGGCAGAGCTCACAGCTCCATCTGTGATTTGCTTCTGACTTTACCAAAGCTGAGATAACAGCCACGGCCTCATTTTATTTCACCTGCCATTAGTCATTGATCACGCCCCCTCCTCGGAGCCCCATGCTTCTGGCTGCTGGGGTAACAAGCTCACCAGGCTTTCTTCCTTCCTTCCTGGCTTCTCAGTCCCTTTCCTGATAACTTCTTACTTCCCTAACCTCTTAAATACGAAATGGGGAGGCTCAACCCTAGGCCTCTTCACTTTTTCATATGCCCGATCTCTGTCTTGTGGCTTCGAATACATAGACAGGTTAGTGAATTTAAAATTCACATCTCCAGCCCAGCCTCACCCATGAATAACAAATCCATATCTAATTTCCTCAACATCTCTTGGTTGCTGGCTGGCTAGTTAACTCCACTGTCAAGCTGAACTTGCCAGCCCCTCCCCGAGCTCCTCCTGAAATCTTCTGATTCCCACTTAAGGGCAGCTTCAGGCCTGCCTTTGCTCAGGCCAGCGACCTGGTGCTCAGCCTTCTTTCACACCCTGAACAGTGGCAGCTGCACTTGCAAAACATCCAAAATCCCACCATTCTTACCACCCCTTGGCACCACTGCTCCGGTGGGGATGTCTTGCCTCTGGCTTACTGCTAAGTGATGGAGCTCGCAGTTCATCTCCCTGCTTCCTACTTTGTGCCCTTTCAGTCTCCTCTCAATAGGGCAGCCCTGGTGAACCTTATAAAACCGAAGTCAGGCCACGTCCCGTCTCTGCCCAAAACCCTCCCACAGCTCCCATTCCACTCAGTGTGAAGTCCAATTCCTTCCTCAGGCCTCCAATAAGCCCTATAGGCATTAGCTTCTATCAAAAGCTCTGCAGGGTCTGAGCTATTCCCCCACTTGTAAGCTAACAAGTTGGCCTGCCACAAGTTTGTGGATGCTGGCAGAAGACACACGAATCCTGGGTCAGAAACACAAGACTGTATCATTTATAGCAATAGCAGTAACTAGACGACTCGCATTTTCATGGGCTGGTTCACTGATCCCCAGTTTCCAGAGGGCCCTGAGGGAGGGCAGATGCACACGTAGTGGGTGCCCTATAGGAGAGGAAGCCTGAGCTTAGAGAACCCCAATCTTCTGTATGGATAGTAAGCATGTCTGCCCTCAATGGTGACAGGAGGCACTCTATTGTCCAAGGCTGTTGCTCTGCAAACATTCTTGAGAAGATAGTTCAAAACAAAGGTGGTCCATGCCTCTGGCCCCAGATGTGAAGTGCAAGAGTCCAGGGAAGGACTGTAGCCCGCAGCTCCTTGGCATCTCTCCGCTGCAGCATCTCTACATCGGCCCCTTCTCTCCTCTTCAGCCATGCTGTCTGGTCTCCTTGATGCTCCTTAAACACACCAGGCACACTCCCCACTCAGGGATTTGCACCTGGTGCTTCCTCTGTCAGGAATGCTCCTCCCCCAACAACACCACCAGGTCCCTGGTTTCCTCCACAGATTCTCTCCAAAGCCGCAGGGAGGCCTTCTCTAACACCCTATCTAGAATGGCATCTCTCTGCACCAGTGCTTCGTGGCTTACCTCCTTGCTGTGGCAGGAAGAATAATGGCCCCCAAAGATATCCACATCCTAATTCCTTAAACCTATAAATCTGGCACCTTACATAGCAGAGGGGCTTTGTACGTGTGATTAAGTACATAAGGGTGTGGAGATGGGAGATTATCCTGGATTGTTTGGGTGAATCCAGTGTAATCACTAGGGTCCTTGTAAGAGGGAAACAGCAGGGCAGGGCGAGAGAAGGAGATTTGGCAACAGATGCAGAAAGAGAGGCAGAGGGAGGTTAGAAGCTGCTACACTTCTGGCTTTGAACGTGGAGGAAGGGGCCATGAGCCAAGGAACATAGGTGGCCTCTAGAAGCTGGAAAAGAGAGTGGATTCTCTCCTAGAAGTTCCAGCAGGAACACAGCCCAAGCACCTATTCCTGACTTGTGACCTCTAGAGCTGTAAGATAATAAATACACTTGATTTATTTTTTCTTAATATTTATTTCTAAGACAATACAAACTTATTTATCTTGGGTATGGTCTGTATCCCCTACTAGAATATGAGATCCACAAGGGCTATGATTTTTGTCTGTTTTGTCCCCTATTCTAGCCTGAGTACCTATTGAAAGAGGGAAGGGAAATAGGGTAAGACACAAGAGGCTCTCAGGATCTCGGCGTTAGCCCAGGATGAGCTGCTTCCTAGGCTGCAAAAGAGCTCCTGCTCTCAGCTCCCACTCCCAGGTTTCAGCACCAGATGAAAGAAAAAGGATGCGATCTCCATAGTCCAAGCAGGTTTATTGCTAAACCTGAGAGGGACCCTTCTATTCTGGTGAGTAGAACAAAGGAAAAAGGGGGTCTCTAACTGGCCAAGAGGCCTTTTTGGCCAGAGTTTTTGATGGGCTCTTTGAGGGGAGGGGTCAGGGAAAAGGTGGGCTCGTGGCCTGCTGACGTGTCCTCTGGAGAATGCTTGTAGCCTAGGTAAGATGAAACCTAGGTCTCTCTGAGATGGGTGGGCTTATTCAAAAAGGCAGTACTCCTGTCCGGATTCTATCACCTCTAAGAAGTGCCTGACACGTAGTAGGTGTCCCTTGACATGCTTGTCAAATGAAGGTCTTCCCTGTTGAATTGTAATTTTCGTGAAAACAAGGACCTTCTCTCTTCTACACAGTGCCTGGTCATTGTAGGGGCAATAACTATTAAATGAGTCAACAAATAAACAACTATCTCTCCTACCATAAGGTTCCCCTCTCATGCCAGGCACATAGTAGATGTTCAATAAATATTAGCTTAACTGAAATCAAAGTTTTTCTAGTAACTTGAGACTCAGTGATATTCACCAGGAGGTTACTTCAGATTCATCTTATGTGACCACCACCAGGCATTCTGGCCGTTTTTTATATGACAGCCCTGCTAGGGACTTTAATCTGTGAGTGAAGACCTCACTATGAGAGCACTAAGCCGGCTCTCCAAGTAGTGAATTGCAATACGAGTAGCAAAAAAAAAGGCCTGATGATCATCCCATTCATTTATTTATTCTCTCATATATTCATTCAACAAATCTTTATTTCATCACCAGCTATGTCCTGGGCAAGGTGCTACTTCTAGAAACACAAAGATGAGAAAGATAATGCCTGCCTTTAGTAAGCTTACATTCCAGGGGACTATCTGTAGAAGAGGCATTGCTTTTAAGGTTCAATACCTGAATCCGACTCAGATTGTGAGCAGAGAGCAAGCGAGAATAGCTATGGAAGCCATAAAGAGCCGCCCACCCAAATATCCAGTGGCTGAATTAGAGATGGATGAATAATTACCGTAATATCTAATTAAAAGTGTGAATTAAGGGCAAGTGTATTAGTGACTAGCCTTAGACATATATGTTCTCCTGAAGCACAGCAGTGTGAGCTGTGTCCTCCATAAGACTCATTTTACAGCCATAACTTTAAGCATAAAATGCTCCCCATTCTCAAACCCGTTTAACTGCCCTTATACTTAGCTACATAGCTATTCCACATACCTTATCTCTAAGAAGTGTTTTAGAAAATTCATGAAACATTACATCTCTAGATTTTGGTGAGCTTTTTCCATTTGCCTGAGGTTGAATGGATTTCATTAGATTACTTTGCACATTTAGTGGAAGAGCTCTGAGGTTTTTGACGTTTGTAGCATATAATATGGTTGAGGTTGACTCATCGCATGGGGTCATCTGCATAGAGCCGTGGGAGCTTTAGAGAACGCATGTCTCATAAAAGCTTTGGACTCCTTGTAGAGGTGGGGAGGGATCATACCGGGGCAGGAGAGGAGAGTGGGAACCAGGAGGAGGCGGGATTCAGAAAGTGCAGAGACAAAATTGCCTTATCCTGCATTTTGCCGCTGGGCAGATTTTCCACTGTCTGGAGAAATGACTCTGGGGTAAGGCCAGAACACACACAAATATGTCTGCAGTTTTACAGACTCAGCTGATGGCATCCGGCTCTCCTGGGTGGCTCACCTGTACTCCATGTAGCTCTCACTTTCCTCCCAGCAAAGCTGCCATGCTAGACCAGGCATAGATAAACTAAACTAACTGTGTCTCTTACTGATGACAGAAATTCCAGAGAACAAGTCCCAGTGAGCAAGCACATTTCAAGCCTCTGTTGTCTTCACATCTGCCAACATGCCCGAAGCTAATGCAAATCACAAGACAGCCCAGAGTCAGAGGAGGGCGTCACACCCACGCCAAAGTGGGAGCACCCTGCCAAGTTACCTGGCAAAGCCGTGCGCCTGTAATCTTATTGTGGGAGGTGGCGCACAGCTGGCTCTTCGGCCACCTACCGCACCACCCTGGGCCATGCAAGTGAGGCATGGAGTGTTCCTTGCTCAGTTGTTTGGCCCAGGGAAAATGCACTGACATCTCAAAGGTGGCTGTGAACATCCCATGAGAAGTGTGTGCAAATGCCATGTCAGCTGGAGGTATTAGGAGTTCTTTAAGACTCAGTTTCTTATCTGTAAAAGGTAATTTGTAACACCTAAAACATTGGATTATTACTGCTAAACCAGCTATAGTCAACTATACCAAGTTCACATAGCCGTAGTAGGTGACTGAATCCAGATCTATTTTACTGCACTTCTGCAGGGGAAGCACCATGGGGGTGGTGTGCACATTGTCCAGTCACAGAGCTTCCCCAGGCACCAAATGCAGCAGAAGCAATGATGCAGCATTTTAGAGGGTGGGTCATATAAAGGAACACAGCTTCAACCTGTCTTCTTTTCCTCTTCCATGCCCCCCTCTCCTTCCACTTGGCTTTGACCACCATGTTGTGAGGAAGCCCAAGCCACTGGAGAGGCCACATGTGAAAAAGATCCTGCAGATGGTTCCGGCTCCCAAGCTTCAAGTCGCCAGCTGAGACATGACGGAGATGCTGCCCCTCTGCATCCTGTTGGAATTCCTGACTCATAGAAACTCTGAAAGACAAAAAATGATCGTCACTGTCTTAAGCCACTCTATTTTGGACTAATTTATTCTACAGTAATAGATACTAATAGAGACGGGATCCTTGAACCCTGTGAAGACATATGAGAGTCGTGGGGTGTATGTGAGAGTATCCATGTGTGATGTTTTTGTTTCTTGATTCATCACTTATAAAACATTTACCCTGATTATGTTTAATACACATGGTGTGGGGGGTCAGGGGGAAAACAGTGTAGCACAGAGAAGGCAAACAGTGAATCTGTGGCATCTTACTACACTGATGGACAGTGACTGCATGGGGTATGGGTGGGGACTTGATAATATGGGTAAAAGTAGTCTCCACATTGTGTTTTCATGCGAAACCTTCATAAGAGTGTATATCAGTAATACCTTAATAAAAAAGTTTTTAAAATAAATAAAGCATTTACCCTGAACGAGGGACCACTTGAGAGAGAGTTCAGTCCCCCACTGGCTCTGCTTGCCATCTCCAGGCATCCCTTGACTGGTGGCGATAACTCATCTTCTGAAACAGGATTCTTAGTTTTCTGTTGCTGCCACAGACTTAGAGGCTTCAACACGCAAATGCACTAGCCTCTACCTGTAGGTCAGAAGACTGGCTCGGGTCTCACCAGGCTAAATTCAAAGCATCAGTGGCCACATTCTTTTCTGTAGGCTCTTTGTAGGATCTGTTTCCTGGCCTTCTCCAGCCCCTTCAGCTGCCTGCACTTCTTGACCTGTGTCCTCCTCCTCCATCTATTTCACAGCCAGCAAAGGTGAGCTGAGTGTTCTCCCATCACATTGCTCTGACCACCTGCTTTGCCTCCTCCTCCCACTTTTCAGAACGCTTGTGATTATATTGGTCCCACCTTATAATCTAGGATAATTTCCCCCTTTCAAGGCCATCTGATTAGTAACTTTAATTGCATCTGCAGCCTTAATTTGCCATGGAAGGTAACATATCCTCAGGTTCCAGGTAGCAGGACATGGACGTCTTAGGGGATTATTCTGTCTGTAATACATGAATAAACTCTGCTACTGTCCAATATGCATTTGCTGTTTACTCTTTGAGGCTGTCAAATGTAATAGTGTTGCATTTGAACCTATACTTCTGTGTAACTAGAAGAGTCTTCAAAAGAAATACGGGGTTGCCAGAATCAGCCTTGGACCATCCACCCCTCTCAGTGCCAGGTAGCCATTCAGAACTCATGAGATTTGTGTAACCTGATTAGTCACCTACCACTAACATACTCGGAATCCCACCACAAGCCCCTCGAGCCCCAGACCCAAAGTGAGAGAAAACAGAAACGCAGGTGAACATAGTTCTTAAAGGCTTCATGCCTTCATTTCTTTTGCATTGACATTTTTAGGTCGGCCGGTGCTTATCTGTAGGGTTAAAAGGATATCTTTCTAATATGCAAAGTAAACCAAATGAGCAGAGTACCATTTAGCTTAAGGTCAATTTTAAGAGATTGTCACATGTATTAGATACATTTTAAATTCCTTAAGAGTAATTTAAAGGAGGATATGTAGCTTTTATCAAGATTTTCAAAATCCCATGGAAAATGCAAATGATTCCTATGTGAAATCCAGGCTCAGTTCCTTCACGTGTCACCCACATGAGGGATTGTTCCAAAGGACTCTTAGAAAGTTTTAGGGACAATAGGGAGTGAGATGGGGCAAGTCAGAGTTCAGGTTAGATGGGGCAAATTAAAACTGAACACTGGGCATTACTTTCCCCAGAAGTCCCCGGGTCATGGCCTTCTGGATTCCTCACTCCCCATCCTTCCCCTGGGGACCCTCCTGCCCCTCTTTTCACAGTCTCCACCATCCTGAATTGCCAGAAAGGAATTTGCCCCAAACTATGACGCTGCATGATATACTCACCCTTCCTCTTTGGGTAAGAGGCCTAGGGGGCCAAAAAAATATCCAGAACCATATCTTCCTAAATTAAGGGGTAACTGTTACTCAGAGATGGTGTCAATGGGTCATGATTTTTTAATAGGCTGAGAAATCAATTTTATCTGTATATAATAATAGAATAGAACAGAATAGAAATGTCAGTGCATCACAGGTCATAGGATGAGAGCTGTTTAAAGTGAGAGTCGTTCAGTGAAATTTTGTTGTTGAGTGAAGGCAGAGAATAGGCAGCTGGTCAGAGGACAAGCTTATCAGCAAAAGCCCCACCCTGCCTCTACATGGGGGGCCTGGCTAAGCATGACTATTCTGGAGCACCCATGTTGTATCAGCTTCCTGCGGCTGCTGTAACAAATTACCACAAACTTAGTGGCTTAAAACACCACATATGTATTATCTTACAGATCTGGGGGGCAGAAATCTTCACTGGGCCTCACTGGGCTGAAAGCAAGTTGCTGGTCAGGCTCTATCCCCTCTGTAGGCTCCAGGAGGGAATCTGTTTCCTTACTTTTCCAGCATCCAGAGGCTGCCCACATTCCTTGGCTTGTGGCTACTTCCTGCTTCCTCATTTCCCGGGGAGATGTGCATCTTTGGAGGTTTTTACTCTGCTTACTTGATGCCGACATTACAACAGAAACAGGCATGGGCTTTGCGTATTTCACTGACATACACCATGGATGTCCCTTTTATACCCACATCGACACACGTTTAGTGACACTCTACTAAAGAATCAGCCTCTTTGTGGAAAACTCAAATGGGCTTTCCTCATTTTCATCTAAAATTTAATATTTTTCCATTAATTCGATAAAATACCTAGGATTATGAAGGAAAGCCGCTATATTGAAGCAATTATCAAGATATTTAACAGTTTATGCTATAGGAATATATGTTCTTCCTTATTAACACATTAATTAACAAGATACAGTAGCCAGCCTACTAACTATGATGACTTTGAATTACTGATAAACCTAAATAATATTTTAAGATATTAGTAATATCTGTATGCAATAGGGGAATATCTGATTCCTCTTGGTGACAGGGTCTCAGATACTGCTAATATGCTAATACTTCTTTAATTTGTCAATTATCAGTTACATTCATGATAGAAAGAAATGCTACATTTCGGTTAGAGCAGAGTGAAATCTAAGACATAAACGTCTTCCCATCCAGATACACAGACGCCCCCCTACTCCCAGCATGAAGGACAGGACCTAGCAGGCAAGACACATGTCTGGCCGAGGCAGAGGATTAGGTTTTCTAAGGCAAGACCTTTTTTCTTTTAATTGTGGCAAAAAACATAACATAAAATGATCACCTCAACTATTATTTTGAAGTGTAGATTCAGCAGTGTTAAGTGCATCCACACTGTTGTGCAGCCAATCTCCAGAACTCTTTCATCTCCCAAAACTAAGACAACACACCCACTGAACAGCATTTCCCATTGCTCCTCCCTGAAACCCCAGTCAACCTTCTGTCTCTATGAATTTGGCTGCTCTAAGCGGGATCATGCAGTGTTAGCCTTTTTGTGACTGGCTTCTTTCATTTGGCAGAATGTCTTCAAGGTTTATCCATGTTGCAGCTTGTGTCGGAATCTGCTTCCTTTCGGAAGCTGAATAATATTCCATTTTAGATAGGCGATAGATAAAACAGATAGAAGAAATATATACACCGCATCGTGTTTATCCATGGAGGGACACTTGTGTTGCTTCCATCTTCTGACTCCTGTGAATAATGGTGCTATGAACACGGGTCTGCAAATATCTCCTGCAGACCCTGCTTTCAGTCTTCTTAGATATACACCCAGAAATGGGGTTGCTGGACAAGGTAAGTCCCTTTAAAAGCGTGAGAAAGTGAGGCTCCGCTCCACCTAGTCCGTCTGCTTTCAGGCTAGGGGTGGCTCCTAAGATTGGTGCTAAAGAGAAGTCATTAGAAGGCTGCAGTCTCAGACTGTCACAGAATCGCTGCTATGACAGGGACCCATCAGTGAAGTCACTTCCCCCAGCCAGTGCCACTTGTTCGAAAGAGGCCCGGGAGCAGCCCTGAGCCTGGGAAGGCAACCGCGTTCTGAACCCGCACGGGGTGGGAATCGGCACTCCTGCAGACCAACGGGTGTGTGGGGTCAGGGAGCCCTTAGTGCGCATGGTGCCAGCCCCAGGGCCCGAAGAGCACCTGCCCCTCACCCAGGAGGAACGCAGCCGCACGACAGCTGTAGGTCTGGGGGGTTTCCGTGGAGCCAGCTGCTATTACTTTTTCTCTTTTCCAAGTGAAGGTAAAAGGCAAAGTAGCCTCCTTCTCCTAGCAACGTGCTCAAGCCATGATCCGCATGCGCCGTGAAAGCACTGGTCTGTGTGCAGGTCAGTGATGGGCGTGTGGAAATGCCGGCATGATTTGCATGCCCACCTTGGATGTGCAGCAGTTTTTAAAGTGGGTATTTTTAGACACGCGTGCTAATACAGTCGTGTAAATCATTTCCTCTGTGTATCAAGTACCAAATGCATGATAATTCTGAGTATATGGATTTTTCTGTCATAAAATGGAAGATTAATTTGCTTTTACACATTCTGTGAGCTGATTAAAAATCTGGTTGTATACACATAGCTCTGGCTGATGAACAAATCAAACACTGAGAAATCAGATGCAAATGAGTAGTTTACAGACTCTTTTGAAATTATATAATCATCTCCAGATTATGTGAAAACCAAGTAATGATTCAGAATGGATCTACTGAGGCAGCTAAAAGGAAGGTGACTATAATGTTTATCAACTTTATTTTTTCTCATCACATTTGTCATATATTTTTTAAAGCATCTTTGCACTTGAGCTGTTTGTTTGTTTTATAGATTATCTACTACACTAGCTTTGAGAGTTTTCTTAAACTTTAGGATTTAATACGCTTGGTACATTGTTCCTTTTGATGTGCCATTTGCATGCATACAGGACGATGTCAGCCAAAAAGGACGGCTTTTCTGTTCTTCAGTTTTCACTTGGTTTGCAAATACAGATTCAGTTTAAATACTTATCTAATGGCCACTAAGTACTTGGCTAGGCACCTTTCAGCATTATCTCATTTAGCCTTCTCAGACCTTGCTGAGCAGGGTCAGGGAGGTGGTGACCTGCCCAAGGCTACAGCCAGAAGTGACTCACCCAGAATTTAAAGCTCCATTTTCTATCTTCTGAGGGTGAGCATATGTGCCTCCCATTCAAACCACACTGTCTCTCCTCATTTTAGAAACACAACTAAATATTTCATCAGGGTGATCAGAGACATTTTCTGGGTTGGAAGCTCAGCCCATCACAAAATGTCTAGAGCAGTATGCACAGTTATTGCACCATATCCCATATAATTGAGAATTTTTCCTGTCCTATCCTTGTCTCCTATTTCCCCAGGCACTGGGTTTTTGGTTTTTTTTCTTTTACTGTAAGCTGATGCTTTGCTGAACTGTGACCCACCAGCTCAACTGCTGGCTGACAATGCCTTCCCAGGAGCGCCCTCAGTCACACCGCCTGGAGGGAGAGCGCGCTGCCGAGGGGACACCGGGGTGGGCTGGCTGCAATGCAGAACACACTGGGTATACAGCGTGCTGGCCAACTTCTTGTATATATCCCAAGCCCATAAGACTGCCTTTGGAAAAGAAGCAGCAGCCATTTGTTTGAACTTGCCTCCTTTTCTTAGAACAGTGGTTGTCAAATTGTGTTCCCTAGAGCTGCCCATGGGAGCCTGCTCGAAGCAGAGGTGGGGTCAGACCACACTGGGGTCCCCTGCCTCTCTGTCTCCCTAATCCTGGCTTCCTTTACATAAAATCTCCCCTTGTATCTTGATATATGAGGTTCCACATTAGATTCATTTTGGGGGGAGTTGAGAAGCATGAGTCACCAGTATAAGGCATCAAAATACTTTCTAAGTATTTAAATATTTTCTAGGTCTGTGACACTTTATTATTGTCTGTGGACATTGCCCACCTGGTGCACTTGTGCTCTGCATGTCATGGAAGGAGACAGAGCAAAGGAAGGGATGATGTGGGAGGAGGGAGACTTGGTGAAGAAGACTACTCTTTGCTTTCCTTTATGACACCTCCCTTGATTCTATTTTCCTTCCCTCCACCGACAGTGGAGAGCGGCTAACAGAGCACTAGATAGGGGTTTGGCAAACTGTAGCCTGCAGCCCTGTTTCTCTATGGCCTGTCAGGTAAGAATCATTTTTGTATTTTAAATGGTCTTTAATAAGTCAGAAGAAGACTCTTTCATATTTTGTGGAAGTTATATAAAGTTCAAATTTCAGTGTTTAATGTTTTATTAGGTCACGTCCACTACGATTGGTTTGCACATCGTCTGTGGCTGCTTTCACACTATAGGGCTGAATAGTAATGGCAGAGACCTTGGCCTCTAAAGATTAAAATATTTGCTGTTGAGCCCTCTGCAGAAAGAGTTTGCTGACCCATGCACTAGTTTCAGAGGGTTCTGCCTGGTTTTAGAAGGGTGTCCAGAAGACGTTGCCTTAACAGCAAACCTCTAGTGGTAACCGAGCACAGGAAATCATGGGAAGGATTTGGAATGAATGTTCCTTAATCTGGACTTGCAGCAACAGCTATCCCTGTGGGGGACCTATGAATACATAACAAGGAGCAGCAAAGTATATTTAGAACCTTTATTCTGATATTCATGGAACTGAGTACATAGCAGTTTTATGGACATGCTGCCGATGTACACCAACCATTGGCAACTCACTTCTAAATTTCATTGGCTACATTGTACCGACAGACTTTGAAGCAGTGATGTAACCAAGAAACAGTTTACTGAGCATCACACAAAGCTGGACTGTGGGTGCAGGGAAGGAGAGAATAATTTGGCACTCAGCCAAACCAGTGTTCACTAAATATTTAACATATGCAGATGTAAAGCTGAGCTTGGGAGGGTAAAGAAAAAGGTGATTTGGGGATATCTGGAGCCTGTTCTCCAGATGGCAATTCAGCTCTGCCCCAAACCTACCTCACTGGTCACCAAGAGTAAAATTCTAGAAGGCACTGGAAACCACATGGCTTAGAATGCTGTATTTGAGCTTCTCAGCCAGTCCAGTTGTATCCCTTCAGAAGCAAACTTTGAGGCAAGGATCTGAGTGCAAGAGGATGATGTGGGAGGTGATCCCAGGAAGCTCCAGAAGGAGTGCTAGGAAGTGAGACAGAGAGAGGGAAGAAGCCAGTTAGGGGGGTGGTCCTGAGAAGGATGCTGCTGTAGGCTACTGGCCTCTGTCCCCTAGGGTCCTCTAAGAGACTGCACAGGGGTCACCCCAAGGGCAAGGAAACCCAGATATTTATCCACCAAATCATTGACTAAGGGCTGTACTATGAGCATCAGGGACATTCAAACTTAGCACACTCCTGTAATCAAAGAAATCCCTCAGGTTCCAATAGGGAAAATCTATCTGCATTTGGAAGGGGAGCCTAGAGTGTAGGGAAAGAACCAGCTCCACATCCATTTCCAGCACCCCGTGAGGATTTTGGGAAGTCTGCATTCTCCATCTCTGTTTGTTTGCAGAAGGATTCTGGGTGTCCCTTGCAGTCTGCTGCTCTAGGAGGCCACCCAACTCCTCCGCCCTTCATCCTTCTCTGGGGCTACAGGAAGGGGAAGAGTCTTGCAACTGGGAGGAGGTGCTGGAGCAGAGGAAGGAGTAACAACTGTGCTGCAGCCAGGGATGGGGGGCTGGAGGGCTCCCCGGCACAACCACCAACTTCCTGTCACCTGAAGCAAACGACTTCCTCTCTTGGCCTCTGTTTCCCAACTTGAAAATTGTCAGATGCACCAGAGGACCTGTGGGTCAGCATTCTCCAGCTCGAATGTGCACACAGATCACTTGGTGTCTTAGTAAAAATGCAGACTCCGCTTCAGTAGGACTCAGGCAAGGCCTGAGATTCTGGACTTCCAACAAGTTACAGGTGAAGCCATTGGTCTGTCTGCCAATCTCACACTGAAGAGCC
Organism: Smutsia gigantea; assembly: GCA_032199065.1. NCBI lineage: Eukaryota > Metazoa > Chordata > Mammalia > Pholidota > Manidae > Smutsia > Smutsia gigantea. Next base: position 13,003 of record JAVSCE010014184.1, read on the forward strand.
AGGCTATAGAGCACCTGTCCACCAAAATTCTCTGGTTAGCCAGGATGGGATGGAAATGGATGGTATGGGAGTGGAACCTTACAACTTACACAACGGTGAGTGGAGGCATTTTTGTTGTTGCTATTCTTATCCTCGCTATTAAATTTCTCTCTAAAATGTTTTAGACCATAGCACTGTTTTAGGAAAAAAGTATTTGTTAAAACCGAAGTGGTTTCTAGAAGTTTCTTATAAATGGATGCAATCCCTGTGTCTTTTCCTCAAAAGGCATTTCCCTGGGACTCCAAAATCCTGCCTGGGCCTTATCCCACACCGACCGCCTGGTTGTTCAAAGCACAAAGTCACTCCCAGGTTTACAGGGTAAAATGTCCTAATAGGAGTAAGGGGGTTTCTAGCCAATTATTTTCATCCAGACCTGGATAGAACCTGTGGTCTTTGACTTTTGGCATCAGTTCTGGCCTGGGTAGGTTACCTGCCTCTGCCTAGCCAGCAGACTGGACATGGCACGGCTCGTTCTCAGCCGAACCGCTCTTCCTGGAAGTGATGATTGGCCCAGCCGGGCTTGTGCTTGTGACGTCAGCTCCCCAGACCTGTGCTCGGCACCTCCAGATGGCTCTTATTTATGGATGAGAAAACAGAGGCTTAAAGCCAGCTTGGAGGCATGCGGAGGTCACAGGTAGAGGGAGCAGTAAGACAAAGTGTCTGGTCCGAAGTGCCCTCTCCGGGGAACCACTGGAGCTAACCAAAAACAGAACCTTGCATATGCCAGTCCACTTGATTCAAATTCTGGCTCTGCTATGGCTAACTCTATGACTCGGGTGAACCCGTGATCACCTTCAGGCGTTGGTTTCCCCATCTGTAATATGGAGCCACTAAAATGCTTACACGTACAGCCCTGTCATTACGATTCTGTGAATCGACCTTCCCTGCAATCTTAGTAGTAACATATCTTACTAATTTAATTCACACACACGCAATTATAATGTTTAACGGCCTTTTACATTTGTTCTCAAACTCAAAGTATGTCAAACTGCCTTTAGGTTAAATATGCCTTCTGCAATCTTATTCTGGTTTTTAAGATACATACATTTATAGGCTAGGTTGGGGTAGCACAAAAATGGGGCCAATCGACCAGTCAACAAATGTTTATTGAGCACCCCCTCTGAGGTAGTGTGCTAGAGATTTGGGACACTGTGGTGAATGAAATGGTCAGTTCCTTCTCAGAGCTGTCAGGGTAGATGAGGATACGTAAACACGCTGTCATCACAAATTAACTCAGTCAAGTGTGTGCTCTGGTGGACTTGAGGTAAGTTACATTTTATGTTGGCTTCAGCGTCTTTGACTTACGGGTCTGGGTCAGATGTCCATTTTCCTTTCTCCCAGGTTCATGGGTTTATTACCCTGTAACATCTGAATTTCCCTTTGACCTTGACCTTCATGGGCAAGATAAACTGAAGCTTCCAGGACAGGCCGAAGGAGGGGAATCTGGCCAAATTTTGGCAAATGACATGGTTGTTTGTTTTGAAGACAGGGGATATATGTTTGCAGAATAGAGTTGAAAAGAGCCTCAGATGATAAAAGGTGATTTATCGAGGCTCTGTGGGAAGAGGTGGGGAAAGGGAGAGGTGGTCTGGCCTAAATCCCAGAGAGGGAAACAAGTGACAAATGGGGAAGTTTTATTAAATTTTGCTATATTACATGTTATTAAGATATATATATATATATATATATATATATATATATATATATATATATATATATACATGGCATTCTTTCCTTTCCATGGAAAACCAGTAAAGTCTACATTACCTACTCATGTGTTGGACCCAGATATGGATTTTTTATTTTGGAGAGAAAGAGCCCTGAGACTGGGTGGGGGAGCAAGCAGCAGGACTCAAGCGTTCTGCCCGGGTACAGGTGTGTGGTGGGGTCAGAGCAGGGGTTCCTGCTCCTAGTCTTTCTCCTGCAGCCTCGTCCAGCAGTTCTGGTCTTGGAGGCACCACATGTCCTTTCAAGAGGAAGCCCAATAGCCAACATATCGGTGCACACAGGGCCAACTGGCCAGGACATATGGAAGGGCCTGCAGGGGACCAGATATGGCGGGGGAGCACCTGTAGGCACACTTTGCCATCTTGCCCTGTTGTATGGGTTATTTCATCAAGGGGATGGGAGGGGATGGGGATGGAACTGGGTGGAGTTTGGGCAAGGTGATGCAATGTGAACTCATCTTTATGAAGCCTGCTTGTTGGAGCTAAGCCTGAACTTATGCATCACCTGTCTCCGAGGTGCTGGAGCTGTCAGGAGGCCAAAGGTGTGTTTAGATAACCTCTAAGCACATAAGTTTTTTTCCATGAAGCTACCCTAGCATCCCAGGGAAGCTGGGAAGGTGCTGGTAGTGGTATCAGGTCAGCCTAAGGTCCAGAAAGATTGGATGTGGGGAAACCTGAGAGCAGACTGTGACATCTAGAATGTAACAGCCTTGTTTCCAATTTACTGTAGCTGAATTCATAGTCCATGATGGTCATTGATTGTAAACAAACTAGACTGGAAGCAGTTCCAGGTCTCAATATGGAAATCTAGCCTCCCTACCCCTCTGTTTGTTGATATCCCCCCAAATATGTGCAGAGCTCATGCTCCTTTTCCACACATGTTCCTTTCCTCCAGAGAAGGGGCTAGGTTTGCTCATGTACCCTTGGAAGGCACTGAGCTGGGATGGTCCAGCAGCTTCCCTAGAGGGCAAGGCTAGCGCCAAGGACTGAACTGTGTCCCCCTCCCAAGTTCACATGTTGATGCTGTAACTCCAGTGTCACCGTATTTGGAGACAGGGCTTTTAGGAGGTATGTAAGGCTAAGTGAGGTATTAAGGATGGGTCCTAACCTGGTAGGACTGGTGGCTTTTTAAGAACAGGGAGAGAGTTTCTCTCTCTCTCAGAGAAGGTGGTCCTCCATGAACCAGAAAGAAAGTTCTCATGAGAACCGGCCACACTAATCTCAGATCTCCAGCCTCCACTTGTTTGCTGTTGCAGCCCAGCTGCCTGGCCAGCTACTGTCCTCCTGGCTCTGTGGCTCCACCCTTGTCCCATCCATTCCTCTCAGCAGTTCATAGGCACTGAATACCATTATAACCCATCTGGAAAGCCAGGTGGCACCTTGTTCCAAAAATGTTTTTGTCTTTGGTCTTGTACTTTCAGTCCTGAGTATTTTTAGGAGGTAATTTAACGGGTGGGAGAAAACTGTATACATCGACCATGTTCTTGGGAGTCATACCTTTTAGGTAACCAAATCAGAAATCAGAAGCTGGGACAGTGTGGACCTACCCAGCAGCAGGAACATGTAGTAAACACGGTAGCTGAAACTCTATGCAGGAGGGTTCTGCAGAGGTGTGGAAAACATGTTTTAAATTATATGGTTGAAAAAGGCAAAATACTACATTTTGTGCATATTTTAATAAGAAATGTGAAAATATGTATCCATGTGAGAGAAGATAGGAAGAGAATACGACCAAATAAGACGAGTTAACTCAGGGAGGTGGGATGTTAGGGAATGTGAAAAATTTAAACATGTTCCCTCATCACTGAAGGTCCATTGTTTCTACAGAGAACAAAACGAGGCTTATACTGTCAGCTCACGTCCTCCAGCACCCTCTCCAGCCTGCGTCCCCCAGGCTGAGTTCCAGACCCACGTGAGGCCCTCCGTGCCTCAGCCCCAGGGCTCTGTTTTACAATGGAAGGTCCACTCATCCCAGGAACAGCCTCCTCCGCAGCAGAGTAAGCTGTCACAGAGAAACCGACAGCCTGCTCTGCACCTTTCTAGTAGCCTTCCACTTGAGCACCTCTGGTGAAGAGAAGAACCTCCTTGAAACCCAGACCCAGGATCAACTTCTAGTTTCCACGGCTTTATGCTGGTTGCTGTTTTGCTCACTGGCTGTCACGTGATTTGCTCTTGACGACGAAATTCCCTGGAAGCAGACCCTCTCTGAGTCCGAGCTGGATCTGCCCACGGAGTGACCGGTGGCTGGACGGAGATGATACCTGGCTTGGCATTCTGACACTGAGACTTCAGGAACCGAGGCTCTCGGGGCCTCCAAACCCATACTGGTCCCTCTGTCTACATTCCTCAGGTGAATTCTATCCTTTTGAAATTAAATTTAGGTAAGAAGTGATGACTGTTTTCCATTTCTGCAGCACCTTTATCAATTTTCACAATGATTTCCTTTCTAATATAAACAAATGAATGCATATGGTAAAAAACTCAAAAAACATAAAAATGTCTAATGAGTCAAATAAAACCATGTCCCCTCTCCCCCCATTGGGAGTAATCATAAGCAGATTCTTGTGTACTCTTGTGTCTAAGCATATTTGCATATACACAGAATCTATTTTTGTATTCTGTATATCTTCAGGCAAAATCAAGTTAGCATCATACCATGCACTGTTCTAGCTTTATATTTTCACTTATATATCTTGGGGATCTTTCCTTATCAGCACATATATTTTTAATAGGTGTATGGTATCTCATTGTATGACTGCAGCGTGATTTATTTAAACAGACCATTTGACGGACATCCACGTTTTTGGTTTGTTTTGCTGCAACAAAAAATGCTGCAAGTCACCATTTTGTGTATATAACTTTGTGTACCTTTCCAAGTTCATTTGCAGGGTAAATTCTTAATGATGGGAATACTGGGGCCAAGGCAATAGGCATTTCAAATTCAGGTTTCTGCTGCCAAACTGCCTCCAAAAAGTGGCTTTAGTTTATTCCTCTACTGACAGTGAGCGCACCAACCAGATTTCCCACACTGTAGCTCGTGATACACACAACCTTAAAAAGTTTTTCCAGTTTTATGAGATGTAACCGATATAATCACTGTACAAATTTAATGTGTACAGCCTAGTGGCTTACATATATTGTGAAATTATTACTTCAGTGAGTTTACTTAATATCCATCTCATGGAGAAACAATAAAAAGAAAGCAAAAAAAAGAAAAAGATTAATTTTCTCTTCCTGCTGAGGACTGAGGATCAACTCTCTTAACTTTCCTATATATCACACAGCAGTGTTAACGAGACTCACCATGTACTTTTACTACTGAAAGTTTGTACCTTTTGACTGCCTTCCTTCCTTCAATTCCTTCTTCCTACCTTTTACTTCTGATAACCGTAAATCTGATTTTTTTCTATGAGTTTATTTGTTTTTTAGATACCACATCTGAGTGAGATCATACGGTATTTGTCTTTGTCTGACCTAGTTCACTTCATATGATGCCCTTAAGGCCCATCCATGTCACCAATGGCAGGATTTCCTCATTTCTTGTGGATAAGTAATATCACAGCTTCTTTATCCATTCATCCACTGATGGACACTTAGGTTGTTTCCATATCTTGGCTACTGTAAAGACTGCTGCTATGGACATGGCGGTGCAGATATCTTTCTGAGTTAGTGTTTTCATTTTCTTTGGACATAGTCCCAGAAGTGAGATTGCTAGATCATATTGGCAGTTCTTTTTTTCATTTTTTGAGGCCCCTCAATACTATTTTCCATAGTAACTATACCAGTTTACAAACCCCCCACCTGTGCACAGGGTTCTCTTTTCTCCACATCCTCACTAGCTTTTGCTGTCTCTTGTCTTTTTCATGATGGCCGTTCAAACAGGTGTGAGGTGATAGCTCATTGTGTTTTTGATTTGGCATGCTATCTTTTTAATTTTTATCAACAATAATTGAAAAGTGGTGTCTTCCATTATTTCATGATAGTATCATCATTATTTAATTATGAGTGAGGTTAAACATCTTTTTGTATGTTTGTTGGCCATTTATATCTTTAGTTCTTTGGAATGCCTGGTCCCTGGCACATTTTTCTGTTGGGTATTTGTCTTTCTCTTATTATTTTATTAAGGAAATTAGCTTTTTATCTGCCTATGGGTTATACATTTTCCCTTGGCTTTTCACTGTGTGAAAATTTGGTTATGAGATTATTTTTCACACTGAGAAATTTTTAAGCTTTCACTTAGTGAGTTGAACAAATTTTCACTGGTGTCTAGGTTTTGGGGTTGTTTTTAGATCCTTCTCTATTCCAGTGTTTAAAAAATTGTGTTACGTTTTAACGTTTAAACATTTGAACCACCTAGAGCTGCCTTGTTCCATAGAAAGTTCTGTGATGATGGTCTGTTCTGTATTGTCCAATACGTTCGTCACTGGCCACATGTGGTTCTTGAGCACTTGATATGTGGCAAATGTAATGGGATAAATTAGGATTTACTTTTACTTAATTTTAAGTAATTTAGATTTAAATAACCACACATGGCTAGTGGCTACCGTACTGTGAACCACATATTCTGGAATTTATTTTGGTGTTAAGATTTCAGTAAGGCTCACTTCCTGCCTCCCTGACTAGTTGTCCCAATATCATCTACTGTACCTATTTTTTCCCCTTGATTTGAAATGTCGCCATTATCATATGCTCAGTTCCTGTGTGGATTTGAGTCTATTCTTGGACACTTCGCTTGGCTCTATGGATTATGTGAAACCTTTATATCTGCAAAGAACTTTTAGAGAGCCTCTGTAGTTACAGTGTCTCAGAGCATTAGGATTACTTAATAGAAGCATCTATTTGTTAGCCTTAGTGTAGAAGATGGCAATTCATTCCTTGTTATTTCCTACATTTTCTATCCCATTTCTATTTTTGACCTTAATATTTAACATTTAATATCTAAACAAATAATGGTGGCAGAAAAGATAGAAAAACAGTTGAAGGATTGACATGTGATTTTAAGAACTGAAGTGCACGGGCACGCAAGCACGCGCACACACACAGATATTCCCGAGTTTCCCTGGGGAGCCGGCTCAAGGCAGATGGGGAAGGGGTGAGGCTCAGCTTCAGCCAGCCAGCTACCCATTCCTCAGCCCTCCCATCCCAAATAGCAGTTATCCCTCACCCATCCTGAGCCTCTCTCAAAGCTCTTGGTCACAAAAGGTGTCCAAACGCTGGCTCTGACACTTAAGGTATCTGCTCTCTAGCGGCCCAGTCCTCTGGCTGACTTACTGCAGCTCTCCTCAGTTCCTGCCCCAGGGCTCCACCCTCCAGCCTCTTACAGCCGAGGTCCCCATGCCTTTGAAGGCAGCCCGCTTGGTGGGTTCCCATAAAGTCAGTTTTTAGGCTATGTTTTCAGCATCCACACATCCCAGAGAAAACTGATACATGCAGACCACACCAAATGTGGGGGGCTGGGCCGTGTATGGGGGTGCTCTCTCCTTGCCCTGCCATTATGGTGCCCCAGTCAGCTCCCACTGGCAGAGCCCTCCAATGGGAGCAGATGAGGTTCGCCCAAGCCCTCTCATCCAAGCTCCAGTCCCATGCAGCAGGCTGGCCAGGAGTCCCTGCAGCTCAGCCACCGTTGGGGTGGGAGTAAGACACAGGCACCAACAATCTCTAAGGAGAGTTCATAGGAGCCTTTTGGGGTTGGCAGTGGCATCCTAGAGACACCCTAGCACCTGCCCCACTCCCATAGTTCAGCGCTTCTCTGTCCCCACCAGGGATCCCCAGTAAGCGCCGAGCTCTGCCTGCACAGCCTGCTCACGGTCGTGTGTTTGGGGACTACGGAGCCTACTTGGTCAACGCAAGCAAGTCCCTTGGGGATGTGCCCCGAGGTTCTACATTAGAACCTGGACTTACTTATTTCTTATTGTCTTCAGGAAAGGGACCTTCCCTGAAATTCTAAGGCAACAGAGAAAAACAATCACGCACGAATGGCATGGAGCTCCTCCTGCCACGGCTTTCCTTCTTTTCCCTTCTCCCTCTCATCCCTGAGTTGTTTTCTCAGAGCTACTAAGATTATTTTAGAACAAAGGACAAGGACAGCAGTCAGTAAAATAGACAGAGAAATTTAAAAAGTTGGTATGTACCACTTTGAAGTCTTCACGGTTTTTGGTGCTGTGGGAAGGCCTTTTCCCTCTCGGGCGTCATCCCCTCAGGCTCCCTGTGCAGGGCACCTGGCAGCAGGGATCCTACCTGGCTGGAGCTGCAGCTGATGGTAGCCAGACCGTGGGCCCCGGGTACAGGGGGCAGAGACGGCCCACAATGCACAGTGCAGCTACGGGGTCCCCCCATGGGAACCGGCAGGAAGTGTGGGGTGTTCAGATAAGAGGTATCCAATTAACAAGACATTTAAGGAAGACCGATTTGTGCTCCACACTACACAAATTCCACAGACCCATGGCCATTTAGGGACTACACAGCCATAATGGGCCTAATTGTCCTTTACTGAAAAACAGTAGTGCACAGCTGGGAGGCAGAAAGGGACTCTGGGAAATAGGTATCATCTGGCTCCACGTTTGTTTTCTTCAGTAGCTTGTGACCAGAGACATTTTCCTCACAAATGAAAAACAAAGGCTTGTCTTCCTCTGTGCCAGTAGTGAGTTTTGAAAATCGGGCTGGAGGGCTTGTCATCTTGTATTCAAGGACCAGTAATCCGAATCCATCGCCAGAGCCAGCCCGGTCACTTGGTCGATGCTGGAACGCGGGAGCCGGGCTCCTTTCATGCTCGGCTCCAGATCGATGGGTTTCAGCATCTTCTCTCCAGGGAGCCAGTGCTCCCGTTTGCCTTGCGGGGGACAGCTAACGACCAGCGGCAGGTGGAGGGAAGCGGATTGGGAGGTGTGGGCTCTGATCCTGGTTCTGGGTTCAGCTCATCCCCGTCAGGTTAGTTTCCTCGGGCTGCGGGAACCAAGGACCACAAACTGGGCTGCTTAAAACCACAGAAGCTCATTCTCTCACGGCTCTGGAGGCCGGAAGTCCAGAAAGCCGAGGTGTCTGGTTCCTTCGGAGGCTCAGAGGCCAAATCGGCCCCAGGCGTCTCTCCTAGCTCCGCCAGCCCTCTGCGGCGTTCCTTAGTCTGTGGACGCATCACTCCCGTCCCCGCCTCTGCAGACACACGGCCTTCTCCCTGGGTGTGTCTCTGTGTCTCCCGCCCCCTCCTTGGGGGGACACCAGTCATGTTGGATAAAGGTCTACCTTACTCCAGAATGACTTTAACTTAACGTTCATCTTAATCACACATGAAAAGACCCTATTCCCAAATAAAGGCACATTCACAGGGACCAGGGGTGAGGACTTCACCCTATCAATTCAACCCACGGCACCCTCTACCTGGACTGCGGCCGTTTGAACGCCTACCGTGAGGAGGATCTCTGAGCAGCTCAGCCAGCTTTCCTGGTGGCATCTAGCCAGCTCGGGCATACCTCCACCTTCCCCAGGGCTCCTGAAGAACGGTCCGGGGCTGCCAATGGCAGACCAATGATTGCAATTGGCATGCTTCTCCTGGTCACAGAAAACCCAAACTGATTTATAAAAAGCAAATGCAGGGGCCATAATTAGTAATTGAACTAGTAAGCTCTTTTTAATCTCTTATCCACAGCTCTCAAATTGTTTCTAACCACTAGCCTTGGGTCTGAGTGATGGTTGCTTCCTAGGTATATCATTTTCCTTCTGAGAACTGCAATAAATTTGGGACAGCACACACGTGTCACGTTTGTTCTGAATTCTGGTGCTTCGTCAGCAACGCCCAAACTGTTTCCTGCACTAACAGACCCCCGGCTTTGCTCTTATCTCTGCTCTCCAGCAGCATGACTCTGCGCTGTGTCCCCAGATACGGCATAATTTCCCCCAGTGTTTATGGAACCTTCCCTCTATCCTGTCTCCTCTATCGGATCCTCACCATGTTCAGTTCAGGAACTTCACCCTGGCCAATGCTTGTGGTCAGGGCGGCAGACGTGACCCAAGAGCCACGCACAGCACCAAAGGCTTCCCTCCAGGCTCACCTTTTCATTCCTTTTGCAAAACTAGGTCCCAGTCTTCCAACCTTGTCAGTCTCCTCCAGTGGCTGGGCACTAGCTGGGAGTCCCTCGTGCTGACATCCTCAGACCTTTTCTAGAGGAGATGCCACCAGCATCCTGCCTGGAGCTAAGGCCCCTCAGCTAATTAATGCCCAGGAGCTGTTAGAGGGAAGACACCAGGGCCTCAGCACCCAGAATGCAAACACAAGCTCAGCCTCCCTGTCTTCAGTCAGGGCCCTCCCTAGGTGAGGCCTGGGGCCCTGGGCCAGAGGCCATTTGCTCTCCTTTCTCCAGGGGGTCTGCTTCCAGGCTTTGCAGGGTGAAGAAGCTGCATTTCCTCACCCAATCCTCCTTGGGTTAGCACTGTTCCACCCCCAGCTCACCCCAGTTCCTGGTGCCCCCAATTCCTAGATCTTTTTGGGCTCTGCATCTTGTTCCCTAGCATTCTTGTTGCTGCTCTGGGTTTCTCAGCTCTGCTCGGTCGTTACCACTCATCGGCCTGCTTCCCAAATTCCAAATCTTACTGCTGTTGTTCAGGCTTCCGTTTGTCTTATTTGTATGCCTTTAAAAAATCCTTTTACTGTTGTATGACTTGACTGCATTCTATTTAATTAACCAACTATTATTTTGGATATTCAAATTGTTTCCATTTTATGTTACTATAACGAAGCTGCATTGAGCAGCCTTACACACATGTGCTTATACAGCTCTTTGACTATTTCTTAGAATGAATTCTTGTAAGAGAAATTGCTGGATACACACACACACCTACATTTGTGATAGATGATCTATATGTATCAAAAGACTTACGAGTGTGTATATACTCATGAACTCACATACGAGTATGTATATCATACCCATATGTGAGATACGTGTGTGTGTATACATCTATATATTGCCAAAAATGGTTTTGGTACTATCCAGATATGTTTTTCATTTGGAGTGTGACTACTTGGGTTCAAATCTTAACTCCTGTGCTCCCTGTAATGTCCTGGCACATAGCCGAGCCCAGGGCCAGCGCTAGGGAGGGTCAGCAGTGTCTGCTTTCAGGCTCAATAAATGGCCCTCCCCTTCCTCCTTATTTCTGAATAACAGTAAGCTCAGACAAAACATCCAGCAGACAGAGACCTTAATGTCACCTTTACCACTGACAAGGCCAGGGTCAAGATGGGGTCTGCAAGCTCCCTGCCTGCCTTGGGGACTTGGCCCAGGCTGTGGAGGGCGAGAGTGAGTCTGTGCCCAGCTGACACACTTGATTCTGTCCCGCCTTGCACTGGTCTGTGTTGGGGGAGAAGGGAAAAGACAGAAGACTTCCAGGGGCATAGACTTTTGAGAGGTCGCTGCACCACAGCAGCGAGGGCTGGTACCCTGGGCTGCAGAGAGCTTGTTCTACTGCCGGCGGGGAGGCAGGGCCTGGAGAGTTCTAGGGAAATCCCTCCTCAAGAGGCTGGAGTGGGGCTTCCATGCTCCCAGCTTACTCTTTACTGGTGGCCTTACTTGTTGGGCCTATGGCCCACTGAGGGGAAGCCGCACGTCTCAGAGGAGGGGACCTGTGGTTTGCCAGGCAGGCCTGCTCCCACATTCCCACGGTGCTACTACCTCCAGATCAGGCTCGGGTCATTCATGAATTCTCTTAGGAACTCGGAATGCAGTACAGATTCTGCTTCCAAGGAGCTCGGAGATCAGTTGGAACACTGCAGGAGTTACATCAACTCAAGGTCACATTTTCCCCCAAGGCCACACACTCATTCCACTGTCTATTTCCCCTCTCAAATTATATCTAGACATGGCCTATGAGAGGTTCTGCAATGTGATCATATGACATCCAAAAAATTCTCCAAAAATGTAGAGGCAGTAATAAGTTGCCTCATATTTGAATACAAACCCTCTCTTCATTAAGAAAGTTCCTGGCGATAAAATAAAGCTAGAAGATTAGGTCCCCCTGCAAGTTAAACTTCAAAGAAGTAGTAGTCCAAAGGAATCGAAGTTGGAATTAACGTTTTTTTTTGCCCTTATGAGTTAAGAGTCAAGGAATGAAGGACCAAACCCGAAGCTCCCCAGTTTCTAATTCCTCTTTGGCTCAGCCAGATACACTCTTGGTGGGCCGACCAAGGGGCCTTCACCCAAGGGGGCTATATTCCATCAGAAAGGGCCGAGGTTGCCAACCTTGGGCTGGTAATGGGGCTCCCTTAACAAAACCCAGGCATGGAGGGGCTGAAAACAACAGGAATCTACTCTCCCACAGCTTCGGAGGCTGGAAGTTCCAAATCGAGATGTTGTCAGGACTGGTTCCTCATGCAGACTCGGAGGGAGGAAGCACCCCATGCCTTTTCCTAGCTGCTGGTGGTCGCTGGAGACCCCTGGGATCCCTTGGCCTGTGGACTCATCCCTCCAGGCTCCACCTCTGTCTCCACATTGACCTCTTCCCCGTGTCTCTGTGTGTCCTTTTCTGCCTCTTGCAAGGCACTCGCTTTGGATTTAGGTGTGCTGATCCAGGACCCTCTCAGCTTGGTCTTCAACTGCTGGCCTCTGCAAAGAACCTATTTCTGAATAAGGTCACATTCTGCGGTTCTGGGTGGATGTGAATTTTTTTCCCATTATACCTGGAGAGTGCACACAACTCCCAAGACCCAGCCCATACCCCGCATCTGTGAGTTCAGGATCTCTGGGGCGAGACTGAGGCATCAATATGCTTTCGAGTCTTCTTGGGTGATTCCCACGTGTGGCCACGGGTGAGAGACTACCCAGACCTCAGCAGGTTGGGTGAGCCTCTCTTGGGTGCCTCTTTTAAAGAGTCAGAGCAGGAGTAACAGAGCACCCACACCACACCCACTGCCTTCGTGAGGCAGGCTGGTGTCCAGTCCGGCAGTGACCTGGGCACATGGGCAAAGGGTGGGGATGGAGAGAACCTGGCCTCCAGCCCCCTGGGTGCCCATCAGTCTGCGATGGTTGGCTCAAGTCCTTGACCTCAGAGTTAAACTCACTTGGGAGAAACATGCCCTCGCAACATGACCATGGTACTGTGTTCAGCTCACCCGGTGGCAGTCCCCCAGACACACGCCGCCTGCAGCCTTCTTGCAGAGCTTCGGTCCTTGTACTCTGAGGCCACCTGGGGCTGGATGGAGGTCTCATCTGCATTCTGCCCAAGGAAGCTCTGGCTGTGGGACTCTGGTCCTGTGAGGCCCCCTTGCAGGGCCCCAACCTGTACGTGTGGCGGCGGGAGGTCTCCCTCTGCTGTCCTGCTCTGCAGGGGCCCTGAGTCTCCAGCAGGTCAAACCACTTTGTGAATGGTTCCCTCTCCCTGTCTCACGCATGTTGGCTGAAGACGATTCGCCTGGTCTGAGCGCCTTCTCTCCTTTTATCTCCTTGAGGTTTTTGTTTTCCAAAACGATTCCTCTCTGTACTCTGCCTTGTGAGGAAAAGGAAATATAAACATTGTGGGTGTGTGACAGCCAACCAATGCTCACCTCCTTACAACTCCCTTCCTATGTCTGCCCATTCCCCTGGGGAACATCCTCCCAGCAGACGAGCGCATTCCAGGCCTGGACCTGACCTGTCACTGGGGCATCTGGGCTGTGCCTCCTCAGAGTCCTTGCTCCTGAGGCTTGTCCTCGTGGGCCAGGACTTACTGGGACCACCTGGACTGTGTCCTCCTGAGATGTGCCAGAGGAGCCTGCTTTGAGTGTTGCATGCTGGTCTGGGTGGCCAGCTCCTGAATCTGTTCAGATTTTCTGTAACTACTTGGAAAAGCAGCCAACCTTCGGTGGTGTTCCTAGTTGCTCTTAACATAGATGCTGATGCTCTCAGGGACCCTCCTCACCTCCTCCAGGAGGTTCTCCCAGCATTGTTCCTGAGAGGTTAGATCTGTCCGATTTCGTCTGACTCCATCACTTTCTGATCTGTGAACACCCAAGGTCACATTGACAACGTCTTCCTGATTTCTAAGAGCAGTTATCCCTGGCTGCAACTTCTTTCCTGATCATAATGGTCTTTCCTGGTCCTTAAATCTCGGTTACTCCTTCAATACTATTTTGGATGTCTGCTAAAATCCTACTCTTTCTCCTGTCTCTAAAGAAATCTCTCTCTCGCTCCAGTTTAATCCTTCTAGTCTGCCTTATTTTACTAATTTCTCCAGGGATACTCTTCTGACTATAAGCCTAAAGATTTTTTTTTAATGTCACTCTGATTTCTCCTTGATTTTCTGAGCAAACATGATTCTTAGAGGCACAGGTGTTTCTAGTGTTTGGGTCTGCAATAATTTCACCGAGCTGTTTCTCAACCTTAACCTAAAAATGACAGCATTTGTTTCGTAAGAAATTCCTGTTTCTTTTTATTTGTTTATGATTAAAAATTCACCATCTCCTGCAAGTGAATTAGTTCCGGTCCTTAAAGTCTGAAGCCAGGATCAGAGCTTTTGTAAGGAACATTTCTAGAGCCAGCGTGGGACCCTGTGGGGAACCCATGAGGAAAGCTTGGTTTCTCCAGCCTCCTCATCAGCTGTGCGTGCGAATGGGATGGGGCAGCCAAACTATTGCTGCCCATCTTCCCAGGCTTGGCACCCACATTTTAAAGCTAGAACTAAGTCTGCAGCAAATGCAGACTCAGCTGCCTCCCAGTTTAAAAGAAGAAAATGGTCTGCCCACCATGGTCAAGGTCAAGGAGGGCCTCCTCCAACCTTAGCCTCACCTGCAGTACTGGTGTGCGTGTTTAAATGTCAGCGGTGTCTGCATAGCTCAAGGTCAAGCTGTAGCAGCTGGAACGCGTGGCCTCCCACACAGCTCATGTTTGGTTAACACACCTGCTTGGTCCCAGTGGCACACGCCTTCACTGAGGCCAGGGCTCTGTGGCCTCCTGCCACTTGCAGGAGTTTGCTGAGGCTGTCACAGCCTAGGAGCATTTGCTAAGGTGTGTGGGTAGCCTGTACTCGGTCAAGGTCAGGGCCCTGCTGCCCTTCCTTTTGAAAACAAAAACTTTTCAAGGCTGTAGGGACTCGCCAAGGTCAAATCTCATTTGGACTGTCTTAAATCTGCCCGAAGCTATAACATTCGAAATCTGCAAGGCCTGTCCTCAATAATGCCTCCACTGATCTGTCATTTGCAATCCAAAAAGTACTCCTGGCCCAGATCATGGCTCAGGACGTGTAGCAGCGCCAGGCTTAGAATTAGACCTGCCTGAGCAAACAGGCAAGGAGCACAGCCCTCTGTCCACGTGTGTGATTCTGGGCTGGGAGGTGTGGGGCTGGGAGGAGCAGACCAGCATGTCTGCCCTTTGCTGGCAGGAGTGGGGGAGCTGGCTGCCGGTGCCTGTTCCCTTTCCCTGACTTCACAGTCAGGTCACTGACCCCAGTACCCTTGGGAAAAGTAGTTCGGACAAGGTGTTTAGGGAAAATTCCTCTCATGGAAGCCAGTGTAGCAAGGGACCAGCTTCTAAGTGCTTTTATGATTATATTCTTAAGGAGAAGGAACTGACTGCCTCTTGGAGTATTGGCACTATTTGGGGTCATAAGTCTTTTGTTAGCCTGCACCGTGTGGTATAAACATCACATTTATATGGGCATCAAAATCCTGGGATTTCAGTCACCTTATTCAGTCACTCTTTCACCTGAAATGCAGTTACTTGCTGTG
This sequence comes from Smutsia gigantea, assembly GCA_032199065.1. Lineage (NCBI taxonomy): Eukaryota > Metazoa > Chordata > Mammalia > Pholidota > Manidae > Smutsia > Smutsia gigantea. Next base: position 28,453 of record JAVSCE010014184.1, read on the forward strand.
TACTAGAGCTCCAATGTCAGTATAATTTTAGGAATAAAATTCAGTACAATACAGCATCTTAATTTATCTCAATCGCTGCCAGTCATAACATTTGGAGAACTGACAATTGTGATCATTTTAATTTTATTTTGTGTCCTCAGCTTTCTGATCAAAACACAGGACAAAGGTGATTTACATATTCCCAAATGGAGGCTGAGCCCCTACGTGTGTTAGTGCCAGAGGAGAAGCTCAAAGGATGCCTGCATCTGCGGGGTGTCTACGAGACCCAGGGCTCCAGGATGGATGGGAAGTGTCTGGAGGATTGGTTTGCTGCCCTTTCCATGACACTGTAGGCTCTCCCATGTTTTTACCTAGAAAAGGCTAAAATGAACCTGTGGTGTTGAGTTGGGATTGGAGGTATTAGCATAAACTCATGATTTTATAGTGATAGATAGATACAGATATATAAATACTTATATACCTACATATCTATCTATCTCTCTATATCTATATATATATAAGTTCATAAGTTCATACTGGTGTAAATAAAAATTTCAGTAAATATGTAAATAAATTGGGGGAAAATAGCTGTTTCTCAAAATATAATTTTAATTGCTAACTAGAGACAAAATGAGGGAAATAAAGAATAGCCACTAAGCAATTACCTCAGTAATAATTGTTGCAGACAAGACCTACTGATGCTAAAATTAATGGGAGAAAGTTTGAGGGGAAGTATCTTAAGGATCTTCTTACCCCAATACCAAGAAGAGGAAACCCAGCAGACACCAACTTATCCAAGTGATCAAATAAATGTCAGTTAATAACACATGTTGGCATCATGAACGCCTTGATAAGATGCATGGAAAGGATGTACCATCACTTGGATGTATTCTTGCCAAAAATGTACCACCTTGCTTCAATCATGAGGAAACACTGACCAAACCCTAACTGAGGAACATTCCCCAAGATAACTAACTGGTCAGTGTCCTCTCAAAGTGCTGAGGTCACAAAGGATGGGGAGAGACTAAGGGACTGTTTGGACCAGGGGAGACTGATGAGAACCAACAATTAAGTGCAGTAGGAGCTCCTGGATGGGGTCTTTCAACATAAAAAGGACGGTAGAGGAAAAATTGGTGAGACTGTCATAGGGACTGCAGGGTAGTGAATGTCACAGCAATGGTCATCCCCTGTTCTTATTTAAACTATGGTTGTGTTCACAGGAGCTAGAAACAGGGGATACGACTTTACAACTTCTGTTTTATGTCTAAAATTAAAGGAAACTCGTAGGAAAACATTTTCTCCCTCCGTAATTTTATGCTGGGGCAGATCCAGATTTTGTGGAGCCTGAAGCTTATACAATTTTGAAGAGCTTCATTAAGGAGAATATAAAATTATGAATATAAAATTAGGCACCAAAATGAGTGTTTATTTATAAAGAGTAAGGGAAGTGCAGTAGACTTTTGATTACACATAATTTTGTAATGGAGTTGTTTTCATAGTACAAACACTGACTTAGAGAAAAACATGTTTTGCATGAGAACCTTATTTGCTTAGGCCATTCTGCTCTGTGGATGGCAATTTTGCGTGCCATGTCATCTAGAACCATCTGACTTTGTAAGGACACGATGTGTCAGATATGTGAAAACAGGATCTAAAAGTTTGGGTGCATAAACTATGCATCTTTATGCACAGATGTACCTACTGTTTGTATTACTCCTGCACGGTAGTGCAACGTACAAAGAAATCCTGATACATTCAATTTACACAATTCCCATGGGAAGAAAAAAATATATGGTCTGTTTACAGCTGTATGTGCAGCATTATAGACACATTCCTGATGGCAGAGAACGTCCATGGTACTAGGCATCTTTGAGAACTGAATCCTCAGTTTATAATTTTACACATGTAATGACTGAAAGGATTTTCTATAGTCTTAACTACTGGCTTCTTACTTTAAACTCATTTTTGCTCCTCTGCACACATACTTGTGATGCTGGGAACCAAAGACACCTTCATGTCACAAGTGGCCTGAGGGCAGTACATCTGGGGAGTCACGGAGCTGGTGATGGATTATTCCTGGCAGCCGTTTCTACACTGAGCTGGCTAGTGGGCAAAAGTAGCCACACACCAGATAAATGTGTCCATTAAATCCCAACTAAACATATCACCAAGGCACCTACCTCTCAGTCAGGTCCCCAGACTCCCTGCTCCACTGTCCTGCCACAGACATGGGGAGAGGGTGACAGAGAGGAGGGCGAGGGAGAGAGAGTGGTGGTGACCGTTAAGACATCTTACTTTTGCAAAACTTTCAAAAACGTATGTGACTATATCAACACATTTTTGGCCGCTGCCAGAATCTTGGAAGGCGTCCCGCAAGCGAATGGCCCCGGAGATGCGACCTCATTGGCTTTGCGCTGACTCGGCCTCTGGGTGTCCCCTCAAGGGAACACTGACCTTTCCTGAAGCTGTGGTTTTCTCCCACATCCGAGTCCCAATTTTCCGAACTAGCCCTTTGCAGACGTTTGGCCAGTAGGCCCCTCTGTCTCTGTTCCCCATCTTCCTCATTTCTAGCCCCACATTATGGGGGTCATCTTTGACTCTTTGGCTTCCTCTGTTTTCTTCAAGACACTGGACACCAGACTCCTCCCCAAGGGAAGCTAGAGAGAGAGCAGAGACTCAGCACAATCCTGCCCTGGGATTGCTTGTTTCTGCTCTATGATAATAGTCTCATTTCCCTAGAACCATAATTTATTACTGATGGTTAGCTTGAACGAGGTGCAGGTGATTCCTGTGAATTATCTCATCAAATATTCTCATGACTCCAAGAGACAGGCAAGGGCGATACTCACCTCATTCAGGCTGGGGAGGGCATGCGCCGTGATAGATCCATGATAAAGGGGTCTTGGAGGCCTGCTGACGTGCCAGGCGTATGCTCCCGAGCTGTGGGAGGGTGAGGGGAGACCCCTAGGGGAGGAGCTGGAAGGTCTGACACGAGGCACTCAGGCAGAGATGAGGGTGTGGCCCTTCACCAGCAGGAGTATTTCCGTGGTTTGTGGAATGCCAAGAGCCCCGCATCAGCCCTGAAGATGGGAACTGATGTCCTCATTTAACCGTGGATAGAAGGAGGGTGACAGAGGTTAGGTCAGCTGCCTGGCTAAGGTAACCCAGGGATAGTGGGTGGAGGCAGGAGTCCAAGCCTGTCTCTTAACCTCTGGCCTCCAAGCTTCTAAAGGAAGGGTCGCCGCCCCCCTGCTGCTGGCATTTACTCCATCCCCTCCCTCGGCTGTCCTGCGCCATAGGCAGCTGGACTGGCAAATCTATGACTTAAAGGAGCTGAAACACAGCGAGTGCCTCTCTCTAGGAACCTTCTGGGCCAGAAGCGGGCTGTGGCACCCGGAGCAGCTTTCTCACCAGAAGGACCTATGACTACCCACGACCCCTCAACCTTGGGATCAGTGAAGGCCAAACTAGACTTTGCACCATTATTAAAAAAAAAAAACCCAAACTGTGGATACGCCAAGAATAGCCTGACAAAATTTGCAAGAGAGCCTGAAGCCCGAAGCCATGCCGCCTGAGGCCTGCCTCCTCACGAACATGGCCGTCCCCCGGCTGCGCACCCACGGGTGACTGGGTGAGTGCAAGGAGGAACAGCATTGCTGATGGGACTTGAGTTTGTTTGCGAGTGACGTGGAACACTTTCAGATGTCTACAGACAATTTGACTACATTTGTCAAAAGTCTAAATGTCTGTGCTCTTTTACACATGAATTTTACTTACAGAGACGTAACGTTTATTCTTGCAAAAGAGCACGAAGATTTATAATTATAGGTTTATATTAATGTTTATTAACCAAGATTTTTAATAATAATATTCAATAATTACTGAGTGTTTACAGCAGGCCTGTTCCAGGTGCCATTCTCAGTGCTCTACATTATATTTCATTTCTTCCTCCTATCAGCCTTCTGGGAGGTATTATTTTTATTCCCATTATACAAACAAGAACATTGAGATAGAAGTTGATCATTTTGCCTACAAGACATGAAGCTAATTTATTGCAGCGCAGTAGATAATTGCCATATCTAGAAATAACATAGCTGTCAATTAGGGACCTTGGCTGAATACATTTTAGATGAGCCCCTAGATGGTGACCTGAACAGGTGTTTGGAAGGATAAAGTAGATATTTATTTACTGATAAAGATGTCTGACAAGATATATATATTGTGAAGAAATCAAGTAGCAAAATAGGATCAACCCACATAGACAGAAAAAACTACGTATTACAAGAGTATTCATGTATGGGTCTGCTTCTGTGTGTACAGACATTACCCGGAAGGATATATATATGCAACCTATGAGATAAATAACCTCCTAGTGGTTACCTATGGAGAATAAGTGTTGGGATGGAGAAGGGGACCCTCCTTTTTCACTTTATACATTTCTATAGAGTTTGACCTTAAGAAACCAAATTGATGAATATATATTAACTTGTGAATTAAAAAACAACAGAATTATGTTTTGGATGGATGTGGTGGTCTCTATTGCAGAGTGCTGTTTTAAGAATTAAATGGATGGCGATGAAAGTGCCCGACTTAAGGCTAAGTGTCAGTGGATGTTAATTTTAAATCTAGTACAATGCCTGGCAGAAGATTACACAGTACAATCATCATTGATTCAAGAGGAAGGTGGGTCAAGGGCTGCTCTTAAACTGAAAGGCTCAGTTCTATTCTGCGAGAGCAAGGACCCTAGCTACTTGAAACCTGTTTCTTTTTAATTAAAATAACATAAGAAAAATGGCATCTGGTTTGTATAACTCAGGATTATTGCAAGGATAAGCATATTATAGAGAACATAGCCATAGATTTGGGCCTGAGAGCTGGGATAACATTTAGCTCTGCCACTTGCAGGTGTGTGACTGGGGGGACGTGTGTGTCTCAGGTTGCTGTAAAGATGAATTAGATGATGCACTCCAGGGAAAGCCCTTCATAAATTGTGACACACTACACATAAATTCGGAATTTTTTGCTTAATGTATATAAAAGTATCATACAGAACAAACCAGTCAGCCCCCAAATGTGGTTACAGTCCTCAAAAACAAAACAAAACAAAAAAGTCCAAGGAGCTCATAGAAATGTGTTAGTTACATTTAATCCTTTTAACAGCTTTTTATTCATTTTAGCAAAAGGTGAAGGCCTTCCATGTTCTTAGGGTGCAGGAAGGTGGGAAGACCAGGTTCCCTAGCCTGAAATCTAGGGGACCATGTGTGGTTGCAGGGAGAGACTGTAGCTGCGGGAGGCGGGGCCCACATCCCTGTGGCAAGAAGATCGCAGCCCAGGTTTGACTCGCTGCCCGAGGCTGAGCGTGGGCTCCTCCGAGAGCACCGACTCCCGGGCTCTGCAGACACTGGTGCATTGGCATCCATTCGTGGTTCCCCGCGGACCTCCCTGATGGCTCACAGGGAAGACTGGCTGGGGAGGGGGGTAAAGGGGGAAACCCCAAGTGGTGTGAGCCTGGGACAGGCGCAGCTGCCTCTCTGGGAACCCCTGCACCTTCCCACGCAGGACACAGGAGCTTTAAGCTGTGGGAAGAGCAGTGAACCCTGTTGCCCTAGGGATCAGAGCATGACCCATGTTCTCTGGAGGAAGGGAACAGATTAAGAAAAGAGCCTTTACTCTTGGGAGGAGGGTCCAGAAACCATCCCGGACCCAGAACACAGGAAATCTCCTCCAAGGGGAAATGCGCAGATCAAGAACACCCCCTTCTTCAGGCCTGCCTGAGACTGGGGACAAGCCAGGACAACAGGGACCAGAGCCACCGCCTCCCAGGCCCCGAAGCACCCCTGACAGGTGACAGCTGCCTCCCGGGGGCCCGCAGGAAAGAGGAGAGCCCCTCCGAGAGCATGGTCACAGCTCGGCCTACCTCTGGGGGTCCAACAGGGCACAGAAACCCGCGCTGGCAGACCTGGGCTTCGGAGTCCGGGGCGAGGGATGGGAAGGGGCCCAGGTCCCCTCCCTTGCCTGGTGCTGTCATGCCCAGCCCCGGCGGCCTCTGCGCACACAGCCAAGTGCTGACTCGCGCGCGGGGCCGGAAGTGTTGGGGGTTGTTCGACAGCAGGCCTCTCACTGCTTGGGCGTCAAGCTCCTGCTTGTCATCTTCCAACTCAGAGTCCACCCCGGCCAGACACCGTACGGCCTCTTGCTGTGAGGCCTCCACGCCAGGCAGGCAGCCCTCTTGGGCGGGACCCAGCTGCCAGTCTGCCCAGTTCTAGGAGAGGCAGGACGCCCAGGGTGAGCGATGGCTACTCCTGGACTTTCCCTCTGGGTCCCCCTTCCCTTGATGAGTCCGGTGGGCAAGAACAGTCAGTCAGCCTCTTAAGCAGCTGTCCAAACGGGGAATGAGGTAAGTCCTTCTTTGGGGTACCCCCAGTTCCCATGGGGTGCTCTTGAGGATCCTTCTCATGACCTGCTGCCCTTCAGGTTGATGACTCATGACCCCCATGTCACTCCAGTCTGCTGCTTACAGAGACTGGAGGGCTGCAGGCCTGTCCTGCCGCCTCTAGGATGGGACGGGCTGCTCCTTCTCAGCGCCCACGCAGCGGCACCACTCGCTGGCTTTGGGGGCTGGCTGGAAATTGAATGTGCGGGAGCTTCCCATTCGGTGGTAGAGATGACATGCGTGGGGCGCTGCATTGTGTCTCCTGATGCTAGTGAAAACTCTCCACTAATGAACCCAGAGGCCAAAGCCAGGGATGCATGAGAGACATCTTATCAAATACTGGTAATGATTCCATTTCTTTGGACTTGCATAATTAGGTCAATTTCCCCTAGCTTACTAGGCAACTGAGGAATGAAAATAATTTTACTCAAGATGTTATTTAAAAAATATTTTATTCTCATAGAAATGTTTGTACCTCCTAATTTTTAATAAAACTTGTTTTCTTTTCTCCCTAAATGCAAAAACAATTAGTGCACATTGTCAAAAATGTGGAAAGTCTAGAAAGGAGATGGAAGGAAAAATTGCAGCAGTAGGCTCCTTAGCCTAATAGCTAGCGTCTAATCATTCGGAAGCAGTCCGCGTTTCCTACTTTCTAAGGGCTGCCTCTGCACGCTGGCCAAGGGACTGTCTGCTGGGTCAAACACACCTCTGTGTCTCTGCTTATGGTGCAGCCCTCATCACCAGCGGGCTTTAGGCTTACCACCAAAAGATGACAAGCATTTTGGCTTACATGTTCCCCAAACTTCAAAGTCTCTCTCTCTTATGTAACTTGAATGCACCATTTTGATTAAAGCTTTTGATAGAAAAACTCAGCTGTCTCCCTTTCCCAACAGGAATAGAGGTGACAGACTTTGGTGTTTCAAACCCCGCAGGGAAGAAGCAGGGTGGTGGTGCTCACATTATGCCACATTCTGGAAGCCACACAGCTTTCTGAAAACACTCTTTCTTCATGGAAATTAGAAAGTATGTCCAAGGATGTTGAACCTTAGTGTTATTTTTTAAATGACAAGTTGGAAGGGAAAATAATGTTTTGCAGGCTTCTCTTCATTTTTTGCCTTTTTGCTGTAATTTTCTAACTCCTGGCTTGGCCGCCTACACCATGGGGCCACATGGTGGAGGGGACTTCGGTGGGCTCGGTGGGCTGGCATTAACCCCACCACCCTAGTCCACTGGGCATGAAGCTCATTCTCTGCCTTAGCTCGCTTAAGACTGCAGAAGGAGAGAGGCAGAGAGAGATTCCCTACCACCAGGGACATGCCGTACCCTCCAGGGAGACAGATGTCTTTCTCCCTCCTGCCTGTTTGTACCTGGGGTCAGACTTTCTTTACTTTCTCCCTTTTTTCCTTACCTTGATATCCACAGACTTTACAAAGTTTACTGTTTTTTTTTAATTAAAAAATAATGTTGGGTCCTTCCTAACAGACTCAAAGGGCATGCCCAGCCCTTCTAGATCTTATTCTTTACTTTTGCACCTCAGTTCTTTTACAAACAGAAAAGTTGGCATAGAGTTTTCCAATGAGGAAGGCCATGAGGAAAAAAGGTGTCAGTGCTAATTTCTAACCTATGAATTGAAACATTTCCCAAACACTGTCCCGTGGAATGCTGGGAGGTGTCCATGGCTATTCCATGGGAAGAGCATTCTGTGCTTTCAAAAAAAAAAAAAAAAAAGGAAAGAAAACATTTGTGATTATTAATGATTCATTTAGAATGAATCTTGGCATTTTAAAGGCATCTGTAAGTTTTGCCATAAAGAAGTCTGTTTAACATAGCTAAATGCAGAGTTTTCCAAACTTATTTGACTCTTTGAAGATTTTTCTTTAAGAATTCCCTTTCATTCAGAAAAACTCTGAATTATGTTGAATAAATAAAAATAAATAAAAGCAAACTGGGTCTACTCCTTTACAAGAAGTCAAGATATAAGCTTGAGTTCTTTCCACGAGAAGAAATTCTGAGCCTCCAATCAAAGTCTTCCCAACGGCCCCCCTCCTCTTCTGACGTGTCATTTGCCCTTTGGGTCCTACAAGATTTGCTCCTTGGTTCCTTCATTCAATCATTCATCAATGTGCTAAGTACTTAAGGAATCCAAAATATTTTCCAAAGAGTCTCTGCCCTTGATAAGCTATAATCTAGAGGGGAAGGACATGACGAATGGCTCCACCTCAGGGCAGAATAATATGAATAAAATTAGTTAACCAATTAATTAACCTAATAATCCAGTAAACAATTATTGAGTGGCTACCAGTGCATCCAACAAACAAATGGGGGGACAGGAGAAACATCAGTGAACAATGAAAACTCTCCTCAGGGAACTAGCTCTCTATTTGGGGAGATGGGCAGAAAGTAAATACACAAGTCAAACACCAGTGTGCTGGGTGATAAGTGTTATGGATGAAAGTAAAGAGGAGGGGTCAGGGAGTGGCAGGGTAGGAGGGTGTGAGGTTTGGGGGGGCAGGAAAGGTTCCACTGAGAGGTGACATTTGATCAAAGAGGCAAAGAAGGTGAGGAAGGAGATCTTTGCTCTCCTGGAGTCAAGAGCCTTTCAGGAAAAGGAGAGATCTAGTGCAATTTCTTTTCATTGATTAGAATTCTGTCTCTGAGGCAGCCCTGAAAGTATTTAAAGGAAGTTATTTTGTCCTTCCCTGTTTCTTACAAGTTGCCACAATCATTTTCCACTTGAACAAGCCCTCACCCATTACAGATAGCACTTTCCTTAACAAACACTCCTGGTCTCTTTCAATGTCTCCTTTTAAACTTTTTTTCTAGAACCGGCCCAGTGGGATGGATATGACCACATCAAACACCATTACCTGCCGGGACATGGGCCCGGTACCCCAGTCATTACAGCTCAACGTGATATTTAGATACCTTGCAGCCCTGTCTTGAACTTGTGGTTTACTTCTATAACATGAACTGCTGCTAAGTCATGCCCATCCATCTTGTACTCATGGAGATGATTTTAAAACATGAGGTTGCACATTGATGACACAGGTCTGAGAAGGATACCCTGGTTGAGTGAGTAGAGATTCAAAAGTATCCCAATAAGCTGGAACAATGGGTGAAACTAACAAAGTGTCTCCTAGATAAACCTAAGAGAGATTAAAATCCGATGTTTAAGGTGAAAGCAGATCTTCTGGCCTCTGATGAAAACACTGTTTTAAGGAGTCAATTTATTGTACTTGTGCTTTTTGAATCTTCTGTTCCAATTCCTTGAGCAGCCCGGGAAAAATGCCATAGTACTAGAACTTTGTTTAAGTACCGTTGCCTTTCCTACCACAACAAAGAGAATGGTTTGCAGAGTTTGTACATGTATTTGTGTGTGTGTGTGTCTGTGTGTGTGTGTTTGTGTGTGTGTGTAATGTAGACTAAGGTGATCTTTCATAATGGCTTTTCTATTCCTCATTTTCCAAAAGAAGGACAATAACTTCACCAGCTGTCACCACCTCATTTTGGCCAGGAATGTGTATTAGCAATTTTTTACTGCATAACAAATTACCACAAATTAGTGGCATAAAACAATCCATATTTCTTACCTCACAGTTTCTATGGATCAGAGATTCTGGCATGACTTAGTGGTATCCTCTGCTTCAGTTCACATAAGGCTGCAGTCCAAATGTCAGCTGGACTGTGTTCTCATCTGAAGGCTTGACTTGTGAAGAATCCATTTCCAAGCTTCTTCAGGTAGCTGGCAGAATTCATTTTCTTGCGGCTGTAGGACGAAGGGCCCTGGCATTTTGCTGACTGTCATCTGGAGACTGTGCTTATCTCCTCCAGGCCACCTGAAGTTCCCTGCAAGGTGGCTTTCCCAGGGTGGAAAAGTTAATTCATCAACTCCCAGTGAGAATCTCTAGCTTTGGTCTGCTTAGACAGAGTCTTATATAATGTAGTGTTATCACACAGTGACATCCCATCACCTTTGCCATATTATGTTGAAGCAAGTCACAGGTCCTGTCTATGCTTGAGCAGGAGAAACTACACAAACCTAGCAACAGCAAGAGGCTGAGATCATGGGCACCATCTTAGAGCCTGTCTACCACAGTGCATATCCCTGGAGGCCAACTCTCATGGCATGTACTTATGTCTCTGACAACAGTCCACCAAAATATATGGAAAATTTATCTCTCCTGTAGACTTACTGAGAGCAGGGACCCTTGCACTATAAGTACCTGTATCTTCAGGTTCTAATTTAGCACACCACACACATAGTTGACACTCAATAAAACATTTGTGAAAATGAATTATTCAGAAGGAAGTTGAGTTGCATGACCCAGTGTTGAAATAACTAGCAAAGGTGAACTGCCCTGGCAAACACTGGTGGTGATGGAAGTGAGGTATGCGCCTGAAAACCAGAGGGTACAAGTAAAAACATTTGAAGTAGAAAGAGAAATCACATATACTCATATATGACTATAAAAAATTTAGTACCTTTCCTGCAAAACTTAAGCTCTTATTATTAAAAAGTTGTTTGCGAGGCAGTCATTAGGAACCAGCAAGTGTTCACTTCAAGGAGGCCATGCTGTTCACACAACAAGCCCTTTTCAGGTAGGGTGCTTGGAGGAGCAGATGAGTAGAACATGGAATCCCATGGACCTCCCCGGAGGTCCCTAAAATCCTCATGATATCATTGGGGTGAAGAGCCGACAATGTGTCCTGGCTTATATCATATAACCATGCTTAGCTGTTGAGAAATTATACCCACAGAATGTTGATTAATTGACCAATGTCAACATAAAGGATGGTTGCCTATAGTGCTTCACTTGTCCTAGCCAACATTTAAAAAATCTGAAGCCCCTACTCATTTGTAGGGCTATACTCCTCTTTGGGGACTTTTGTCCTAGCCACAGTTCCTTAGCTTAGATCAGCCTCAGACCTGGCTTTGCACAAATCCCCTTCTTGGCTGCCTTAAACACCAAGATGGTCTGTCTCCCAAGTTCCATCTTGTCCCCCGAGCTCATTCGCTCTCCCTTGTTGCTCAGCCTATTATTAGCCGCGTCACTTCTTCTTATAGCTTTGGCTACCTTCTTAGCAGTAAACTTGTTAGAGAAACTAGCTAAGACATTTTCAGAGGCTGTGCTTTTAGCCAAGTGAGACATCCAGTGGACACCAAGGTCCTCACGCATTTCACACCACATTTGGCTTTCAGAACAGATTTTCTGATGTAGGATGATCGATGACGAGGATGGGGAGGCCACACTCCCTCCCCCTTAGGACATCGGCCCATACGCCAGAGGTGTTTCTGCTGCCTGAATCCATCTCCCAACACCACCTCGTCCTCAGTTAGTGTCTACTCTTTACAGGCACATCCAGGGCACCCAAATTTTGCCTACCATAGCCCACCTGGAACAGCTGCCTTTGGGGTGCAAAATGAAAGTTCTTCTTAATTAAATGATGGTGTACTATTTAGGGCTGAAGGTAAACCTTTTTTGACAATTACAAGATGATTTCCCCCATAAATGTTTGAACCTGAGCAAAAGGTCCTGTACAGGGAGGATAAGGAAGCACTTCAAAGTCATACTGGAGATGATGTCCATGAGGCTTTTCAACTGGGAGTCGGAGACATAGTCGAAGGAATGTTCTTTTTAACTTTGGAAGTTATTTTTATAAGTTCCAGGAAAGTCTTAGTGGGGTCTGGGCAGGCTGTACTTTTCTGGGCTGTGTTCCCTACCAGGGGAGACAGCCTGCCTCCTGGGCCTGGGAAGCCGGGGTGGGGTGAGTGTTGTTCTTGGCAAAGGCCAGCTTTTGTGCCCTTAACCACTGCGGTCTTTCCCTTGGGCCCCTTCCAGCAGGATGCCGTGGGCAATCGGTGCCAAATGACCCAGAAACAGACAGCGAGTGGAGCAGAGTGGAAAACCACCTTATCTGCCGACATCCACCCCCAACAGCTCCCCTCCCCAAGCGGTGAACTTGAAGAGTAGCACAGGAAGAAAATGGACTTAACGTTCACAGCACGGAACAGCGTGAGTTCATTTTCACAGTTGAATTTTCTGTATTTAGGCATTTCCTTCGCCAAGGGAAACACCTGCAGGCCACTCCTGCTCTCTCTAAAGGTGCTGGTCACTTCTGTCCTTCTAGAGATCAACATGTCTAGGGTTTGATATGCTATAATGATGCAAAAATAGCTCAGCGCTTAGAGTCCCTAAAATCTGTGAAAGAGGCGTCATGCTTGAGAGTGGGCACATGATTCTCACATTATTTCTTGCTAAATAAAATTTCATTTTGGAAATTTCATATTTCTTTATTATATTAGTAGTATATGTTCATTGTTGAGCTATCAGAAGATACACATAAACCAGGAGAAAAAGTGGGAAAAATACTTGTAATCCCAGAGGTGACCACATTTAAAGATTTGGTTTACACCCTTTCAGAATGTTCTCTAGGTTATGTATGAATCAATCATACACACTATTTTATAATCTGCTTTTTGACTTTTTAATTGGGGATAACTTTGCATATTGATTAATCTATTTCTGCATCTATGGTTGACTCCAATTCCGAAGTGTTTATTTTTTCTCCACCTATCCAAGCAATTGTCTGATACCAGCTGGGTATCCTACCTATAGTTTAACTCAATTTTTGCACCATCTACCTGGAGACAGTGTCAGATCCCACATGTTAAGAGCTCAGTCCTATGAGACTGCCCCCAGCTGCCTTCCAATGCCAGTCAGAAATCCCTGTTGTAACCTGTTTCTGACCAACTGGCTGTAGAAAAGAGGGTCAATTAATTTGCTTACGCGTTTTGATTACTAGATTACCAGTTTATTATAAAAGGATATAACCCAGGAAGAGGCAGATGGAAGAGATGCATAGGGCAAGCTTTATGGGAAGGGGCGTGGAACGTGCATGCTGTCTGAACAAGCCGCTCTCCCTGAGTCTCCCCATGTTCACCAACCAGGAAGCTCTCTGAGCCCTGTCCATTTGAGTTTTATGGAGGCTTCATTACACAGACATCATTGATTACATCATTGGCTATAGGGGACGGAACCATCTCAAGCCCCTCTCGGCTCCTGGGAGGTTAGAAGGGTGAAACTGAAAATTCCAACCTCTAAGCACAAGGTTGGTTCCCCTGGCAACCAGCCTCCATCCTCAGGTGCTTTCCAAAAGTCAGCTCATTAACATGACAAAAACCACTTTTATTGCTGTCCTTAGAAGGAATTCCAAGGGTGTTACCTGCCTTGTTCCAGAACAGGACAAAGACCAAATACATCTCTCTCATTATAAGTCACAATATCACACTGCAGTGTAATTTTTAATGGCTGTATATTATTTCATGATATGGATATAATGTAATATGATTGGATATTCTTGGATATTTGAATTCTTGAGTAGCTAAGTAGCTTCTAGTCTTTGACAGCTCTTCCTGTAACAGTGGTTGTGTTAATGATCATCATTTCTTCATTTGTTTTCTGTCTTACGTGCACAGAATTGAATTTTACATCATTTCCAGCTCAGGGCACTCTATCTTCTAATACTTATGACAATTTCATACTATTTTCTTTTCTTTTCTTCTTCACCCACCCCAAGTCTCATTCCACTGCTCCCTCCTAGATCCTACTTTGAGTAAGTTATGTGTGTCCTTCTGATCTACTTTCTAGACCTTTGTTTACCAATACATGTAATTTGGTGAAACATACATATTCTCTTATATGTTCTAAACTTTGCAGTTCTTAATCTTCCTTCAGCATTATGTATTGAGTTCTTCTCTCACTCATGCATGTAGCTTCTGTCCCTACCTCACACGTCTGGGGGGTATTCAGTCATGTGCATGCACCAATGTTATGTATTTTCATCTCTGGTGCTGTACTTCAGGATTATTCCCAACTCTATGCTGTCATAACAAACACCACAGGGAACATCTTCATGTATATCTCTTCATGGCCCAGTGTGAAAATTTCTCTCATGGTATATATTCTGGAATTTCTGGGGTCATATTATATGTTGTCACTAAATGTTTTCAACTTATTCTTCCAAAGAGTTTTGCCAGTTTATGCTCCAACTAAGAGTGCATAAGGATTCCTGCTCCTTATCTCCCTCAATATTATCTCATTTTAAAATTTGGACTAGGCTGATAGGTACAAAGTGACAATTTTTGTTGATGGAATTATGCTTATTAATGAGGCTATTTCATTATATGTTTTTTTAGCTGTTTAGTTTTTTCTCAGCCTGTGAATAAGTTATTCATAGCCTTTTCCCACCTTCTATTTTTTTTCTTATGTATTCTAGATTTTGCTTTACTTTGATCATAAGTATCATCTTCAAGGCAGTTAGTTGACTATTAACTTCATCTCTGAATTGAAATCTTTGCCTTCAGTGGATTTAAACCATTATTTTCCCCCTGGATGGTTTTGCCTTTCAGAGTCTTGTGTAAGAAATCATTTCTCACAGCAATATAACTAAGTCCCTTCTTAATTAACTATTTCCTTAGGGTATATTACTTAGAAATGATATTTCTGGGACAATGAACATATGTCAGAACTCTTTGGTTATATGTGAAAGATTTCAGCTCAAACCAGCACAAGGCAGGGATGGAAACTTGTTGGCTCGCTTAACTGAGGGGTCAAAGTGTGAAGCTGATTTCAGGAATAGCCAGATCTAGGGTTTCAAAAAATGTAATCAGGGTAGTGGCTGTGGCTCTTCCTAATATTGTCCTGCTTTTCTCTGTCTGGGCTTGGTTTTCAAGTGGCAATTCTCTAAGTGGTGTCAAAAAGTTTAGCTTATAATGTCTAATTGTGTCTTTCCCTGGGAAACATCCTGAGGGAGGCCCTGCATACTGGCTTGAGTCTCACACCACCCTTCAGAGGGAGAAATGGCTCCTTGATTTGAAGCTCCATGAAAATCCCCAGCAGAAGGAGGACAGTGGTTTCCCAGAAGAGGATGTGCTGGACAGATAAACGTATGTCCATATTTTTTATTTTTATTTTTGATACACTGATTCTACAATGGTGAACCCATTTGCATTCTCAGAAATAGTCACGAGTGTCTATTTCTTTGCACCCTTCCCAAAAAGAAGTATTATCATTTTATAGAACTTACAAGTTTAATAGATAAAAATGTGACCTCATTGTTCATTTAACTTGAATTTCTGTGATTACTGCAGGGGTTGAGTGTATTTTTGTATGTTTGCTGGTCATCTGCTTTGGGAGAATGGAGCATGGTAGAATCAGTTCCCTGTCCTTCCCAGGCATTGCACCCGAAGGGTAGGGAGGGAGGGGAGCTGGCTGGTGGTCTGGCTGGGACACCTAAGTCTGAGCCTGGGGTGGAAACTAGGACCAGTCTGTGTTTTCATGAACCAAAGCTGGAGCCTTGGGATGCTTTTCCTAATCTATTTCACTAGCCTGATAACCAGTCCCAGTTCTTCCCAATTCTGGCAGTTGCTCCTACGGTCATTTGGAAGTTTCTCTGACTTTCTATTTCTGCATTTTCATGGAGACTGGGGTCTGTTGTCCAGGCACCATTTGAACTAGAACCTGGATGCATTTAGATTTCAGAATTCCGTGAGCTTTCCCCCATGCTGAGTCCCATCTGGCGACAAGAGCACAGATGAGGCCTCCCAGCAGCAGGTGCACGTTGGCTTGGAGGCACCCTACCTGAGACCCTTGACTGCCCTTGAATGCCTTCTCACTTCTTTCCTGTCCACAAACTCTTGGAATAGCCTCTAACTGCATGCACTCATCTCTTCTGTCACTCGCTAGCCACCTGCTGGCTGGCTTCCTCTCTGGCCATGAGGGGGCCATGCCAGTAAGGCCCAGCTGGGTGTGTGCCAGCCGGCTCCTTCCCCTCGCTGCCCAGGGACAGATGGGGTCCCTACGTTGGAGGGCCCTACAGGAATGGTCAGCCTCTCTGCAGTTAGCTGGGAAACGCATAGCTTTCAAATGCATTGAAATTGCAATTTCCATTAAAGTCTTTCAGAGCTTAGTTTTTTCTTTTTGAGAAAGCTACTTCACACTAATATTTAAAGCAACAGGTAGAACCTACTTAACAACAACAAAGAATAGAAACCATTGTTTTACTTACATCAGTGTGACAATTACTCTCAGACTGACAAAGAAGTACCAGCAATGGTCCCCTTGCTCAGGGAGCACATGCCTCTGATGGTGAGACACAGAGGCAACACCTAAACCTGCAAGCTGGTGTGTGTCAGGGGCCAGGGGCATGGCTCTGGAGGCAGGACTGAGTTGTGGGCTGGTCCTTCACCACCTGCACTGGGGAGGCTGTACAGCTGGAGAGTCAGTCCTGTTAGCTCTGCAAGTGCGTGTGGGCCAGGCTTGGCTGGCCTTGGACTGCCCCAGCCCCCTGGTGCCACTTTGAGCACCTGCTCTGGTTCTCTGTAAGTGGCCGTGGTGTCTACCCAGTGGGCGCAGGCCCACTGCAGAGGACAGAGCCTGCAGCTGGCATAGGCGTGCATCCTCCCTCCCCAGGCTTCCTTCCTCTGGGGAAAGTCCTCACTCCTGGGCTTGGGGGCCACCAGGGCTGGTCTTCTCTTTTTCGCTCCTGTACCGACAGCTTCTCCTGTCTGCACATTCCTGCTCCTCCACATCAGAGAGAGTGAAGCTGCTTTTGTTCCACATTGGCTTACTGATCACCTGAAGTGGGTGTTAAGATGGACTCCCTGGCCCCTATGTTCTCCCCCAACCCGACTGCCAGGAATTCCAGAGGTGGGGCAGGAGGGCACCTGCTGTCCCAGGTCCTGAGGGAGCTGACCGGGTCATTCATCACTTGGAATTCCAGGGCCGGCCCAGCTGACCCGTGCTTTGACTTAGGGTGGGTTTAGCTTCTGGGTCACAAGGCTGACCCTGGTAGAGTAAGCTGAAGGTTCGGGGGAACAAGGGATGAGGCCAGTCTGTAAATGCAGCTCAATGTATAACTTGTGTTTCAACCTGTGGTCTGAGGCCCTCCATTTCTATTGTAGGGGGGAGCCTAGCTACAGGATATCCTGACTTCCCACATTCCTCTTAACTCCCCATCTTTGTCTGGGCTGTAGAGACTTGGGACACCACTCCAGCCTTCACTGTGCCCCATGGGTATCACGTGCAGAGAGAGAAACCCAAAAGGGGTCTGCCTGTGGTTGTCTGATGGTGGGGGCTGCACCTTCCTGGTGCAGTAATAGGAGGGCAGAGACTTCCCGGAGCAAATGTCTCCTGGAGAGCTGGTCCCTTGTCATTCTCCACGGGCAGAGCACACAGTCTTCAGGTGAGACAGAAAGTGAACACCCGTCAGGTTTTATAAATGGAGGTCTCAAGCTGGATAATGGCCCCTGGTGATTTCAGCCCAGGTGGAGGTGGGACGCGTGAGGAGCTCTCAAAGCAAACCATTGGCTGGCTCGGCTGGGTGGGACAGGGAGGCACTGAGAGAGAGCGGGCTTGTCGTGACCAGACAGGTGGGGGGCCCCAAAGGCCATCTTTGTGTCCCTGATGGGGGAGGAGGCCTGGGGACTGCAGTGGTTCTCAAACCAGCTTTGCAAACCATGATGTTGACAAGGCCAGCTGGTGGCGGGCCTCAGGTGGATCCCCAGAGGTAATCACTTTTTCTACCTTGTGGGCTGAGGTGCCCAAATCCAAGGACTTGCATTTTATTTATGACTGAGTGCTCGGGGTTACCCATAGGTTCTAAAATGAATAGTCATAAACTAAACCTGCCATGTTACTAGTGTGTGCTGAGATCTATTCAGTTGGCTTCCAGGAAAACTGGCTGCCACAGGGCATTAGAAATTTCTACCAGGCCTGTGTACCTGTGGATTATCAACATTCTTATTTTGGGACAGGTTGTTTGTTTGATTTTTCTTTTCTCTTTTCAGTACATTTATCCATGTTATCCTCAGTTGAGCATGGTGATTAAATTAGTTTTTTAACTAAGTCAATTTTAACTTTGTTAATTTTTAACAGCTAAGCAGTAAATTTTAATTTTTAACTGCATTAATTTTACAAAGGTCTAATTTTCATACAGCCAAATGCAACCATTTCTAGTGTACAATTTGGTGAATTCTGATTAAGTGTATTATCCTTGTAACCACCAGCCCAATCAAAACTTAAAGTATTTCCATCACTCCAGAAAGCTCCTGTGCCCCTTTGCCCATCTCCACCCCAGCCCCACATTCCTCCAGGTAACCACTGATCTGGTTTTCATCACCAGTGAGTTTTAGCTGCTCCAGATTTCGCATAAATGGAGCTACGCAGTATGTACTCCACGCGTGCGACTTCTGCTCAGCATGACACTTGTGCCGCGCAAGCAGGGTGTTGTGCTTCCCAGGGGTTTATTCTCTCATTGCAGGGCAGCTCTTCTCACTTTTTAATTACACATTGCAATTACTTGAGCTTTCTCCTCATATACGGAGAGAAGTTGTGGGCTGTTTGGTTATCCTTTCTGGGTGTGATGTATTTCCTTTGCTATTCTTTTTAGCCTGGAAGTTTTCCAGTAATTGTGAACATGCATGCATCACAGTAATTGTGAATTATCCCTACCCGTTGCTAAGCCAGATGTATTCATATTCTGCAAGCACTCATGAGTTAGTGATATTTAAATGATTGGCAACACACTTACAAGGTGAGCATACTAAAATTTCTCATTTGCATTTAGTTCATTGGCTATTATTTTATAACAGAAAGTCATGTGGAAGAGTGCACTTTCTTCTCCTGTTTGATAATAATAGTAATTAAGTTTCCTCTCAGTTTATGTACAGGTGGAAATCCTGGTTTATAGGAAGACACTGTCACCCGTGGTTTTAGAATCGCACTCTGCTAGAGCCATCAAAAGCCTACACGTGGTAAAGGCCCACCCCCCAGGCCCACATTCTGCCCCCACCACTGTCACCTCCACCTGGCTTCCAACATTTGCTCTCCCACCTGAGAAGCACCTGATATGTAGACCTGTGTTTTTCGTATTATGGGTCCTGACCCTCTAGGGGGTCATGAAATCAGTTTGGAGGGTTATGATCTGCATTTTAAAAAAATGAAATAGCATAGAGAAAATATCTGAGTGCAGGTACTAAGGATAACTGATGCTTTGTGTGATTTTTGTTTCCTTTGTGTATATTGTATTTGCATGTATATGTTGTGTGTGTGTGTGAATGTATATGTGTAATGGTTCACCATGCAAAATGTGTTTTCTTTCATGGTCATGGACAAAAATAATGTTGGAGAAACTGGTCTGGAAGGTCTTGAGAACGTCTCCTTCCTCTTGTGTGAGGTTTCCCGCTGTCCCAGGAGAGTCCCCTGGGGTTGCCCTGCCCTACTCTTGGGTGTTCTGTTTGTACCCCCTCCTCCTCAGGACAGGTGCAGCTGGCTGGCACCTGTCATGCTCTGGTTGGGTCCAGTCCATTGTAACCCTGCCACACCCCACTTTAGTCCAGTCCCTCCTGCCCTTTGCCCAAGGATACACCCACGTCTTCTCTTCCAAACCTCTGTGGTCTCCACCCCAGCTGGCAGCCATCACTTCTCTTCTCTTGCTCAGCTCCAGCTGGCCACTCTGGGATGCTGTGATTCTTCCTGGCTGAATCCAGATGAGTGTCTTTAGAGCCTGGGGACTCCAGGGGCCTGGACCAGACTGAGTGAGAGCTACACAGCAGTAGCGCAGGTGGTACCTCTGTGTGCAAGTCAGACTGATGAGGAAAGGTACCAGGAGTGAGATTCTGGAGAGGAAGGAGGAGGGCACAGATAGGGAAGCAAATCTCCAGGTTAGTGTCAGGAGAATGAGGGTAAGTTAGGTGTGCTCCATGGTCAACTCAGGAGGGACAAAGATGGAGTCTATGAGTGGAAGGGAGGCATCAGAGGCCTGTGTCACCATGGCCCTGGGAACCCTGGGGAACAGACTGGATGGCTGGAAAGAGCTCTGTGGCCAGGTAAGCCAGCAGGGCCCTGGGCTGCCTTCTGGTCTCCAGCCCCTCTGCCTCCCTGACTCTTCCTCCGCTCAGAGTGAACACCCTTCTTTCTGGAAGTGGCCTGCCCAGGCCTTGCTGTGAAGGGCTCATGTCCTCCTCCTGGTTGTTTAGACTTGGAGTGTCTTGACTTAAATGCAGGTGATCTAACCTCAGCCCCAAATCCTTCTTAAAGGCCCTCTTAATGGAATTTAGGGCTTCCTCTGCAAACAGGGCTTCAGGACATCTGACCCCAAAGGCGAGCCCCACGTTGTACCAAAACCATGGTTGAGTGTTTGGTGAGGGGCACTGGGCACGGCCAGCACTGGTGTGTGGATTCTGCGGGTCCCAGGAACTTGGGGCCTGTCCTGCTCTCTGCGGACACAGAACTCCGTCCTGCAGATAAACCTGGGCTGTGCCACTGGACTTGCATGAGACTACTTCCTACCCTCCATTAATAAAAACAGTTTATTTAGATATCTGTTTTCTTCCTCTTCAAAACTACATGCTCTTCTGAAGTCAGAGATAGTTTATCTTCATCTTTTATATCCCGTCACAGCCAGGGATTTGCACACAGTAGGTGCTAAGTGAGTATTTGTCTGATGGAACTGGAACGCCTGAGTGATACTCACATTTCTCAGGATGGACTGTTCTTCTCTTTCAAAATGGGCGTCTACATTTCATAGCACAGGTCCGTGGGAGGCTCTGCTCTTCTGATGCAGCAAAGCGTTTTTTTTTTTTTTGATAGCGAATACACTTCCTGTTCTGAAACTTGCCTTCTTACTGGGAAAACAGCTCAAATTTGTACATTAATGCCTTGTGGGAGAGGCGGGTGTTGGGTGGCCCAGGGGAAGGGACGACACTATGGAAACAGAATGCCTTGAAATAATTGAAGGGCAAGGGTGGCTGCTGTGTCTTCCCATTTAATTAAGCCACTAACAGTTATTGCCTAAGTGGAGTTTCAAGCAGCAGATGCCCCAGCTGGGCCACGAAGAGGCTGATGTAAGTTGCCACGAGCGCCTGGGGGTGGGGAAGGTCAGTAGCCTGGAAGCCAAGGCACCAGGAGGCAGCCCTCGCTCAGCCTCTCACTCTCTGGATGACCTTGATACTTCAATCTCTGCAAATTAACATCCTCATCTATAAAGGGGTTGGATGAATGACTCCAGAGGTCCCTTTCTTCACTGATATTTTGCGTCTGTGATTTCCTCTGGGTTCCAACATTCTCTGAGAGGCAGGACAGTAGTAAGGGAACACGACACACATCCTGAAGGGGGCATGGCTGGTGGGTACAGGATGCAGTTCAGGTCAGACAGGCATTAGTGAAACAGTCTTGGCCCAACACGTTGCTGCAGGTGAGGGTCACACCTGTCCCTCGGCACCTTAAAGTTCTCAAGCCATCAGGGTGGCTAACTGTATAATTTTTCATTTTTCAATGACACAGCTACTTAGGACATTTATGAGAATCTCATAACGTGCAA
Organism: Smutsia gigantea; assembly: GCA_032199065.1. Classification (NCBI taxonomy): domain Eukaryota; kingdom Metazoa; phylum Chordata; class Mammalia; order Pholidota; family Manidae; genus Smutsia; species Smutsia gigantea. The sequence goes on from JAVSCE010014184.1 coordinate 50,246, forward strand.
ACAATTAGACCAAACGCTTTTCTATTGAGGTTCAGTATTGTGCATCTCACAGGCAAGCACAGCTCTTCTAAAAGCAAGTGTGCCTTGGAAAAGTGTACCCTGCACATGGTCTGATAAAACAGCTTCTATCAAAATGGAGCGAAACAAGGTATGTTTGATGTGGGCTTTAAATAATATTGCTCCCATGGAACTAATGCGCAGGGACTGTGGGAAAATATTTTGCATTAGTAGCTTCAAAGAGGACACTGTCCCACCACCTCCTTTACCACCTGATGCTCGCATTTCCCCCAGGGGGTAACTAAGCTGGCCTCCAGCTCAACATTTCCTGGACCTGCTGGGCAGCGAACAGACTCACTGGGGAAACATTTTTAAAGACACTCAAAAAAAATTATGCTATTTGGAAAAATGCCTCAAGTTATCAAGTCACTATGGTATTTTGGATATTAGTTTGAAGTTGAGAAATCATAAAAATGAAGCATATTAAGTACTGAAGTATTCTTACAAATAAGTACAAGTACAGTTCTCCACACAGAGCAAAAGCTTAAAAAAATACAAGGCACATAAGGTTCCCTAGTGACTTAGAAGACCTGGAAGATTCCAGAAGCAAGGAGCTAAAATGATAATGCGAAATTAACTCAGCGAGTGCTACAGCCTCAGGAGAGGTCTTTGCCGTATGGCATGTGGGTTGTTTGGAAAACAACTTTAAAAAATTAACTTGCTTTAAAGCTGATAAAGCATTTATAAAGAGAAACAGTTTTTTTTTTCTTCACAACTGCAATGGAGTACTTCAAGAGTTTTGCCAAGAAGTAAATATTTTTGTATATTAATATTGTCTTAGCTTGGGCTGCCATAGCAGAATACCGTATCCTTGGGGGGGCTCTACACAACTGAAATTTAGTTCTCGGCTGGAAGTCCAAGGTCAAGGTTGCAGCAAGATAGGTTTCATTCGGCAGCCTCATCTCCCGGCTTCTGGGAGGCCACCGCCTCACTGTGTGCTCTCGCGATCTCTTTGTGTGAAAATGGGGAGATCAAGAACTCTGGTGTCTATGATAACCGCCTGGGGGCCCCACCCTCACGGCCTCGCCCAACCTGCTCGTATCCCAAAGCTACATCTCCAAATATCATCCCGTTGGGGATTAGGGCTTCAACATTTGAATGTGGGAGGGAGCCATGTATTTTGTGTGTGTGTTTATGTATAACATATGGACTTTTGTATATGTATTTACTCAAAAGGCAGACATCTTTTAACCTGGTGTCTTGAAGACAGCAGCCTGGATAGTCTGGGGCCCCCAGCACTACCAGACAGAGGCGAGAGGGACAGAAGAATGCAGACCCCGGCAGGGAGCCTGCCCTGGCTTGGTGATAGAGATTGGCAGGCACCGGCTCCATGACCAGCCCTGGGGGGGCCTCTGCCTCATCCCCAGCGCTGCTCACTACACCCGGGGTGGGGACGGCAATCGATGGTGTTGGCAAGACCATCCTCTTTCCATCTGTCCATGAGGTGACCATGGGTGAGAAAAGTCACATGATCTTTGGGAATGCTGGTGGGGGCCCCCTAGGAGCTCTCTTACAATCACAGTTCATCAAAGCCACATATGGTAGACTAACAGGCAATTGGAAAGGCCATTTCTTACCACTAGACTTCCTGCTCTGTTCCATGTGTAAATTCGGCTCAACCCAAGGTTTACTCACTTCCCCTAATTCCCTAGACTTGGCCAGCCTGCACCTGGCTCGTATGTCAACTTCTGTTTATGGGGGAAAGTGATGCCCCTCCTTTTTAACCATCCATTCTTCCTCTTCTTCCTCCTCTTAGCTCCGAGACCAACTTGCCCATGACCTTCCCAGAGTTTCCACCTTCCACAGATCACTTCCCTGAGCACTCAGCAAGTTTTCTTGGTCCGTTTGAATCATCTCACCAATTCCCTGTGCTGTCAGCACTGACATCCTGGGGTCCTTAAGGTAGGGGAAAAGAACCGGGTTCTTCTTTGAACTTGCCTAGCTGTGCAGGACTAGGCGAGGAGGCCGTGCAGGAGTGTTTGTGGATGGCATCCGGCCCCCAGATCTTAGCCTTTGCCAAACAACTAGCCAAGTGCCATTGGAAATTCCTTCCTAGACCCAGGCGCATTTTGCTATTGCTATGAAACATTAACAGTGACGAAGTTCACCACAACGTGCTACTGTGAGACTGGCTCCAGTCAAGTATCAGGAGAAAGAGAAGGGAACCAAAATTTATTAAGTGACCACCAAGTGACAGGTCCTTTTAATATATTATTTAATTTAATTTTCACAATAGACCTGCAAAGTAGGTATTTATTTGTTTTTCCATATTACAGATGAGGAAGCTGAGCCTCATGGAGATTATGTAACTTGCCATACAATTAACAAGTGACAGAATTAGGGAATAAAGGTTAGATTTTGTCTGATTTCTGAGTCTGCTGTTTTCATATATTAAAAAGCCCTTCAACCCACTGTGCATATCAGGGATATTTAGTCATGGTAAATTTCAGATGAAAACATCCTCTTTAATGCTGGGAATAAAATACATTCGTGGGTTCTCAGAGCCTCCCCCCTCATTGTGCACTGGGTCTTTCCTGGCTCCACAGCTGTGACGATGGCCGTGACCTTTCTGTGTCTAGCAAGACTTTGTCCAATCGGAAGCAACGTCCTTCAGCTCCTTATGTCACTTCTGAAGTCAAGAAGTCACGCATTTCTTGAGTTGAAGGAGGAACTTTAGAAAAGAAAGATCCCATGGAAAGATGTTCAGTAGCCTAAGTCATCAGGGAAATACAAACAAAACCTTTTGAGATATCATTTCATACCCTCTAGGATGGCTACATGCAAAATGATAGGAAATAATGAGTTAGCAAATATCTGGAGATATTGTAACCCTCCTACACTGCTGGCAGGAAGATAAAATAGTGTATCTATTTTGGAAAGTGGTCTGGCTGCTCTTCCCAATGTTAAAGATGGAGTTACCATGTGACCCAGCATTTCTACTCCCTGAGTATACATATGGCCAGGAGAAACAGGAACATGGACATATGTTCACACATAGACTCTATGTGAAAGTTCACAGAAGTGTTATTCATAATAGCCAAAAAAAGAAAATAATACAAATGTCCAATGGAAGAATGGATAAAAAAACATATGGTCTATCCACACAATGGAATATTACTTGACAGTAAAAAGGAATGAAGTACTGATTGGTGCTACAACATGGATGAACTTTGAAAACATGATGCTGAGTGAAACAAGTTAGTCACACAAGGTCACATAGTATATGACCCACATTTATATGAAATGTCCAAAACAGGCAAATCTATAGAAACAGAATGTGGATTAGTGGTTTCCAGGGGCTGGGGAGGAAAGGGAGGGACTGCTAATGAGTGCAGAATTTCTATTTGGGGTGATGGAATATTTTTAAATTAGGTAGTGGAGATAGTTACATAACATTGTGGACATACTAGAAACCACTGAGTGGTACATTTAAATAGGTGAACTGTATGGTATGTGAATTTTATCTCAATAATTCAATAATGCTGTTATTAAAAAACAACACCAAAAAAAAAAGTCAGGCAGGAAGGATGACAGGTATTTCTACCTCCTGTATTTGCAGGGCATGGGGGTCTGGTTCATTCAGAGAACTGGTCTACCAGTGGTTTCTCAAGCACCAAGCCAAACACCTCAACACCATGCCTCTATTCATCCTTCTCTCCTTCCCATTCCTGGCTGTTTAGCAAACCTCCTAGTCCACCAGCAGGCCCCTGTTAGCCCACGCCCACACTACTCTGTGGTTTTCCCAGAGCCACCTGGCAGGTTGCCTCACTCTGTAGTCTGTGTTCCCAAAGACCATCCCCCTTTTCGACCTGTCGCACAGCATCACGGTTCCTGGCTAACTGTCTGTCTTCTTGATAACCCTGTGAGGCTCCTGGAGGGCTGAGACTCGGTTGCATTTATCTTGAGTATCCTGCAGCTGGCATAGGGCCTGGTAGACAGCAGGGGCGTGGTAGGTGGGTGTAGACCTTCCATAAACACACAACCCTGGGGAAAAGACAAGCAGAACTCACTGAATTTATTTCAGTCAATTTCCTCCTTCCTGTTAAATTTTGGACAAGTGATCAGGCATACATGTTCTTATTGTGGTTAAAAAGAAAACAACAACAACAAAAAACCCAGGTTTGAAATTCAGGCAACTGGAGACACAGCTACCCAGGGCAGAGGAAGACTGGCAGATTCTGCTAGATTCAGAATATCAAAAAGTCAAAGGTGATTACCTTACCTCGTGCCACCAATACATTTTACCTCGTGTTCAATAAACAAAGCTGATTTAATTTAATAAGTCATTTGCCATTTCTGAGAAAGCTTGGTTAGGATAGTAAATAATTTCAAGGACAATAAATATTTGCTGTTTGGTTACCAAATTAATATGTTCACAATTTAGTGCATTCTATAAAGCTTCTTGAGAGTATTGACAGGAAATTCTGATTGCCAATTGATCAGTGCTGGTCTTTCTCAATTGCACCTTGTGTTACTTAGGAATTTTGGTTGCAAAACCCAGAAAGTCACGTGAACTGTGTAAGCTGGAAGGGGAATTTATGTTAAAGGCAAAGGGGCCTTAATGAACCCAAGGCCCGGAAGCTGCTGAGTTTCTGGGTAGAATGGAATCAGGCGCCAGAGTCAATGGGACTCTCAAAGAGATCCCCCGCAAGGACTCTGATTTCTCCTCTCGGTTTCTGCGTCAGTCTTACCTCTGCAGCAGAAGGACTGTCTCTGCATCCTACTCAAAAGGGCTCAAAATGGTGTCCCCCACAGGTCCCACGTTGGCCTCAGCTCTGTTCAAGACAAGAGTCAGGCTGATGTGGAAGGGCTCACTTCCAATTACATATACATTAGACCGACTCTTGGTAAATTTCTGATTAAAAGCATTGACTTTGGTAGGAGGGCTGAAGCACACGAGTGGGTTCTCAGTGTCTCCCTCCGCACAGTAAGAGCTGCTCAGCCTGGCTTGGGTAAGCTTCCCAGTGCTGTGGTATGTGAACCTGGACACCCGCAGGGGGCCATGCAGGTCACAGGGTTGGGTGGGGGCAGATCAGTCCCAGCAAAGGAAGGGGCGGCTGCACAGACAACAGCAGTGTCCTCTACAGGTAGACAGACACCTTAGCTCCTCAGCCAACTTGGCATCACCTTCCCACAACCATGCTGGAGTCTTCCTGACGTCTTTTCCACCTAGCTGTTTCCTTAAAAAGGATGCTTTGCTTGCCTAGCAATCTATAAATCCCTGCATTGCAATATGGGCTATTTTATAGGCAATGCTTGGAAAAGCCGAGTTTCCATGGAGACACTCTGGAGGTGCTGGGCTGTAGCTACTGGTAGGGTATAGTGGGCAGGGTCCAGCAACAAGGCAGGGGTGTTAAGGCCTCAGTCTTCCTGATAATATCCAGTGTTGGCCTGCATTCCCCACAGTGAGTTGACCTGGGAGTCCGGAGTTGGGTGGGATGGGAAATGTCTGTCTGCCCCCTCACACATCTAGGCTGGTTCCCTGGAACCCCAGGCTTAGGTGGTTTTGGGAGATAGACCACATTCCTGAGGGATCATGAACCCTGATCTCCTTTGGGGCTGAGTCTGAGGCAGATAAGACTTTGGTACCTGGGGCTAGAGGCGGGGGTCTGCTGGGCCAGGGAGTCCGGTGACCTGGCCTTCAGCCTGTCCAGACATGACAGTCTGGCAGGGACTGGGGGAGGGGGGAAGGAGAGGAGAAGTGGCCAGGCAGGTCTTCATAGGCTTTGAGGCCAGATGTGGTTCGGAGACTGACCCAGAACCCAGCGAGGAGCTTGAGTCTGCATCAGGAAACCAGAGTGAGCTCTGGCTTGGTCATGGCTGAAGGGAAAGGAGTGGACATCACACTGGATCCCCCCTACGGTGGGGCTGAGGCTCCTTTCCTCCCTGTCAGGACTGGCTCAGAATGAAGGCTTCAGGTTTTTTCCGTGGCTTCCAAGGTCCTTGCGGCAGGGGGAAGAGAGACCTGGGAATCTACAGGGAGCTGGAAGTCACAAGGTGACTGGGGAGAGGAGGGCTGGCCCCCTGGGTGGGTGGCAGATGACACTCAGGTGCAGGGTCTGAAGACCTGGGGCCTCATGAGAGCTCTTTCCTCGGCAGTCATGGATCTGGAGGAATAACGGTGCAATAGACATCCGTGTTTACATTTTTGCACACTTATGGGAGTTTAACTGCAGGATACATTTCTGCAAGGAGAATTTCTGAGTCAAAGGGTATGTGCTTTACAAATGCTGAGAGATTTGTGAAATTGCACTTATAAAATGTGGCACCAATTTATACTCCCAAGAAGGGAATATCAATGTAGTTTATTCATACATGCATGCATGCATCTAATCAATCAATTAATTAATAATCATTTCAGTCAACAAAATATTTATTGAGCTGCCTTTCATATGTCAGGTGGTCTGTGGCTACCATGGTGAGGGAAACAGGCAATTCCTGTCCTGATGGGGGTGACAATATCGTGGGGAGATAGATGTGAATCATTTTATTTACTTTGGTAAATGTGATAAGACAAAGTGTGGGGGCCCATGAAAGCAGACAGTAGCCTGTAACATCTATTTTGGGGGTGTTGACTTAATATCGCTTGCAAGAACAACCATCTGGCACACGATATTTAGATCTTTCCGAAGCTAACAAGAAATCTCTCTGTGGTCTGTCCCTCTTCTTTTTTTTTTTTTGTTCTGTTTTGTTTTGTTGTGGTTATATTTATTCCCTCTGTTCTTTATCACTAGGCATGATTTAGCCTTCATTTCTCTATATTACCCGGTCATTGTTAAATAGGACCAACTGTTAATAACTTGTATTCCCTTTTGTTGTAAATCGTCGTGCCTTATCTTTATGCGATGTCTAGCCTTTGACTTCTTTTTCCAAATATCATTGCTTAAACATTTGTGATTGCAATGAGATATTCATAACATAATGGCTGCTGTCTTGTCTGTGGCCGAGTGCACACACACTCAGTGGTGTTCAGGACACTCACATTGCTGTGCACCAATCTCCAGAACTCATCTTCCCAAACGGAAACCCTGTCCCCATTCAATGACAGTGCTCCGTTCCCTCCTCCCCCAGCTGCTGGCACCCACCCGACCACCTTCCTGTCTCTAAGGATTTGATGGCTCTCGAGACGGCCTAGAAGTGAAGTCATACAGTATTTGTGTTCTTGTGACTGGCTTCTTCCACTTAGATGTCCTCAAGCTTCATGTTGCAGCACATGACAGGCCTTTCTTCCTTCTTAAGTCTGAGTAATATTCCATCGTGTGGATGGACCACATTGTGTTTAGCCATTCTTTGTCACTCACATCTGGGTTGCTTCTACCTTTTGGCTGCTGTGCACATGGGTGCACAGACATTTTGTGGAGACCCTTCTTTCAGTTCCTTTGGGTGTATACTCAGAAGTGGGATTGCTGGATCACATAGTAAACCTATATTTAATTTTTTGAAGAAGCACCATACTGTTTTCCGCAGTGGTTGCACCATATTACTTTCCCACCAACAGAGCACAAGGCTTCCAATTTCTCCACATCCTCGCCAGCATTTGTTATTTTCTGTTTTTCTTTGTTAGTAGCCATCCTGATGGGTGTGAGCTGGTGTCCCACTGTGGTTTTGATTTGCATTTCCCTAATGATTGGTGATTGTCAGCATCTTTTCATGTGCTTGTTGGCCATTGGTGTATCTTCTTTGGAGGAATGTCTATTCAAGACTTTGCCCATGTTTAAAAGGTTTTTTTTTTTTTTTGTATTTCTTCCTTTTTAAGATGAGAATATATAGAAGCTAGTAGGGTGAATTTTGAAAGATGCCACTGAAGCTTTTATTCTGAAATGATAGTGTCAACTCCTGGCCCAGGGCAACATTCTCAAACTAAAGAAGAGTCATTTCTCCTACTCAAAGTTCAAGGCATTCCACACCCACAATTGTTGTTCTCAGAGCATTGGCCTTAGGCCGAAAGGGCATTCTGTTCCTCCAAGGACTCTACAGAAGATGCCTCCGGCAGGATCTCTTCCTGGTTGGGAGGCTGCGTGGAGACCATTCAGCCTAGCCCATGGGGCTGAAGAGTGAATAGTTTGGGAAAGGGACTCCTGACAAAGTGCCCCTCCCATCTTTGGTCTCGTGAGGTCGTCCCCCACAGCCCTGCTCCCCAGTGCCACCTGGACCTCTTCTCCCTTCCTTCCTTAGAGAGCCCTTGAGAGCAGTTGCCTGGTGGACTTCAGTCCACCAAACAGCACTGCCCTGGGCCTCTGGTCCGGGAGATCTGTGTAGGGATTTGGACTTTGGAGGGTCTTGTTAGCAGGTTGGAAACCGTTACCTGAGTGTCAGACAGAGCAGTCAGGCTTCTCAGTTTTCACCTATAACCCCTTGGTTATAACCTCAATCTGGAAAGGCACGGAGATTTAATTCATTGCCAGAAAGAAAATCCAACTGTTGACTTATCACGAGCACATATACAGGGAAACATGGGCGTCAGTGGCTGCCAATCAAGGGGCAGCCTCCGATGGACCTGACATGCCCTCCACTATCTGCTCCTCTGCAAGTTCCTCCCCTCCACCCTCACCACAGAGGTCTTCGGGTCTTCTGGTCTCAGGTCTCTAGAGGAGATGTCAGGTCCTTTAGAGTCCATAAGACTGAAATATTTCCAAGGTAAATAACTCTTTTTCTTACAAATATTGGCCAACTCTCAGAGCATGACTCCCAGTCAGTGGATCAGACCAAGAAGAATTCTGTTCTTAAGAATGAGATCTTCCCAGAAAGGGGGCCTGGGAAGGAAGAAGGCATAAGGGGCTTCCACATAAGATTTCATTTAAAGGAAGTGCTTTTGACTTAGAGAAGACAAGTAGTGATTCTATAGCATCTCACTACGCTGATGGACAGTGACTGTAATGGGGTTGGTGGGGGGGACCTGATGAAGGGAGTAGTTTAATAACCATAATATTGCACATGTAATTGTAGATTAAGGATACCAATAAATAAATATAAATAAAGGAAGTGCTTTTGGTTTAAAAGGAGGGAAGGAAGGGAGAGAGAGAGGAGGAGGCAGGCAGGGAGAGAGGATGCATGATATGAAATGAAAAAACAGTGTTTGAAAAATGACCACTCTTGGTCAGTATTAGGGGGCCCAGCTAGTTGAATGGTGGCTTGGGACCACGTTGTGGGGATTCTGGTATTTGCTCCATTTGGGAGCACTGTTTTTTCCTTCTGGAGGCTGGGATAACATATTTGTGCCAGTCCAAGTCTCCTAACCAGGACGTATGTTCTTATTTGGCAGTGATGACCTCTGCATATTTAGGAAGTCAAATGTTGGTTTCCATGCAATTTCAGCATAAACACATATGCGTGTTTAGGGCCCAAGGAGGACACCAGCTTCCCCAGCTCTGCTTCTCAGAGAACAATGAGTCACCAGCCCATCCTGTTACTGTCATCTGAATCCTCACATCCCTGTTGAGGGCTGTGGCTGAGATTCCATCCATGTCACCCCGCCATGACTTAAAGACAACAACACCCAGGGAGATTGTATGAGGTTGTGTAATTTCATGTCCAAATTCCACAGCCCCTGGAACATGAGGGTAGACAAAGAAGGCCTTTCAGCAGTCCACGGTCCCACAAATAAGGAATCCCACATGCCACTTTAACAACTTGAACAGTTTTTAGAGTTGCAGTAAACATCTGGTTATTATGGGCCATAATATAAATTTGGGGTGGGTATGGGATAAGAACTGGAAAATATTTCTCTTTTTGGTTAGTGTTTATCTATATTCTACCCTATCTGAAATTTCTATGATAAGCATATACAGGGTATTTCTTTTTAAACATAAAACCACATGTGAATAAAGCCTTCAACAGGATACAGGTATTATGAGGATTATTTTCTTCTAGAGAAGGAATCTGTAGTTTCAGACGGTCATGCAGGTTGAAACAGTGGAATTGCATTTCTTAAGTCATGGAGCTGATACAGCATTCTGACTATGCAGCAGGCAGGTTCAGAGTAAACAAAGTTTCCTCTGTGCTCTTCTCATAAAAATGCATTATATTTAAATTGTGCTTTCAGACTCACAGTACTTAGCATACTTATACTGACCCTCTGACTTTGAGATGTGCAGATTATTTTTCTCATTTTACAGTTAAGGAAACTGAGGTCTGAAGAGATTAAGTGACTTGCCCCAGATAGGGTTTGAGATAAAAATCCTATTTGTTCTCATCCATACCAGGGGTTTACAAACTCTTCCACCTGCTTCTACAGGAGCTGGCCAGTTTTCCATGCTTTTTGTATTTGAAACGGTCCTAGAAGATTTTTTCTAAACATTTGTCTCAGGCCCTGTGTCAGTTACTGGTCTCTGCTCCGGTCCCTTGAGGCCTTTCATAGTATTGAATTTTTATAAGGCTACAGGGTACAACTGGAGAGCAACCTCCTTCTAAAGGCCTCTGCAAAGAGGAGGGTTTGAAGACAGGGTAGGTGTGACCTGTAGGGCTCCAGACCTTTGGTTTCCTGGAGAGTCTGTCACACTGCCGTCACATGGTTCTGTCATTACAGCCACTCCCTCATCCTGTTAACGTGTCTTCTGAGGGCTGACTGTTGGTTGATATGCATGACAAGGCTCCAAGCCACCTTTGGTCAGGTGATTGATGTAAGCAGACTTTAAGAACAGGCATGCAGGGAGGAACTTCTACAATGCTGCTCACATTCTGATAGTGTCTTGAATTTCTCAAAGCTGCATTGCCTTTCCATGGGCTCCTTGGGTTGACCAGCTGTCCCAGTTGGCCTGGTGTGTGAGCTTCCTGGCGCACAGGACTAGAAAGTCCTGGGCAGGTGGGGATGGCTGGTCACTCTCTGGCAGAAAGAAGGCTCTGTTTGAGAGGTCTCCTCTCTTCACAGACCCTGTTTTCAGAGTTTAGGTTCCTTCCAAGAATTAGTTGGCTTTAAATTGATCGTGATTGTTCTTTCCTCTGGAAGTATTTAGTGTGAGAATTGTTCAAAATTAAACAACCAGTCAATCAAAGGGGGATCTCAAATTTACTTGACTAAGAAGTCAGTTTAAAACAAATGCTCCTTTCTGAACAGTTACGAATTATACTGGGCCCAATAGTGGTCTTCCCAATTAATGTCCATTGGAATCTATGACTGTGACCTTATTTGGGAATAGGGTCGTTGCAGAGGTAACTAAGCTGAGGTGAGGTTACACTGGATCAGGGTGGGCCCTCAATCCAAAATGGCTGTCGTCCTTGGAGGAAGAGGGGAATTTGGACACAGAGACCAGCAGGGGAGATTGGAGTGACAGCTCTACCAGCCAAGGAATGCCAGGACTGCCAGCAGCTGCTGGAAACTGGAAGAGGCAAGGAAGGCTTTCTAAGACCCTTTGGAGGCAGCATGGTCCCGCTGACACCCTGGTTGTGAACTGCCAGCCTCCAGAACTGCATGAGAATGAATTACTGCTGTTTTAACTCACTCAGTTTGTGGCAATTTGTTGCAGCTGACTTAGAGAACTAATATGTGAAGCAAGTCTTTTTTTTTTTAAGTGAAAAATTGCAAAGTGGGTAATTTGAGGAGGAACTTGTAGCCGTTCCTAATGAGAAAACCTTTCCAGGACATGTTTGAGGCTTTTACCTTCTTTTAGTATATGCTGTTTTTTAGTATACACCCAGTGCCCTTGCAAATGCACTCAGTGACTGTAACATGCATTGTGTGGTGTGATGGTTCCTTTATCTCTTCTTAATCTTGGAATCTTCAAAGTCTAGCAAAGAGTTTGATCAAGAATTTCTTCCTTTCTTTCTTTTTTACAGGATCTAGGCTTTATGAACACATTCTTTTCATGTTTCTCAGTGACAGATTTGATATAAGGATTTATTCTTAATAATATTTCTCGAATGAATGAATAACTCTAAGAATGTAGGTCTTTTTCTATCTTTGAAGAAATCTGTTGCTAACTTAAGCATTATTTCCATCTTGTATATATCACATAGAATAGATGGCCTTACTTTAGCATATTGGCTTATTTTAGATATGAAGAATTGGAGTTAAGATGCTAACTTTTTTTCTAAAGACTGAGGCCAGATCCCAATACATCATACAAATTTCCTCTTTGCCAGTTAATAAGAAATTCTGCTAGCTTAGACTTCCCATATTTAGAAAAAGAACAACTTTGGTCTGTTTTAGGATGTATGTGAAGTTAACTTAACCTTTCCTTTCAATTTTAATTGCATAAGGTTAGACCCTCATTCAGGTTTAAAAAGAGGTTGCTTATTTTCAGGTACAGAAAATTCCAGTTCATCGCACTGGTGTGACTGCTGCTGAGTGACCACGTCATCTCTGTCCTTCACATTAATCTATTTCAGTCTTTTCTTCCCCGTACCAAAACATGATTTATTGGTCAGGCAAGTTTACTCAAAGTCTTTCAACCTAGTCTATGCTCTGACCAGTCTCATTCTGATCTATTTCTCATTAAATGAAGTTTCTGGTAGATAGAAAGTTGAAATTCAGGATAAAGGGAACATTTATTGCTAGGAAAGAAAGGAAAACAACAGAACAGCCCCAGAATTCAGGCATTCTGGTAATAACTTTCTAAAAAGAAATGGAAGTCATTTTCTATTTTTATCCCCTAGAAATAGTTTTGTTGCTTATTGCCCATGAAAGAAACTTAATCTTTTGCAGTTGTTATTCTTAATAGTTTTCCCTTGAGCAGGTGGAGGGCAGGAGGGGAGAGGCATTAGCCAGGGCTTGTTGCTTTCATATCTGTATACTGCTTGATTTTTCTAGCGAGTTTGTGTTTCTTATGTGATCAGGAAAAGCAATAAAGAGAAATGATTTCCTTGAGGGTAAAAATGTAGGGAAAGAACGAATCTTTTTAGAAAACAATTTCTGGAAAGCTATATAAAATTTCTGGTAAACTTGTTGCTAGGGTGTTTCTATAAAATGTCAAGTTTCTAATAGAAATCTCCTGAGCAATGATGGATGGGTGGAGGAAAATGTCGGACTCCTTCAATGGTCAGGAGAAGATTCTTCCCTTCTGATTGGAAGTGATTCCAGCCAAGTTCACGGTTACCATACCAGGCAAGAATGTGTCTACTTTGCCTTTTGGGAAGCCAGGGGAGGGGTAGTGCCAAAGGGGGTGGGACGTAAATCAGAAACCGCCTGGAAACACATGTGGCCCAGAGCTTGGTGCAAAGCAGATACTCACATATACGTTAAGTCTCATCACAAAAATGGGAAATCATTGGGGAGGCCCTCTGATTAAAATGACAAAGGAGAGCAGTTGCAGAAATGAACTGAATACTCATCCTCAGCTAGCACTAGCTTTTTGTTATTAATCAGCTCTGATGCCACAGAGCCAGGTTTAGCCTGAGAGCATTGGATTCAAGAAAGGATTAACTGTTATACAGTAAGGAGATATATTTTAATCTAGGTCTCTCATAATAGGGGTAGAATTAGTTTATGACACTTTAGAAATACTGATAAATGTACCAAATTAAAATTAGACATTTTTGTAATTCCAGTCATTGTTAGAAGAGCAAAGGAGTGGACTGTTTTGAATTTGGGGGAATTTCTTCATTACTTCTGATGCTTTCAGGGACTGAGGTAGTGGTCAGTACCTGGGTCAAAGCCCACCCGTTACTCCATTTCATGGGAGGGTGAACTTGCCTGACTGGGGTGCCAATCAAGTGTCTGAGGATAGGGAATTATTTTGGAGAAGCAGGGAGATTCTCATTGAAGGCAACACTGGAGAAAGCCGAGATCCAAGTGATGGGATGGTTAAGGACTTAAACTGCAAGCATCGATGTTGAGTGACCTTATCAATATCGTGATTGCCGTGTCAAGAGTACAGGAGTTCAACATGAGATCAGGGTTATAATAAGCACAGAAAGTCAGGGTGAGTGTCATGATCGTTTTCGGACACCCACAGCTCTCCTCCGTTGGCTGGGGCCTATGTCTTACTGAACTGAGCAGATGTGATGTGAAAACATAAGGGAAGTGTAATTCCAGTGGTTCTTCATCTGGCCTCTTGGACTGGCTTCATAGAGAGGTTCATGGGAAGCTCCTAAGTTTGCAATAATTTTTGTGTATAAGCATCCACTTCATCGCTCCCTGTCTGCTCTGGCCCCACCCGCTGGCTCCTGCTCTGGTGAGATAGCGTGGATGGTTCCCATCACGGTAAGAGACAGACCCTGGCCAAGGCGGCCACCTCCAGATGTTTCCAAAGCTGATGGGTCTCTGTGTGCCGAGAGGGGACCTGGGTTTACAGCAGAGGTGGAGAGAAGGGCCTCTCCCCCAGCTCAGCACCACACTGGCCACGTGGCCCCATGGTGTCCAGAGGCTCACGGAGTTCTTTCCTAAGAGCGGTTCCACCAGCTGCAGCCCCCATCCTCTCTACATGGGGCCCCAAACCGAGCTCCAGAGTTGGGACAGCAGCTGGAGTGGGGGAGCTTGGAGAAGAGGTGGGAGTCGGGATGTTGGAAGGGGAATGAAACCCAGAGGGGGCAATGGAGTCTGAGGCTACAGGTCCAGAGGAACCTCAGAGCAGGGCCATCACGTGCTGGGGCGGATGGGCAGGCCTGGAAACCCGTGGGAATTTCAGGGGAAACTTCAGTGGGAAGGCCGGCAGTGGTCCCGCTGTCCTCTCCTGCAAGAGAGGCGTCCCTTCTCCCGTTCAGCTAACAGATCGCAGGGCCCTTGCTCCATGTGGATGGCACCAGCTGTCACGGGCAGCCGAGCCTGCCGACGGGCCTCCAGTCGTAACATCAGTGCGCTTGGAGATGGCCCTTCTCGGGTGTTTTACGGCCTCTGACTTGATTTACTTAGATTCTGAGTTCTAAGTAAACTCACTCATCATACCTTCACCAGGGGTGTGTGATAGGAGCAAGCACACCACAAACTCCCTGCACACCATTCTGCACAAGTGCCTTCTCACCGAAAATCCGAGGACCAGAGCTTGTGGAGTGCTTGAGTATCTCAGGCGAAAGCTTTTCGTGAAAAAGTAATACACATGCATGTCAAAAATATAGACAGAACTAAAGGCTACATAACGAAGAAAAAATTCTCCCTTCTAAGGACATTCGCAGGGGAACTCCTGTTATTTCCCGGGGAAACACTGTTGCCTGTGTGTCGTTCCAGAAATTTCCATGCATGAATCATTGTCCTTTGAAGAGCACAGGTTTCAGCTGTGCAGGTCCATTTACATGTGGATTTTTTTCAATAAAGACATTGGAATTTTGTTTGAAATTTGAGACAATTTAGGAAAACATTTTCTTTAGCTTACTTTATTGTAAGAATATAGAATAGAATACTGACAACATACAAAACGTGTTAGTTGACTGATTATGTTATCAGTGAGGCTTCTGGTCAACAGAAGGCTATTAGTGAAGATTTGGGGAGTCAAAACTTATGTGCAGACTTTTGACTGCATTGCGGGTTGGTACCCCTAACCTCCATGTTTTTCAAGGGTCAACTGTATTCATTTTTGAACTAACAACTGACTCTTTTCAATCAGTTGTTATTATTTTCCTCTAGTCACTCTATCTCAACACCTGGCCATGGCACCAGGGCAGGATCGATCTCACTGCTTCAATGGCAAGAAAGGGACCTTCTCAATAGCACGAGTCCGGAAGGTGCCGTCTACCAAGGGCAGCAGCTCTGAGCTAGGGGCCGAGGGTTATCCACAGGCAGTGGCATCAAACAGTGGAAAGCTGGCTTCTGTTATGCTCTCTGAATGAGCCTCAGTAGTTTTATTTGCTGCCCGATGGCTGTCTCTTTCTGTTCAAAGGTATTATTAGTATATCAACCAGATTGGAATAGTGTTGCCCTAGCGACGGTCAGATTCTGCGGCCATATCCAGGACACGAGCTGAAAGGCTTCAGTTCCATCCCTTTCCCAGGGGGAGGCACAAGCTACTGATGTGGTCCTTGCTCTTTGCAAAACTCTTCCTTGTGTGTGCATGTTGGTAACTGTCTTGTCAATGAATTTATAGCTTGTAAGGGGAGAAGGCTGCTGTTGGAGTGTAGTTTGTGCCACACGCTTCATTATTTTTATGACAGCTGTCTGTATAAAGAATAACATCCCAGGAAGTTTGAAACAGTCACACCTCCTCTACTCTCCACCCCCCAAAGAAATAAGGCCAGTCCAAATGCTAGAAGATGCTCTCCTATGTTGATTTTCCTCTTAATTCTGTGGAAGTCAGCTTTGAATTATGTGTGCTGAGGGAAATCTAGCTGATATATTTATACATCGGGGTGCCTAGAAAGCCACCTCTTCACAGTATTTCATATGTTTACAGAAAACAAACACATGGCTTGTTGGCATGTTGAATATACATTATGTATCTATGTGTTCCTATATTTATATCTATATCTCAAGCCATAGATTTTTAAAGTCGAAATAGATGTGGAGGTCATCCTTTAATGTGTAGATTTCAGTTCTCTGTTCATTTTTAGACAAGGAAAACAAAAACCTAGAGAGAGTAAATGACTGGCCCAAGGCAGCAAAGTCACCCGGTGACAGAGCCGGAAGGCAAGGGGGCTGGTTCTTCCTGGTCTCCCACCCCCGGCCCAGCAGGATCTGTTCTCTGCCGTCTCTGCCGCAAGAGACTAACCCTCATAGTTGCATCTCCTGAGCACCTCTCCATAGCTCCTGGTTGGGTTCTGTCAGTGGGAGAGCTGGTGTAAGATGGGAGGGCAGGAGGAGAGAGAGGCTGCGGCCTTTCTCCCCACCCTGGGCTGTTTGGCCATCTTGTTTCTGACAGTAGGTCTGACAGCTCCCTCCTCCAGGGTTCCAGTGCTCACCTGTGTTCTCTTATCCCCTCGGCCCCGGGGATGGTGACACCACCCACTGTGGCAAGTGTCTGGGTTCCTCACTGTCTCTTTTGTGGTCCCCTCTTCCTGCCCACACTCTGGGCGGGCAAGAAACCTGTTCACTAGTCTCTTCATTTGAGCTGTGTTTCCTGCCGGCTCCCTGGATGATATACCTTGTGCCCCAAATCCCCAACCAGTTTTTTCTTACTTCCACATGTTGGCTTGTAGACATCTATGCAATCTAGCACACTGCTTGGTACACAAGTGTTAGCAACCATTGTGGAATGAACTAATGAATGTGCACACACTCTAATCAATGCCTGCAGAAAAAACTAGAAATTCTGAAAAATGGAATATTGTCGAGTATTCGAGCAAATGTACCCATTTTGAAGTTTTCCTAAAATTGGAAAATAACACAACGAGCAAAGGTATTGGCACAGACGTGTTCTGAGCAAGGACGAAGACCACACAAAGCACACACGTGACCTGACAGAGGCGTGACCTCATCTGCGCTCCTAGCCAGTGAGGCGCGCCTGGCAGGTGACACGTACACAGGAAGCAAAATGGGCGAAGGGGGGGTCAAAAGGTAGAAACTTTCAGTTATAAGATAAATAAGTCCTGGGGATGGAATGTACAGCATGGTGATTATAGTTGAAATACTGTATCATACATTTGGAAGTTGCTAAGAGAGATATTAAAAGTCCTCATCACAAGAAAAAAATTTTTTCTGTAACTATGTCTGGTGATGGATGTTGACCAGAGTTACGGTGGTGACCATTTCACAATATATACGAATATCAAATCATTCTGTTGCACACCTGAGTTGAATTCATTAAATCTCAATAAAATTTAAAAATAAAAATAAACATGTAGTTTAGAACATACACCCTAAAGTTAGTAAAAATACATAAAAGTGGGAAAAAATTTTAATGTCTAAAACTGATAAGGAAGTAATATTAGAATACATAACGAAATACTGCAGATCAACAAGAGAAAGATATGAACTGACAAATTACAGAAGAGAAAACTCAAAGAATAGCAATCATGTGAAGAGATGCCCTGACTCCTTTGTAAAAAGAGAAACATTAAAGCCACACTGAGACCTCCCTTTAACCCTGTTAAGTGGGCAAACATTGGAAAAACAGAAGGTGGATACTGTTGATGCCGGCAGGGGTTGTGGGATACGGGACCCCTGTGTGTTGGTGGGGTAGAGGTGGGTATGTCCCCTGGGGCTGGCAGAATCCAGCTGATGAACTCCAGGCTCATCATCATTCTAGGTTCATTAACTGATGAGCTGAGGTCATTCCAGCATGACCTAGGAATTCTGCTTTTGGACACACACACACACACACACACACACACACACACACCACTGCCTTGAATATGCCCATATGGACAGGTAGGGGATTGTTGGCCATGGGTATGCGTGTGTGTGGAGGTGGTGGTAGTGGTGAGATGAAGCCACGTGGACCACCCATCACTTGGGAGTGGAAAGGCAGAATGTGGTAGCCACACGCACCATGGAGCTCTGAGTGGTACCTATACCAATGGAGGAGATGCTCATTCAGCAACATGGATGTATCTAAAACACCCAAAATATATGAAAACCTTAAGAAACAGCTATGCAAGGCAACCCAATTTATTCAAGTCAAACATGTGGGCATGCAACAAGAAATATGCCCTACTGGAGTGCTTTTTATAATGCAGGGTCCTGGGCCAGAGCCTTGGAGCTTCTTTTTTGATTGGTTTGGGGTGGGAACCAGGATTCTGAATTAGCAGACTCACTTTATGATTCTGACAGAGGTGCCCTTGGTCCACTTGAGAGACAGCAAGACAGCCTCCTGCTCCCTGGCCCGGCACTTCCTCTTCGTGACAATTGCCGCGGGGTTTGGTGTGCTCTGCAGATTCCCAGTCACGCTTGCCACGCTGGGTTCTTCCCTGCTATGTGCTAATTGATAGCTGGCCTAGCCCTGCCTCTGCCTCTGCCTGGTGGACATGGAACTGGCCTCAACTGTTTACCTCACTGGTTTCATTATGGCCACCACCGCAGCTTGGTGCTCCCAGCTCTGGCGGCCTCATCCTCAGGTTCCAACACAGGGTGATGTCTCTGGTGTTCACTGCAGGTGACAGCATGTGATCAGGGCCTGGAGCGAGAGCCGCTGTGGGCCCAGACAGCCTCGAGGAGCCCCTCTGCCCACAGTGGATGCCCTGCTGCCACAAGGTTTGCATGGTCTGGGGGGAAGTGCAAATCAGGGCTCTTGCTTCAGGGTGGTGCACAGCATTCTGGCAATAAAGCAAAGGCTTATATGTGGTTGTATATCTGCAG
This sequence comes from Smutsia gigantea, assembly GCA_032199065.1. NCBI lineage: Eukaryota > Metazoa > Chordata > Mammalia > Pholidota > Manidae > Smutsia > Smutsia gigantea. Next base: position 69,399 of record JAVSCE010014184.1, read on the forward strand.
AGCCAATCAGAGGACATAAAGGAACTCACAGAGAAGAAATGAAATGTGCCCTTTCTGAGCTGCTGGACCAGACGACATGCCCCGAACAGTTACCACTTTATTTTTGAGGATCAAGGCTGCATAATGCACATCCCGGAATTGAGCCCCATCACCCTTACAAACAGAGGCCTTTTCTTTTGCAGGCTGGTGACTTCATTATACATTCCAAGACTGCGGGAAGCATAAGCGAAGCCTCTCTTCCGCCAGGCCTGGGACAATGGCTGGGAAAGCAGAGAAAGGAGCGTGAGGAGGCCCTGGACAAGATTAGGCGAGAGAATTAGGTGGGAGAGTGTGAGCTGCACGTTCAGAGCTCCGATTGCCAAGCTGGTCATGTCCGGGCTCTGTTGTGCATGCTCTGTGCACAGAAGCACCCTCTGTGCACAGAACCCGCTAGGGTGGGAGCTGGTTTCCTTTCACACCCCCCCAAAGGAAAGGTTGAGACCAGAAAGCATCAGGCAAAGCAGATCCCGATAGTGGGGAGGGGTGGGTGAGAGCAGTGGGGAGGCCCAGGGTTCCATGAGCCCTGGCTGAGCCCTGGTGAGGACTCGAGTTCACAGGAACGGGTCCCCAAAGCCTTCCGTCTTCCCCTGGAGCAGCGGACCACAGCGTCCAGCCTATAGTATGGCTGCAGGGTACTTACATCAAGCATACAGTAACCCTTGTTAGGAATCAATAGACTCTTCCCAAACACTCTACTGTGCTCAATTGGACCTTACCATCAGTGGATACAATGTAACAATAGTTTACAAAATGAATGGTCTGATTACATTCTGACAACTTCCAGTGTGGATAGGTGCCATTAACCCATTTCACAGGTGAAGAAATGGATGTCCAGAGAGTTCAGGTAATGTGCTCACCAAGCTGCTGCACTTGGCAGATCTTGTCCTTCCAAGTTTGATGATTCTTCACCTGCACCAAAAACATCCCTTCTCTGTTCTATGTCCTGTCTACCCAATTGGGAATTTCCTTTCTGAAGAATTCCATCAGCCCTGGCCCCAGCGCCACAGCAAATCCTTCTCAGATCAGCGTCTGTCCTGGCCTCCTTCACCCTCCCTCCCCAGGGCAGATGGTCACCTTTATTCCCAGCTGTGGCTGCTCTTTGCTGTCCGTTGTTCCTCTGTGGCCTGATTCGAAGTGGTTTGGGTCTCCTCTGCTGCCTCTCTGGCGTCAGCCAGCCCACATCAGGCAGGGGTCCAGCCCCAGCCATGGAACACAGAGTATTCGCGCAGCTGGCAGCCTCAAAGGACAAATGCTAACATTTTCCCATCCTGTGAGCTCCTGGCTGACTTTTCTTAGCATGTGGTAGGATGGGGGTCTCAGTAAAATGACTCTGGACTGCTTTTTTCTGGACTTACATGACATATCTTGTAGAAATCCATGTGATGGCATTCTAGTCCCTCATCATCAAGACTTGGGGTCTGTTTCAAGTGCAAAATGGTCACTGTGAAACCACAGTGACTGACTGGCTGAAGGACACCATAGAGAACATGCGAATGAGTGTCTACATAAGGCAGGAGATAACCTGGTATAGGCTTTCCAGAAGCCCCAGGGTTGCACGCTGGCCCGTGCACTTGGCTGACCCACCCAGGAGGCACGAGGGTTCTGCCAGGTGTGGGAAGCTGCTCAGCATCTGGAGCACATCAGTCCATCCATCTCCATATGTGGGGCTACATTTTGCCATTAAGGAAATTTACATTCTCTCACTAGGTCTGTTAGTGTCTTTAGTTGGGCATTCCCAGTGATCATCTTTCATCAATTATTCAATTATTAGCCACAGCAAAATAAACGTACAATAAGGGGGTGACAGCAGCAGGACTGGACAGACATTGAGGTGGAAGTCCCTGGCCGGTGAGAGATCTGGTCTTGAATCCTGGATCCACGACAACCTGTGTGAGCTTTGTTAAGTTCATGTTACTTCTCTGGACCACAGTCTCTTTTCTATGAAATGAGTGTATTCATTTCCTATTGCTCCTTGTAGCAGTCAAGGTTCTCCATGGAAACAGAATCTGTAGCATGTTTGTGTGTGTGTGTGTATGTATATTTATATATCTCCCTTACATTTATTTAGCATTAAAAAATTGGCTTATGTACTAACAGAAGCTGACAAGACCCAAGATCTGTGATTGGCAAGCTGGGGACCCTGGAGAGCCAATGATGCAGTTTCATTCTGAGTCTGCAGGTCTGAAGCAGGAGAGCCAATGGTGTGGGTCCAGTCCAAAGGCTGACAGCCTTGGCACCAGGAAAAGCCCATGCCTCAGTATGAGCCCAAAGGCAGGATAAAAACTGATGTCCAGACTCACAGTCAGGCAGGGGGAGTTCCTCTTTACTCACTGAGGGCCAGCATTTTTGTTCTGTTCAGGCCCTCCAGCTGATTGGATGGGCTCCACCCACAGCAGGCGGGGCAATTGTTTTTCTCAGTCTACCGATTCAGGTTTTAGTCTCATCCTGAAACACTCTCACAGACACACTCAGAATGTCTGACCAAAGGTCTGGGCACCTGTGGCCCAGTCAAGTTGACATGTAAGATTAACCACCACAGTGGCTTTGCCTGAGAAGTATTCTTTATACTGCAATTACACTCATCTTCTGTCTAGCAAGTGATGAGGACTGTCACTCGAGAACCAAAGACTGAAGCCCTAGGCTTATTCTTTGGTTCTAAGATAACTCAGGACAGGTTTCTAGAACAGATGGATTTGAGGAAAGGACTTAACCCCAGAGCACACCTTCTGTGTTAACCATCCAAGACCCTACTAGTGTCCACTGAAAATCCCAAATGCCTCATGGAGAGCAGGAACCAAATGAGCAGAAATTCTGGCCACAGTTTTGAGAAAACAACATGCTAGTCAAACAAAAACATACCAACCAACCAACCATTAACCAATTGCCAACCACCAACTAACCAACCAACTCACCACACACCCACCAGTTACCTACCAAGCAACCAAGCAACCAATGACTTACTAACCACCCCCTACCATTAACAAGTACCAATCAACCACTAACCAACCACCAACCAACCAACTAACCACTGCCAACCACCAGCTAACAACCCACCAATTAACTACCAAGCAACCAATGCCTAATCACCCACCCACCATTAACCAACTACCAACCAACCACCAACCAAACTCATCAGCAGGCTCTGCACCGCCAAAGCTGTTGTTCAGTGGGAAGCGCTGACCCCCAGCCAGTAATCTTTCCCATTCCTTCTCCAATTGTGCTCCACAGACTACACTAATCTGAGGCATTTGGGGGAAGGCGGCTAGCGAGAGAATGCTAAGCCCAGCCTCAGTGGTGCGCAGGAATCTGAATTTTTAGTAAGTTTCCCAGGTGGTTCTGACGCATGCACCTTGAGAACTGCCTAGAGCATGCTGAGTATACCTAGAGCTTTGATTTACGGCAGGTGCAAGAAGAGTGCTTTGGATTTTGATCTTCCATGTTGCAATAAGTAGATTAATTTTTACATCACAAAAAAACAGCATTCCCTTCCAACTTCATTCTTCACTGACTCAAACAGGAAGTCAGGACCGAAGGAGATGCATCTGAGTGCCTGGCCGGATGGCTCCCCAAAACGTGTCGGCTGGTGAAAAATTACAGTCAGTCAATCCCACACAGGGGCTGCGTCTTGGGTGAATTCTGATGCAGTCCATGTCTGTGTGTTGCTCTTTCTGGACTCTTCAGTATCCAGTTACATTTTATGCCTTAGAATCAAGTTGTTGTCAAGGTATTGATTTATTTTTTTTCTAGGGGCCTGAGCTTTATTCCTTGTTGCCAAGGAACATCTCATCTCTACCCTAGGTGGTTTAGGAATATTATGAACATACTTTCTCTTTTATGCATTTTTAAATCTTCACATTAATTTTTAAAAATTGAAATGTTTAGAAATCAGCACTCATTTTTGTACCACTTAGAATTAACAACTGTTAATGTTTTGACATTTTTAATTAAAAAATTAAAACAGTACAGATAGGTAATGTCTGTGTACCTATGGGATTTGCCTACTCTCTGCTTTATTTCCATATCCTTTTCTCATTGTCCCCAAAGTCAACTGCTCTCATGAGCTGGGTACATATTCTTCTGTTCCATTTAAAAATAATTTTAAAAATATGCGTATATAAGTAGTATATAGTGTTGTTTTTAAAAACTTACACACAAATGCATGAAGTTCTTGTTCTGTGTCTTGCCTTTCTCACTCTCTCTTAACTTTTTGGATCTATGCATATTGCCATAAATAGATCTGGTACATCTCTTTTTAACAGCTGAACCCTGTAGATAAACATTTATTTTATTTGTCCATTCCTACACAAGTAGGAATCCAGTTTCTTCTGTTGCAGATAAAGCTATAATGAACACCCTAGTCTTTTTCTCTTTTTTTTTCCATAGAGTTCCTCTAAGACACAGAACTAAAATTGAATTGCTGCTTTGTGGAGCATGCACATTTTCCATTGTAATAGATATTACAAAATATGGCCCCAAATGGCAGAACGAATTAATTTTCCCCTGAGCAGTGTATGAGGCCAAACCCCCATTCCCATTTTTGCTAATGCTTACCTCATTTTGTCAGTCTGATTGATGGAAATGATACCTTGCTGTTTTAATTTCCAGGCTGCACTAATAATTGTTGAGACTTGGCGTGTTTTAAAGATTTTCATAATACTTTTTGATGAGCAACTTGAAGCACAGTCCTACAGATTAGAAAGAATTTATAAGAGATGATTAGAGTTAAAAAAAATATTTTCAGTATAAAATCATGGGTGCTCACTGTTAAGAAGATTTAAACTCTATAGATTGGAATAAAATAAAGAAGTAAACTCCTTCATTCATTCCCTTCAACTTATTCCTATAGTTTGGTTAGTGACCATGTATGGGCCATATGGATTTATGGAATACATTCAATATATGTACCATATGGATTTATCAACCATAAGAAGATACTCTGAGAGGAAAGCATTGCCTCTCAGAACACGTGGTGGGACAGGACTGGCCCGGGCAGTGGGCATGGTGAATAGGGTGTGGGTTGTGGGTGTCTCCCCAGACCTCTTCTGTGTGGAGCTCATAGATGAATTCTGAAAGTTAAGAAGACATTAGGGACATCTTTCTATGACAGCTGATAATGACTTAGGCAATTTTACTTCATTTTTATTTTGAAAAATTTCAAGCATACAGAAAAATTATAAAAAGAATTTAAGTCATTTCTATAATCCCATTACCTAGTTTCACCAATTGTTAACATTTGTCATATTTGAGCTCTCTCTCTCTCTCTACATATATATGTATATGTAATGTTGTTATTATTGCAGAGACATTTGGGAATAAGTTGGGGACATCACCATCTTTTACCACTAAATACTTCGGTGTGTGTTTCCAGAGAACAAGGACATTCCCTTACACACACAGGGTACAAATAATCTGCAGGGAATTTAACATCCATATGATACCACTACTTAATATGCAGTCCATACTCAAATGCCACCATATTGTCTTTGTTGTAATTTATGCCTGTGATTCAGGACCCAGTCCAGGTGCATTCATTTCATTTGGCGGTCCTACATCTCCCAACTCTTTAATCAGGAACTGTTGCTCATCCTCTCTCCATGTTTCATGACATTCACATCTTTTGAGGCATAGAGGCTGGTTGGTTTGTAGAATGTCCCTCAATGTGAGTTCATCTGGCTGTTTCCTCATTATCAGGGTCAGGCAAGTCGTTTTTGGCAGGACGCTGTGTAAATGATGCTGCGTTCTCGGTTCACCACACCAGGAAGCTCCTGATGTCAGTTTCTTTCAATCTCATTCCTTTTAATGATGGCATGATAATCACGTTCCATCTTGTGGATGTAATATAATCACTCCACACCTGCCTCCACGGATGGGCTTTGAGGTGGCTCCCAGTGTTTGGCTGATGAAAGCCATGGCTCCAGGAATGGGACAAAGAGTAGTTTAGATGTTAGAATAATTAGAGTGAATGTGATCAAAGAAACAAGAGAGAGAAGAAAGAACAATGGGGGAAGAGCTTTAGTTTAAGCAGACCTGGATGCTGCTAAGCTTGAAGGAAGGATGGCTGGCTAATGTGGAGAGCACGAGGTGTTGGTCCAAGATTGTCGCTTTGGCTGCAATAGAGAAGATGGGTTGGAGAGGCAGGGAGGTCACTTCAAAGGTTGTTCAAACAGCCCAGGGAAGAGGGAAGAAAGCCCTGAAGTTAAGCAGTGGTGGCAGGGATGAAAAGAAAGGGAACAATTAACAAAAACTTGGATGAACCTCAAAAGCATTATGCTAAGTGGAAGAAGCCAGACACAAAAGACCACAGGTTGCATGATGCTTTTTACACGATATATTCAGAAATAGGCAAATCCATGGAGACAGACAGCTGATTAGTGGTTACCAGGGGATGGGAGGAGGGGGAATGGGGAGTGACTACTGAATGGGTACAGGGTGTTTTTCTGGTGTAATGAAAAATTTGGAAGCTAGAGAGAGCTGGTGGTTGTACTGCATTGGGAATGCACTAAATGTCACTGAATTGTACTCTTCAAAATGATTACGTGAATGTCCCCTCACTAAGGAATATTTAGGAGATATGAACCATCAGAACATTGGATTTGATGCATTCTGTGGAGTGGGAAGAGGAGAGAGGATAGGCTGTCTTCCAGCTTTCTGGTTTAAGTACACCCCTGGTAAAAGGTGGTGCCATTAACTGAAATAAAACTTTGAAGAAAAGGAACAGCTCACAACGGGAGAAGAAAACGGTGTGCTCAGATGTTTAAAAAGCTTTTATATGGTAAAATGTCAAATATATACAAAAGTACTTTGAGTATGGTAATATGCTCCTGTGGGCCCATTACCCCATTTCAGCAATGACCAGTCATAGGCAATATGGCTTCCTCCGTATCCCCCCACCTCCCACTTCCATATTATTTTGAAATACAAAATTATTTATTTTATAAATAAATGACATCATATCCCAGCATCCATAAATAGTTCAGGATGTCTCTCTAGAAGAAGAGGAATTAAAAAAATATATTCAAAATACTACTTTTACAACAATGAATTCACAGTGATTCCTTAATATGATCAGACAGCCAGCCACTGATCAAATTTCTTATTGTCTCATGATTTTGTCTTATGGTTTCTTTGAGTCAGGGTCCACATGAGATCCATATATTGTTACTGAAAACTCTGTCTCTCAATCTGTTTTTATCTATAGATATTCCCTAAATCTCTCTTCTTTATAATTCATGTGTTGGAAAATTAGATTATTTTGTCACACAGAGTCTCCTAGGGTCTGAATTTTCCAGCTGCCTCCCTATGGTATCTTTTACGTGTTCTTCTGTCTTCTGTATTTCCCAAAAATTAATTGGTAGTTGGGTCAAGTCTTGATCAAATCTGAGTACAATTTTTTAATAAGACCCCTGCATAGGTGATGGTGAGTTCTTCCATCAGGAGATACTCAATGCTCAGCTGTCTTGTGTGTGTGTGTGTGTGTGTGTGTGTGTGTGTGATGTCAATAGCTACTGATGATCAATGTCTAGTTAACACAGACAACCTGTTCCCAAATGCCTAACCCTTAAAAACTCTGAGAAACTAAATGCTTATTGTTATTTAAGCTATTAAGTTTTGGGATGATTTGATATAAAGCAATGGATAACTAATATAATAAGGTTAAGCCAATCTTAGGAAACCATTAATATAATCCATCACACTTATAAAGATAAAAATTTTTAAATCATCTCCAAAGATATAAAAAAACAAAACAAAACCATTTGCCAAAAGGCAATACCCACTCAACAAACTAGGACTTGATGGATACTTTCTTAATATGATAGAAAATACACATCTCAGCCCCCAAAGTAGCCCTTCACTTAATCAGAAAACACTCAAGGATTTCCCATTCAGGGGGACAAAAGGACAAGTATGTCCACTTTAACAACATGTTGGAATTATTCATGCATTTTAAAGAGAAAGCAATGAAAGGCCTTAGTACTGGAAGAAAAAGCTAAAGCTGTCTCTATTTGTAAATGGCATGCTTATACAGCTCCAAAACCAAATAATCGGTGAAAAGGCTATAGGAAAGAGAACTTAGTGAAGGAGCCACTTACGGATTAATGTATAAATATCAATCCCTTTCTTCATACAGACAAAACAAGACAAAAAATATAATGGGAGAGAAGGCCCAAATTATGACAGTGAAGAAGACAATTAAGTAGCTAGAATTAAGAAATACCTAAAGCCTGCCTCAAGAAAGCTATAAAACCCTCCTGAAAAACACAGTAGAATGTCAATGAATGGAAAGACATGTGTGCTTGAAAAGAAAATTCAACAACTTAATGATGAAAGTCTTATACATTAATTTATACATGTAACATAATCCCAATAAAAATACTATTAGTTGTCTTTTCCCCCCAGAGTTAAAGTAGTTTATTATAAAGTTCACTGGGAAGAACAAACAAGCAATAGTCAGGAAAGCCCTGAAAGTGATTATTTTCATCTGAGTGTTGTTTTTCCTAAGTGCCTGTGAATTTGAGGTGGGAATGTGAGGCCAGGAAAGCCACGTGCAAGGCCGCAGCCTGGAAGCCCCAGGTGCCCTGCGCAGGTGGAGGAAAGCCAGGAGGGAGCCTGGCCTTTCCCTGCGGAGTGGACGGCCTTTCCGGGAAGAGCATATGGAGTGGGGGGAGGCCTAGGAAAGGCTTGCGTGTGAGGCTGGCGTAGGTGGGTGAGTAGGTGGCGAGGGTGGGGAGGAAGAGGGAGAGTGAGACAGAGGAGGAGACAGCACGGGGAAGGAAGAGAAGCAAGAAAGAAAAATGCCCCAGAAAACTGGGGCTGCCATTGCCAAAAGGAGGCCACAAGACCAAGCAGCTGCAATTCTGGAGACGCCACGAGCATTTCCTCTGGGGCTGGCGGGGAGGGACTTACTGGTGACCAGTGGCATGGTGGAATGTGAGACCCGTCTGCACGCAGTGGAGGTGTGCGTGACATCAGGAGGCATAACGACTTCAGGTGCTCCGGTGACTTTCCTCCTGGTCGTGCTCTGTGGCTGTGTGCATGTGGTGTGGCCGTGCACCTACACTGCAAAGAAAGCCAATCACGCTAAGCACAGTGGTCTTCTCTACAGTCTGCTTTTCCACTCAGCAACAGGCCGTGAAGCTCATGAGGTCATGGCTTAGTCATGTTCCAAGCCTGACTTAACACAACAGAAACGTGGTGGAAGAGGACCGAATTAGATGGAGTCCTTCGTTCATCTAACTATTTGATGAGTGCCTCTCTTATGTCAGGCATTATTTTGGATGCTTGGGGTAAGCAGGGAAAAACAGTCAAAGACCCTTATGGAGCATCCATTCCAGGTGTACAGTAGACAGTAAGCATAAAGAATAGGTGAATATGTAGAAAGTGGTAAGTGCTCTGCAGGAAAAAGGATCGGCAGGGGAAGAGGGGTTGGGAGAGGGGTGGGTGGGTGGCAGCTTGCAGTTTTAGGGACAGTGATGGGCAAGGCCCATGAGAAGGGGAGGTCTGAGCAAACTCTGGGAGGCAGTGAGATGCCCAGTGGAGCTGGGCAAGGGCACAGCTAATGATGGGGGTGGGTGGGCCGGGAAGCCCTAGGGATAATAAGATGATGATAGTATTTTGCCAGGTGGAGTCAGGTGCCTGTTATCAGAAAAGGAGACGTCCTATGGGTAGTTTGCTTTGTGGGTCTAGAGTTCACATGTTTGGCCTGGAGAAAATGGTTTGGAAATGTTGATGAGATCATGCAGAACCATAATTTCGGAGCTTTAGCATCGGTGGCTCCAGCCCCAGAATGTCTGATTCTGTAGGTTTGGAGTGACGCCTGAGAATTTGCATTTTCTAGCAAGCTCCCAGCTGATGCTGCTGGTCCAGGGGCCACACTTTAAGAAGGACTGCCACTGAGCAAAAGAAACTGAGTTTGGAATTCTTAGAAAAAAGGGAAATGGCTGCAGAGGGCCCTTAAAGAGGGATAGTAGGGGCAGAGGGTAGGCCAGCGAGGGCAGGCCCCGAAAGCCGAAAGCCGAGTGGGGAGAATCTCAAGGAAATGGGAGTGGGCCACAGAGTTCAATGTTCCTAAAGAGGGGACAGAGGTGTACACCTGCTGGACCTGGTCATTGGGGACCTTTGTGCAAACTGTTTTGGTGGTTTGGGAATTGAGAGTGGGAAGAAAGAAGTTCTTTTTAAGAAGAGGAGAGGCTGCTCTGATGACAGGGCAGGAGGTTAGCTGGGAAACAAGGACTTTCTCTATTTCATGATATTTTCCGGACTGCTTGCTACTTTGAACTGAATGGGGACAGAGCTCTTGCAAGACATCATTGCAGAAGGAAAAAAAGATTCATCTGCTGGACTGACTGGGTGAAATGTGTTCTTAAACAATCATTATCACAGCTAATAAAAGGGACATTTGATTTGAACCTATCTATAAGGCAGGAGCAAGTTTCTCATATTCATAGGCTAATTGATTCCTATGAGCAACTACTGCTTCTTATACAGTGACAAAAATACTGATGCATGAAAAACAGCCCTTTAAGAGTAGATTCAATCAGTATTTAATTACAATGTATACTGATAGGACATAAAATATAGAACAGCATAGCCGAAGCTATTAAATACACAGCAGTTAAAAAAAGGAATTAAGCAATGATATATTGCTAACCAAAGCTGAAATTGTAATGCAAAATATTTGTATATTTTCCTATGCAAAAGAAGACTTCAATATTCTAAAACATATCATATTCAAAAATAAAAGGCAAATTACAGATTTTGAATATTTATATATTACATATATGTAATAAAGGGTCAGTAGCTTTATAAGATTAAAAACATTCTTTGAAATCAGTAAAAGACAAATCCTGAAACAATTGATCAAAAGCCAAGAAAAATTCTCAAATGAAGAATTAAAAATTGCCAATATTTTTCAAAGTAATCTCTTTATTAATATTCTGAGGAATAGAAACTAAAGTAATAATCAAATTTTCACCTTTCAGATGTGCATAGATTAAGAAAAAAAGTGAAAACGCAGTATTCTGACTGGGCGGTTGTACTCTGTGGAATTTTCCTAAGGGAAATATTATTTTTGATTCTGCACGACTGCAATATGTTTAGAATAGGAAACCATCAGAAGCAACCGAGGTGTGCAATAATATGAGATGGATTTTATAAATTATGGGGCAGCCTTAAAATGGCTGCCCTTGTAACCACATAACCTGATGCGGTAGAAGAAAATGAGTTGGTATGGTGAGCGTCCCTCTCGGTCTTGTGAGTTGGTCCTTCAAGAAGCAGTGCTGGGCAGAGCTGCCTCTGGCCACCAGGTAGGAGGAGCCTCTCCTTTGCTGAGCTCTGATGGGACTTTGGGAATCCTCTCCATGGTGTGTGGCAATGATTTCTGTTATTTGCAGTGGACAACGAGCTTTTTGTTGCAGAGATGATCTTTTAATTTCTCGTAAATTCCCTCCTCTGTTGTCTCTGCACCTAGCCAGGCACCCGGCCCACGGAAAGTACTCAGGATGTGTGTTGTAGACATGAGAATGGAGGCCACAGCACAGTTTCATAGCAACGCCACAGGGCACAGAACAAGGAAGCCAGGAGCCACGTGATGGTCAGTTTGCAGACTCACCACGAGGTCAGAATCAACTAGCAGGTTTCTGAAAAAATGATTCCCAGGCTTCAACTCATTCAACGGTGGGCCTCGAAACCTGCAGTTTAAACTCCCTCTGCAAGTGAGAATGATGCTGTCAGACCAGTTCAGGTTCAAGGGTGGCCCCTGGGGGCCCTGGGCAGAGCAGGTATGGTGCTGAGCTGGCTGGACACGGAGGAGGCCAGAGGGAGCTTTAGCAGCAGGGGTCCTGGGGAGCTTCTGGTAACTTCTGACCTGGGGCTGTTTTATCCTGCCTGTGACTTCAGGAAGAGGGTTCCCAGTGAGGCAGGACTGTGGACGCCGGATTGGATTTCTGCTAGAATAAGAAGTTGGTGGGGGATCCACCCATCCCCATGGAGAAATAGGAGTGGGACAGGAGCAAACTAGTCTGCCTACAAGTTTGGAGCGGCAGGGCCCAGAGTCACGCAACAGAGTGCCTGCCTGGTGGTGCTTAAATCACACCTCACATGTCACACATCACAGATGGGCCCCCTGTGCCCACCCTGGCATGCTCTAGGACTGCTCTTTACCTTTGGGTTTCATTGAAGTGACAAGTATAAGTATAGCAGTCATAGAACATACTGCAATGACGATGTGATTTCTGAATTATCGTTCTGACATCACCGGGGTGTTTGGGTCCAGTACCATAGGTCGGTCAAGTACAGCCTAGGAGCTGCTGTTGCAGAAGATGAGTCACTTCTGGTAATATCTGTTCCTGTTCCTGGGGCTGGGCCCCAGTCTGGTGTCCTGGGACATTAGGAGGGGCACAGGAGGCCCTGGCTGGGGGGCCACACTTTGTGTGGGTGTTCCTGGGGAGAGTGAGGGCCCATAGCTTTCATTTGAGTCTGACACTTGGATATAAAAAGGTCAGAGAGTTTGGTGAACTCTTGGAATATGATGCCTTTCTAGCCTTGGGAGCAGAGAGGTCCATTTCTGCCCAGTTTGGGTCTTGCCAAAGAAACAGCTCTATGCCCCTGAGCTGGAGTCAGGGTGAGCCCAGAAGTGTGCCAGGGATACCCCTGCCAGAAGGCGGGGTGTTCTGGGGTCTCTGGGTATCCTTCCCTGGGAAGAGCAGCTCTGTGATGCTCAGACAGTAACCCCCAAGAGGACAAGGCCTTTTGACTCTGAATCAAGTTAAAATTCCATAGCGTGCCCTTCAAGGCCTTCTCTGCTCCGGCCCGGCCTGTCTCTAGATCTCCTCCTCCTCAGAGCCCCTCACGCTGCCAGTGGCCAGCCAAGCCCTGCTCCCTAAATACCATTCCCCCTTGCCTTCCCACATGCTGGCCTGGCTCCTCGGGGCCCTCCTGTCTCCTGCAGTCACAATCCTTCCCAGGCAACCCAAATGTCACTTCGTCAAGTCACCTTCCTGCATCCCAGTGGCTGAATGGAGACATCCCTTCCTCACCCCCCAACAGTGGCTGGTGCACGTCCCCCGGGGCATGCAGGGCCTCTGGAGATGCCGGACCGGATGGGAAGAGGGACACGGTTTGTAAGGCGCAGCGCAGGCGCAGGAGGAGGCTGGCGGAGGTGTGGGCTTGGGTGAGACTGGCCTCTCTAAAGGAAGGTTTGGAAAGCCTTGCTAACTTTACCCGCTAACCGTGAGGCCCATGGACTTAGTTTGCAGGTCTCTCTGCCCCTGAGCGCTGCCCGTGTGTGAAAGGGCACAGCTTGATTTTGTTTCCCTTTTTTACTTACATTTGAGCAGAGAGGCAAATTGTTCATTCTCAACTATTCACACTTCCATCAGCCTCCTGTGCTCCCCGTCGGGGATGGCTGCTCAAAGTGCCACCGCTCGCTCTGCTTGCAGCCCACATGTTGAGCTCAGTAGGCGTTTAAAGGCGATTTTGGAGTTCTTGGTAACACTCCCCTGGAAACGAGCAAGGACCTACGTCCATGAAATTAGTTCTCTTGCTGTGATGCGAATTTTACAGGTTGAATTTGCTGCTTCTTTTCCTTTCAAAACTAAAGCCTCCAAGCGATGATGCCGCCTTAAAAATGCAGCTGTGACAGAGTTCCAAAAATTAAACAGTATTTTCTGGTTTAGCCACGGGGGACTGACAGATGCTGTTCGTGGTGTCATCTAGATTTCCCGAGGTGTTTCTTCTGACATGTAATAAAGCATGTTTTCCTTAGTCACTTCCCTTATTCTGAATCACTTTGTAGATGGTAAATACCTAAGAATTCCAGCCCATTATCAACATGTCAACTCTCCAGGCATGACTCGCTTTCCAGCAGACGTACAAGGAAGAGACTGCTTCCCCGGTGGGCCTGCTCATCTCCTCTCTTCCTGAGACACCTTGGTGGCTTTTATAATGATGGGCACCCAGGGGTCACCACGCTTGCTATGGTCCTGTCATCAGCACCTCAGGCCGAGACTCAGAAATCTATAGGACCTTCTATAACTCCCTCCGCCGCCTACTTACCCCAGCACTTCCGGAGGGACAGAATGCTAAGCCTGCCTTTGCAGGGCCGACAAACACAGAGCCTTTTATAGATGGGGAGACGACAACCTGAGGCTTTTGAGCACCAGAGGAACATGATCTAATTTAAGCTGAAAACAGATGGTGGGGACAGCACAGAGGAGAGAGTCCGTTTCAGAGGTGCTGCTCGTCGGGGGGGCGAGGGTGTTCTGGTGTGCCTGGGGCAGGGGTAGGAAGGGGCTGCCACGTGGGCTGGCGGACTGGATGAGGAGACGGAGGGAAAAGAGGAGTCAGGGAGGGGTCGCAGCTCTGGGCGTTCAGCCTGGTGGGGCGGCTCGGGCGGTGCTGGGGGGGATGGGGGGGTAAGTACTCTTCAGACGGGATAGCGTGAGGCGCCCCTGAGCTGCGCACACAGAGGTGAGGCGTGGGCCATCGGCTAAGTGCAGAAGGAAGTCAGGGATGAGCAAAGCCCTAGGAGTCAGCCGGCCACTGGACTTGCAATGGGAGGTCGTCGGTGACCTCCATGCTGGCTTTGGTGGACTGGTGGTGAGAAGACCGCAGTGGGATGGGGGGTGAAGAGGGATTGGAGGCCAAGGACCCGAGACCCGTGTACCGAGCACTCTTCTCAAGAGCTTTGCTACAAAGACCAGGAAAATGGAGCAGGGGGTGGATGTGGGGCCAAGAGGTGGTCTGGTGTGTTTGGATGGTTTCTAAGGTCTTGGCTGGGGCCCCTGGCCTGCCTGCCGCTTGTTTCCTCCAGTGACCCATAATGACACCTGCCCACGGAAACCAGGACAGGTGTTAACGCGCATCCTGGGACAGTGAGGCACCTCAGGGACGCTGACGCAGCCTGCTGTAAAGAGGCCTCGCCCCACAGTTCAAAACCCCCTGGCTAAAAATAACACCAAGAACCCTTACCCAGCGTTTTGACGGCTAATTAGCTCCTCTGTGCCCCTTAATGGCTTGATTTATGTGTCCTCTCCCTCAGTGAGGCAATGCTGAGATGCAGATAACACGCAGAGGGTGCACGGGTACCTGTGTTTGCTCCGCCCCCCGTGCCCAACTTGGTGGTGCCTCCTTAGGGACGCTGTCCTCACTGTGGGGGCGGGGGGCAAGCAGGCGCCTCGGCGTTCTGGGTGTGCAGTCACGGAGCTGCGGCCCGGCTCCTGCTTGGAGCAGACGGGGACCCCCCCCAAAGTGGGGGAGGTGGGGCGGTGGCGGGGCGGCCGCAGGGAGAGTGGCCGTGTCTGCTCCAGCCTCCCCCGTCCTCCCCCATTCCCACCCCAGCCATCACCTTCTCATAAGAACGAAGGGTGAGCTGCGGCTGGTTTTAAATGTTCATTTATTCTGTTGCTCCTCCACCTTTTCTAAACCAAGGTGTCCTCAGGGAAGCTTTGGGGCTGTGAAGGCCAAGGTGCGGCTGGCCTGCCTGCCCCGTGGAGCACGTGTGGATGTGGTCTGAAGTGCTTGGCACAACTTTCTGTCGAGCAGCCTGCCCACCCTCCCGGCCAGCAGGGCCTCTGGCCTTTGGTGATACCCTGCAACTCGGGCCACAGGACTGGTCCCAGAGGAAAAAGCTGCTGCGTCCTGTAGCCAAGTGCTTCCTGTTCTCACGGCACAGTCAGCGGCCAAGGGCAGCAAGAGAAGAGACATCAGGGGAAGAAAGGGGACACTGTTCTGGCCTTCCGGGAGAACGTTCCCCTGCATAAGGGGAACGTCCCTAACCGGCATCTGCACAGGTGCATCATTCATGGCAAATCGTTACAGTCCTGCTTGCCTCGAAGAGAAAGTGGAGAAATCCTTCTATTCCAAGGGAAAAGTCACCCACGAGTCCTGGGGCTTCCTTTGCTGAGGGAAGCTGGGGGATCTCAGTCCTCGGCAGGCACCCAGTTTTGGCTGCAAGGGCTGTTGCCTTCCTGTGTAGCTGGAGGAAGTGGGCTTACCTCCTAGGGTGGGTCTGGCCCTGCTGCAAGGGTGTGTGCTTGGGTGTCCCAGGTCCCACGTGCTTTATTTTACACTCCCGCGGTCTCCCCCTGGGGCTGGGGTGGGGGCATGCCCAGGGTTAGGTGTTCCTAGCAGGTGGCCCTTCCCTCACAAGGTGGCCTTCGGGCCCACTCCCCCTTCCCCGCAGTGAGTCCCCACTCGGCCTGGGAACCTTTTCCTGCCGGTGAGCCTCAGGTGGGATCAGGGAGAGCCTTAGGAGAGGCCTTGAGCAGACGATTTCACCTGCTAACGGCACAGAGGAGACTAATAGATCAGGGACGTTGTTCTTAAGCAAGTAATGCCAAGCTTGCCACACTTTTTCAGATTATATGCTGTAGATCCTGAGCTCAAACAAGTATGTCCCAGAAATCAAGTGCTTCATGCAGGAAAATTTATTTACACATCCTGCTTTTCCCCCTCTCTCTCTCCCTCCCTCTCTCCCTTCTTCTTCTGGAGAGAAAATGAAAGTTCCTGTGACCAGGATTCTCCCCTGGCCCTGTCAGCTGGCTCACTGCACACGTGTGGGCAATTCTTCATGACTGACTCTATATGAAGAGCTCTGCCCAGGGCTCTGGGCTGCACGGCTGCAGGGTAGTGGAGGCTGGAGTGGTGGCAGCGCCTAGGACAGAGACTGAGACACCTGCAGGGCCAGAGAGGCCCAGAGGCAGAGACCAGCTTGCTGCCTGCAGACTTGCTCTGAGTGGACGGGACTCTAGTGCTTGACCTGCCACCGTGGGAATAAAGCTGGGTATGAACCCTTTCACCCCAAGAACATTCCTTTGTCATTTTCCGGTCTCACGGAATCAAGAGTGAACTTGCCCGGGGCTGAAACCCACTGGTGAGACACCCTTTGTCCCTCTCTCCTTCCCTCCCTCGCTTCCTCCTCTCTTCTTTCCTCATATATGGATGTCTCCATGGATGCGTTATGAAGAAACTTACCTGATTTTAGTGAAACAGACCTTCCTTGACATCATGGATCCCAAAGAGGGAAAAAGGAAACTAAAATTGGCCTTGTAATGTCTGTTCCAGGGTGTGGATAGAAAGTTTCAGAACCCGCCAACTCCCATCCCCATCCCATGCACCAGGAGGGACCCTGGGGGACCCTGAAGGGCTCCAGGTGGATCAAAGGTGAGGCCCGGATCCCCATTCTCAGTCACTGGGTGTCACCCTCTGTGCCTTCCTGGGTTACTCTGAGTCTCAGGTCCCTCCCGGAATGGAAGGCCCCCACCTTCAGGCAGAGCTGATGATATGGCAGCTTCCAGACAGACCATGAAGTTGTACTTGATGGGGTTTGGCAGGCAGAGAAAATCCTTTAATGGCTTCTGTCCACAGGGTCGAGAAAGGTCTGTCTCACCGGAATTGCCGTCAGTGTGACAGGGGTCCCTGGGAGGAGGCAGCCCTGGTGGGGCTGATCAAACGCGTCAGCTGTGTCAGGAAGAAGCCCAGGTCTCAGGACTTTTCAGGACACCAAAGAGGGTCCGGCCGCCCCTTCCCCAAGGCTAGGGCTACTTAGTGGCATAGCAGAGGCCCCTCAAGTGATTCTTCCCAGGACGAAGAAGCCACTCCTGGTCAGAGAAGCAGCTGGTTGTGTTAATGGCAGTCCTCTTGCTGATCATTTTCAAGCCCCCTCCGCCAACTGGGACTGCCCCCCACAAAGACACTAGAGAGGAATGCTGCTAACTTTCCCATAGTGAACTGATGGTCTGACTGAGACCAACCATTCAAATCGCAGATCCTTGGCCTACCAAGGCAAATGGTATTTCGCTGAATTAGTGGAAATAGTCACAACTGTAAGCCCTGTAACCACACAGGTGAATGTTTTCAGCACGGAGCATTTCATGCTTTAATTCTTGCTCCCTCCCAAAGTAACTTTCTTGCCTGGGAAAGCAGGTTGTGATTAAGATACTGAGATGATTAAGTTGGTGGCTGATGAGATTCGGTGTCTGTCCTTCTGGCACCGATCCTCCCACAGACATTAATTCTGATCCTGAGCGTTCCTGACCAGAAAGGGAACATCTAGCTCTCCTTCGCTGCCTTCCCATGGAGCCTCTTAAATTATGCACGTGGCTTTCATGCTGTGTCTTCCGCATTTCTTGCTGCTGAGGGCTGGCGTTCCCCACGGTGTGTGTTGGCAACACATTTTCAAAGTATGTCCTGTGTAACACTGGTTCTTGTGGGATATTCAAGGGCAGAATGGAGAAATACAATTAATTGGCACATGCTGGGTTAAGCAGGTCATTACATGACTACTCAGGGTCTTTAACTATGTGTATCTTTGGAGGCAGGAGGAAGTATATGGCACTTCTTAGGCTTATTTGGCTTAAGGAGATCTTTTGGTGGAGAACAATCCCCTGGGACTCATATTCTCAGGTACATATTTCGGAAAATGCTCTTTGAAAGAAATGATTGACTCTTAGCTGTCTTCTAGGTCAGTCCTGTCCAATAGCAAAGTAACAGGAGCCACATTTAAAATTTTCATTTTCCAGTAACCACATTAAAAAATAAAACTGAACAGGTGAAATTAATTTTAATGGATAATATAAAATTGGGTTATGTTAAATATATATAAGCTATTATGTATAAATATGTAACATACAATTATATATGACACATATAACTCATGATATCAAGGCTATTATTTCAAAATGTAATCAGTACAAAAGTATTAATATTTGCCTTCTTTTTTCCTGCCGAGGCAATAAAATCTGGAATGTATTTTACCCTTGCAGCGCATCTTGGACTAGCCCCCCTCAAAGGCTCAGTGGCCCCGGCGCTAGTGGCCACACATTGGACAGTGCAGCCCTAGGGCGGTCCTTGCCCCGTTCGGGCTCCCCACCCCGTATAACAGCCAGGCAGACTTGGTGAGACCCTTTGGAGGCACAGTGATGGGGCATCCTGGCGAGTTGGGGTTTATACTGTGTTGGTCTTTTGCACACCCCTCACCTATCTGCCTGATGTCCCTTTAGGATCTGGGAAATCTGCCAAATACATTTGTGTGTTGCTCGTGTGTGTGTTTTAGAGGTTTCTGTCCAGGATTTGACCTGTATTTGCTGGGGAAGGCTAGCATACAAGGCAGAAGGAAAACCTCGATGTAAATGCCCCCTTGACTTTGGGGTCAGGAGCCTGGAGCTTCCACTGCCGGTGAGTACCCTTTCCTCCTTCCTGAGACAAAGGCTCCCGTGGCCTCGGCCCCTCCCTCCACAGTCCCACTTCCCAGGGAAGTCAGAAGGCAAGAGAGGGGAAGGGCCCACATGTCCCATCCCCTTTACCTCTCCGGGAGGCCGGGTCCTGGCTCTGTGATACTGGTTGTGCGCTGCCTTCTGACCTTCCTTGAACCTTCCATTTCTTCTGTGTCTGCTTTGATGCCCTTGATGTCAGACAAGCCTCTCTGGGAGGTTGGAACAGACTTGGGGTCACAGTGTGAAACTCGTAGGTCCCGTCCTCCTACCTGCATTTCAGTTCTTACTGGCCCCTAGTTGCGTCTTTGTATATAGCTATCTGTTCACCTATCTTACCCACTGGGCAGTATGCTAAGCACCCACCAGGCATGATTTCACTTTGTCTACAACAAAGCTTTGCGATGAATACTGCTAGTGTCCTCAGGTTGCAGAAAAAGTCACCAAGACTGAAAGCAAGGCCCAGGCCATGGCTGGGGTCTGCTGGGAAGCAGGAATGGAGGTGAGCTTCCTGCTGTCTGACTGGTACCAGAAGGAACCCCCCCACCCCACCGACTGCTCCCTGTCACCTTCTCTCAGCCCTGGGGACACACAGGCCAGGGCGAAGGCCTCTTGCCAAAGACAAGCCTCGAGCGTTTAACACCTGCTCTCAGACCTTCCCCACATTTCCTCTTGGGAACCGTGGTTTTCATCTCTTTATTTGGAGGGAGGAAAATGACAAAGGACAGACGGCTGGCAGCCAATGTCCCCTGATCATCATTTCTTTAAACCCGACAACTTCACCCCTGTGCCAGGAGCTGAGGTCCACACAGTGACTGTCGTGCAGACTGGGACCTTCTTGCACTCCTGGTCCAGAGGCAGCTATGGGGTTGTCCAGGCAGGATGCTGATTCTCTGCTCATGATGACCGAGGACACGATGCTCTCAAAGGTGTGTGTGTCCTGCTACAAGAGCACAGAAATAGCCATGTTGTCTCCATAAAGAATCGCGTTCTGGGACTGGACTTGTCACAGCAGCTCATGGGCTGGCCAAGAACAGCCACGGGCACTAGGCTGGGGTCGCATGCATTCTCAGTGGGGGGTGCAGGCACAGGGCATTTGCACCAGCAGAGCTGTTGATCCAACCTCTTTGCCCAACCAGCAGAGGCTCTGCGAGACTAGGAGCCTCAACTCATTCAGAAATGATAGCTGATGACCTGGCTTTGCGGAATTGCTTCTCCTCCTTTGCTGCCTTTGATGTTTCTGTGTCTGTCCCTGGACCCGCCGCTGGAGCGTCACCTGGGAGCCTGATGCTGATATTCAAGTTCTCAGGCCCCACTCCAGACCCTCTCTGCCTTTGCTGTAGGGGCAGTGAGAGGAAGGAGGAAAAATCATTTTCACAATCAAAGTCTCACTTGACATTTTCCTACATTATTAAGAGTTTGGGGAGGCAAGAGCTTTCACAGATGCCCTTTGAACATATAAGGAATTTTAACATAAAAATCAACTCTGACTTTTTATCAATTTTAACTTAGAACTCCATTTATTATGGAAGTCATAAATCACTCAAAAAAAATCAAGCTTGACATCTGATTAAAATGTCCAACCAATTTGTTTACCCATGACTCCATGAAAAATGTGAGTTTATATTTTTACTAATCCTTTAAAGAACTTCATTGGGCCAGCTTTCATTACCTTTTTCCTTTTAACAGCTTCTAGGTACCCATCTTGGGAATTGTTTATGTTCTGGGAGCAGAATCACTTTGGGTTCCAGCCTGGGATCAGATATTACAGAAGTTGATGAGGCAGAAGGTCTGTATAAAAATTTAGTGCCGTTACGTAGCTTAGAAAAATCTGCCTAAGTGTTGCCAGCCCCTCACACTAACCTCTGCTTGCCAGTGTCCTAGCGTCAAGGTAGGAAAGGAATGATACACATAGAAGCTGTGCTGCTGACTGCACCGTTAGGAAGGACAGCGCTTGTTTGAATTTCCCCCCAAAAATAGGGGCGGATTGCCTTTTCTCTCCACATCATCCAGCTTTATCCCTGTGGACCAAAGTTTCTCACGTTCGGCACTGTTGACCTTGTGGGCTGAGTCCCTCTTTGTCATGGGGGCTGTCCTGTGCACCTAGGGGCTTTAGCAACATCCCTGGCCTCCGTCCACTAGGCGTGCCCAGAGTAACCCCTCCCCAGCACCTGCTGGAATGAGCGCCAGTGTGTCCAGATGTCGCCAAACGTCCCTGGCTGGGGGAAAGGCGAGCCCGGGCCACTGCTCTGGACTGTAATGCCGTGCATTCCTCTTGGGGGGACGCCCTTCCTTATTTTCCCCAGAGAGAAAGGTTCTAAGGCCGACAGGGCCCATCCAATGGCTCCCTCTTCTCAGGATTTACCTGGGAGGCGTGAGGGGAGCAAGGCCCAAGGACAGAAGGAGGGTGCATACAAGTCCTCTCCCTCCTTTCCGCTGGTCAGAAGGAAGGGCACCACGGGATCACCAGGACTCTTCTTGGTGAAGCTGCTGTTGATAGTCTGTGGCCAAAAGGTCAGAGCGAAGCTGGGAGTGGGGGGTGCGTGGGGAAGGGAGAACAAGGGCCATGCTTTATTGCACATCTGTAACGCTGCAGTTTCTGGCACATGGTGGGAGCTCAGACATTGTCCGTCTACTGAGTGTGAGTGGAACTGGTGCAAATTCCATCTACAACGCCAGAACCCTCTCTACACGGCAGGGGTGGCACCCCTCCTAATCTCTCCATCCTCCTCATAAGCAAAAGGGATCTTCATATCTGGGGCTCCCTGGTGCATCACGGCCCCCAGCCCAGAGTCTGGTATGCAGCAGGTGCTCAATAAGGGCTTGTCACATGTATGTACCTGAATGGATTAATCTGCCATTTCTTCTCTCTCAGTTCCCATCTTATCTTTTTCTTCATAGTTCTGGAAGCATTTTCCCATCTGTTCTGTTAGGTTCCTGCTTGCTTTTTGCAAAATACCATCTACCCTCTAGTGCCACTTGGAAGCGAAAATGTTCAGTCATCTTGTTTTCCATGGAGGTCTCTTTGATTTGAGGTCGCTCTTTTTTCAAGATAGCTTTCTTTGATCTTAAGGATGTAAAAGGCTTTCAAATCATTCTGAGAATACAGGGGAGTTTTAAAAAATTTGTTCTACTCACAGGAATCCTTTTACGGTGCTTAAATTTGATGGACTTGATCTTCCCTTTGGAACTGGCAAATCTTTTAATATGCTCGGTAACCGTTTTCTCTCTGTTGACGCTTGTTCGGGATTAGTGGCTGAGATGGGCTCCATCAGAGACTGTTTAGGTCACTCTTTGTCATCTTTCAGTCAATAGGGGAAGGGAAGTGTTTAGATGGATTGTATTTCGCCTTGATTTTAAGCAGCCAATCTTCTAGGAAGGGGCAGAGCTGTAGGAGAGAGAGGCAGCCCTGGTGTCAGCACCTGCTCTCCCGCGGCTCCCTCCTGAGGGGCACTCCTGCCTCCTGCAGCCTATTTCCAAACTCTCAGCTTAGCTATGGGGCTGGATCTTGTGCCCTTCACATGACCGTCTTTTTACCCATACTGTCAATTGTGCGTTGTGCATTGCAGGGTAGCAAAAATAACACGTGGTGGTCTCTACTCGGATGGAGACCATGATGTGGCTGGTGTAGAAAATACATTTACAGAGGGACGCCGTCAGCCCATGTTCAGCCTCCAGCCTCTCAGCTCCTTCCGTAGCACTTTACCGTGTCCTGCCCTTCTCTTGTATCCTCCCTTCCATTTGTCGCAGCTCCTGTGACAATGTGCAGTCCTGTCCTTTCCAACTTCTTGGACCCCTCTTCTGTCTCCTGTTTCCTGAGTGACTGTGTCCCCATGGTCCCATCCTCAGTCCTCTCTTTGTTCCCTTCCTGAACCTCACATTTATTTTATGATCTTCCCATCGTGGGAGCGCACGTCTAGGTGGAATGGGTTTTCTACTTTCTTATTCTACAATTCCCTCTGCCCATTGCCTCTCCACCTCAAAGGTTTCAGACCAAATGTTGGTGATGCTTCTCCTCTGTCAACACGCTCAGTTCAACCCCCTTTCCATCCCTCCCATCCATTTCCCTTTAGTCCTGTGTCCTCTCAGATCCTTTCCAGCAGTATAGAGCTTTTCGCTGCCTTTCCAGTCTCCACGCTATGGCTGTGGTTTAGATCCTTAGTTGTCTTTCCTGGGCAGGCTTTTCCCTGTTCTACCTGCCTTGGTCTCCCTCTAATCTACTTGCACACTACGCTTCAGTTTCATCTCCCTAAATCATAGCTTAGAGGATGTCAGTTCCTCTGCTCAAAAATCTCTTGCCATTGAAATGAAATTCACATTTCCTAGCTCAATGGGGATCCAATGAGAGTTTGCTTCTTCCAAGTCCATGCAGGGTGTCTTGCTCCACGTAAGCTGCCTCCCAGGAAACCAGGAGCATGGTGGTTCCTGGACATGCCTGTGCATCTCTGGTATTGCTCAGGATCCCTTCTGTCTGGGATGCCTGGTACCCTAACTGCATGTCTCCAGCCTGTCTCCTCTATTCCCATTCCCTAACCACCCAGCTGCTGTGGTCCCTCCTGCTTCTCAATTCACCTAGACTTCTTAACCTACATACTACCATATACTACCTTTGTCCAGGTATTTATGCACATGGCTTTTTGCCCCCCAAACCACTTCTTAACTTGTATTTGTGCCCATAACATGTTATATAGTACAAGTCTTAAAGAAAGCATTGTCAAATGAATTGTGATCAAAGAACAGCTATTGGCATGCTTGACATTTGTGGGGATTGTGTCTCAAGACCTTTGAATAGTTAAGAGCTGTAGTTAAGAGCATGAGCTTTATTTTACACTCAGCACAAGTTAGACTTGTCTTAGGTACCAGCTATGTCACTAGCTATGTGATCTTGCAAGAGTTACTTCTCTGAGCATCAGCTCCCTAAAAATAACATTTCATAGAGTTTTTGTGAGATGAGGCGCTCAGGGCCCTGGTACAGCCTCTGGCACACAGCAAACAGCAAGTACTAATGTCGCCATCTTTTCCTTCCATCCAAACACAGAAACAGTAAAAGACAAGTGACTCCTCAGAGCCGTATCCAGTGATAACAGAGGCGAAGTGGACTGCGGGGCTGACGCCGGGCACCCCGCCGGGTCTCCTTGCCGGCCATGTGACCTCCCCTCACAGGTGTTTTGGGGTTCCCAGTCCTTGCCTGCATGGCCACTTATTCACCTGCCCTGGGCCTCAGGAACCCCTCAGGTGTATCTGAAGTTGAGGAGAGTAAACCAGGGCCCAGCTAGGCACAGAACACCTGACTGGGGAACAGATGGAGCCACCATCCCCTCTGAGCTCCCCCAGAGCCCCGCCAGCCTGGAGCCACTGACCGCCATGACATGACCCCCTAGCTCATATCTCTCATCTGTTGAGTGGCCTCCTGGTGGCCAACACCAGATTGCTGGGGCCGAGCCTGGCTCTGCAGACTTCTCTATCTTCTGTATGTATCTGTCGTACAACATTCCCTTCCTAGATGTCACCATTTACAAAAAAGGAGAAAATTTGCTTTCTGAGGGCAAGACATTGTTATGGCAATTGTATCGCAGCAAATCATCGCAGGTTCCAGCGTGGCAATAAGGCCAGAACCCATTGTTCTTTCACCTTGATTTTAGGTGTTCTTAAAGGCAGCACCATCCCTAGTAAAAAGAAAAGCCTTTACTTGAAATCACATTCATGACTGCCCAGAATTGGTAAAATGCTATTAGCCGAAAGGACCAGTCTCTTTCTCAAACTCTCATGGGTGTCTCATTTCCTGTTCCTGAACGAGCCTTTTGGTACTGTCTAGAATCCATTGATGAGACAGTTTCTTCTTATTTGTACTCCATGTGGTGTCTTGGCTGGTCCTTTTGAAGCTGTATGACAACCCTTTTCAAACTTCTGGGGTAACTGCTGAGTCACAGAACTGTACAGGGTTGAAGGGGTGGTGACTCGTCTCCCTTGGTCATGTTTCCTAAAGAATAATGGGGAAAGTGGGAATTCATCAGAGAGAGGCTGAAAAGCTTGGTGATCAAGTGTAGGGCTTGGGAGTCTGCTAGACAGTCAGGAGCTGACCTTCAGGGAGGGGACCTTTGGCTGTAGGCTGCTGTGTATGGGTTGGGGCAGGGGCTGCTTCTGAAGAGGCCTGTCTGAGCATGGACACGAGGTGGTTGGGAGGCTGCGGTGGCCATCTGGAAGTACTCTGCTCCCGTCCCAGTGGGGAGGCTCTAGGAGTGGGGGCGCACACTGGGGAGGGTCCCTGGTAAAGCGATGGCCTTGGTGGGGAGCGAGGAGGCAGTGGGAGAGTTCTGTGAGGGATTGGTGATGTGGGGTATATGCTTTCAAAGGAATGAAGGTTCCAGAAGGCAGAGCGGAAAGTCCTGATGGGGGAGGAAGGACAGAGCAGACAGGGAATGCGGGCTCCGGGTAGAGTTGGCTGGAGATGCTGGCGTGGGGTGGTGGTAACCAGGGGGAAAGGTGTGCTGTGACGAGCTGCTTTAGGGGCTCCTGGGGGTGCAGGCATGGATTTGTTCACTAAGTATGCTTTCCCTGAAGCTTGGGTGAAATGGGAATTCAAACGTGCAGAGCTGACTGAGGCGTTCGTATGACCTGAGTGTGTCAGCAGGGTCCTGACCACTGGTTGGTGGATGGTGTCCGCAGGCGGGGCCATGTGAGAGAGTTTGATAAGGAGCTATATACACAGGTGTGAGAAGGATGCAGGGGAAGTGCCCAGGGGCAGCACACCAAAACAGGGCTCGTGCCGGTTGGGGTGCGGTTACCCCGACAGAGGACGGGAGTGGGGTCGGACCCCTTCCATCACCTCAGCTCTCGGGGCACCAGAGGAGGTGGGCAGCTTGCCAGTGGCAGCTCCATCTGAGGGGGTGGCTACCCTGGCCCCCTCATTCTACCCCAGCCTCCTGCCTGGTCTCCTACTGGCCAAGCCACCAGAACACAGAAGTCAATGGCGCTTTGAGGTGTCCTGCTGGCCAGAGAAGAAATTCACTTTTGAGTTAGGCCCATGCTGGGAAAATGATATTCAGGAAGAAAATTTGAAAAACATGGGAAAACCTAGAAAATAGGGCGTTAGGGAGAAATTTCCTTCTCAGTCATTGGACTGCTTCTCTGGACGTTGTCCTCATGTCACATTCACACACACACAAACCACAATGCATCCCTCCCACACCTCATACCACACACACTGAGCATACACACCAATCAATGCACACACAGTGACACACACAGCGACAGACCTGTCACGCACATCCCCCACACACCCCAGAACATCCCACAACACACTCCCATGCCACCCCCATGCATGCTCATGCACACTGCACCACATACATACATACCATATGCACACACCAAACCCGTACATGCATGTCACACACATGCAGGGCACACCACACCACATCCAACGGCCACCTCTCCCCACCTCCCCTCCATGCTGCCTGACAGGAAGTTAGATTTTCACTATAGAGTCAAATGATTTTCTTTGCTAGGGAAAAGACGGTCACAGAGGAAGCGGGATAAGCTGGCTGCAGGTCCAACACTCGCGGTAGTCGCTGAGCACCCTAACCAGGCGATCCATCATGACAGAGCAAAAATATGAGTTAATACTGTAATTGCTGAAGCTCAGGGGTGGCTTGACCTTGACTTTTTCCTCCGGTTCTGCAGCTCTGTGTGTGTGAGTCTATGAGTGTGTGTGTGTGTGTGTGTGCACAAGTGAAAGTGTCTGTGAGAGCGTGTGTGTGTGGGTGTGCGGCCTGATGACAGGTGAGGAGAGACAGTCATCGCATGTGTGGGAACAGAGCTGAGTACAGTCGGCTTCGTAAATGATTTAGCGAAACTCTGGTTTCCAGGAATACGCTTGGGTATTCCCTCAATCCATGTTTCTCTTGAAAATCTGGGTTGAAAAGCGCAGCAGCAGAATGATATCAAATTTCCAGATTTGGACACTTCCTGTGCCCTCCAGCCCCAGACAAGGTCTTTCCCGTCCAAGAGGCTCTGTTGCTATATTCTGTGTGTGGGAGCCCCAGAGCCCCAGCTACAAATTATCCTGTGGACATGGACATCTGGCAACTACAGAAACTTCCGGTCATCACTGCTGAGAGTTTTCCCTGGGAAGAGCAGAGGGTCACTGCCCACTCCCCCATGGTTCTTTCTTCCCCTGCCTGGTGTGATGGCCTTAAGGGCTGCCTCCTCCTGGCACCCTGGCACGGAGGAGCAGGGCGGTGTCCGGGAGAAAGCAAAGGCGGAGAGGTCAGCACAGTAGCCCTTCCCAAACTGGGGGTGCATTAGCATCTCCTGGAAGCCTACTTACAGGGCATGTTGCCTCAGCCATTTCCAAGACGTGCTAGCTCAGACTTTCCGGAAGTGGGCCCCAGCATGGGTATTTCCAATCAGGTCCCCGAGGGAGAGTGAGACAAACACTGATCTATCTTGAGGTTTCTCTGTGGTTTAACCCAGCTCAGCAGGGGAGGAAAGCAGGGATTTGGGGCAGGAACTCCCTCTTCAAAGATGGCCTTTTGCTGGTACATAGCTCCTGGTAGGAAATGCCTCCTTCCACGCTTTGCTTTGTCACTGCCAGCCATTCTTCAGGTCTCAGTTTATGCCTTGCCACATTCTCTTCCCCTATAATCTGGGCCAGGTGTGTCTTCTGTTTGGTTCTATAGCATCTGATACTTGCCTATCATAGACCCTACCCCACTGAATTATTATTTCTTGCTAATTTAACCCTCATAAGAATCTAGAGAGTAGGTACAAGGTGTGTCTTTAGACAATAAAAGGGCAAGGATAATGTTTTGTTTGCATTATATTCCTAGGACCTGGCAGAGAGGTACTCAGTGAAGATGTTCTGGAGTTGGGGAAACCCCAAAGACAGAGTGCTAGAAAGGAAGTGGATGCCTGGGAGCATGGCAGCACAGGGAACACTACCGACATCTGAAAGGCTTCTCTTATTCCCAGGCTTTGACCCACAAAAACATCACACAACATGTATCAGTCAGTTATTTCCATAACAGTGCTGTGTAATAAACCACCCCAGAACCTAACAATTTAAAACAATGATCATGTCCTGTTACATGTGTGGGTTCACTGCAGTATAACTGGGCTTCAGATTACAAGCTGAACTCAGACTGTTTCTACATTTGGTTCTCCTTCTGGCACCCAGGCCACATGGGTGATGGCACTTGGGGCATGTTCTGCTGGCAGAGACCAGAAGCCTCCAGAAACCAAGGCAGATTATGAAAGAATGTTTCAAACTTCTGTTTATATCACATTCACTAAAGTTCCACTGGACAAAGGAAGTCACCCGGCCGACCTCAGTCTCAGTGAGGCAGGGCAGCGTGTTCCATCCACCGTGTGAAGGTAAAGAATGAACATTTCCTGGATAGCAATTCAAACTAGAAAATAACATAATTCTATTACCTTAAGATTTTGATCATTTCCTCTTGAGGGATAACAATAACAATATGTAACATTTGCTGAATCCTTAAGAAATCTCAAATATGATTTTGTGGACTCTGTAGACATTTTCTCATTTAATGATCATAAAAATCCTAGAGAGTAGGTTCAAGGTGTGTGCGACTTGCTTGAGTCACACAGCTGGAAGAAGCGTGAAGTGAATCCAGATACTTCTGATTTCTAAGCCCAATTCATAACACTGCTCAGTAGTCTCCTCTATTTCCTTTTTCAAGCCTGAGGTTGTGTGGAGGTTTAATTTCTTTCCAGTGCTTTACCTTGGTGTAAATAATGAGACAGGTCATGGTGGGAAAGAGGGAGAAAGAGATTCTTAGTGTAGACTGGGGGAGTCACCAAATCACAGACAAAGCTCAGAGCCAAAGACAAGCTCTCCTGTTTCATCACCTGGTTTTGAGCTAACCCAGAAAGAACATGTATTTTTCCAAAAGAATGAATGGCCAGTTGCCAAGAATGGGATGTGATCAGCGGCAGGTACCAGGATGCTTGGTCCACCTTCTTGTTTTGCAGATGAGGAATCGGAGCCCGAGCAAGGGGCAGCTCTTGCCCAGGACATATGGCTCCTTAATGGCAGACCTAGATGAGAACTAGATTTTTCATTCCAAATGCAGTGCTTTGTTTTTTATTTTGCTTGCTCCAGGGGCGTCTTGAAGGTGGTGTTGGGGACTAATGGCCTGGGAGGGTTTTCTGGTTAATTGATCCTGACAGAACATTAAATTGATTCTACAGAAGAAATCAAAACATTTGCATAGTTAGGTTTCACAAAGCAAACAGGCTGAAGTTTTCAATTTACAGCTGCTTTCTTGGCATCCTGTAGGCACTGCCTTGATGAGTTTTGCTTAACATGCAGCCACCTGACATTTGTGCATTCCCACAAATTATTTTGTGGTGGTGATGTAAATATTAACTGTCAGTTGATCTGTTTTATTTAGCAGTGAAGAGCTGTAACACCAGTTGAATGATAGGTTTAGAGACAAGATCGCATAGAAATGGGGTTTATTGTTACTATATTTACATATTTAGTATTTTTTCTTTTCCATAGGTACTATGTATTATGAAGAGTGAGATTGTTGGGTTGGATTTCATTGTGGTCTTAAGGGCAAAGGGGGGCATGGGGAAATAAAGGGACGAAGAATGCAAAGTTTTACACACTTGTACAGGTGGCAAGATTAAGGTTGCAGAAGAACAGGCAATTAGGAAAGAAGTGATAAAAATGGCATTGAATGCATATTAAAAAACTACTCACTTCTAGCACAAATCAAGTACATTAGATCCATAAAAACTTGTTCTGGAAAGTAGCAGTTCTGCTTGCTCACTGTTTCCAGCTGTTCTGAAACATGCTGCAGCATCTTGATGCTCTGGTCTAGAGGCTTGAACATATCTCTTGTTCACCACTGCATCCTAAGCAATGGGCATTAGGTCTGGTACATAACAATTTGTCAAATAGGTGTTTTGTCTTCAGGTTAGGATAGTGAGTTCACAAAAGACTGTTGCCTGCACCATAAAAACTAGAAAAATTAAATGAAGTGAACAAATAGCATATTAAAAAAAAAACACCTAAAGGCTGTGATGCAAAGGAAGTCTAAAGGAACAAAATTCCAGACAAGGACAAGTAGTTCCCAGAGGAAGAGAGATCAACAGACACCGCTTTCACCTCAGGCAATTGCCAAGTTTGGGCAAGAGCAGACAGAAAAAATGTTCTGGGATAAGAAGAAACCAGGCATTTTAATGGTCATGTAGATCCGTCATATGAGTAGAAATTGGGAGGACACCCAAATGCAGGTTAATTCTCCTTGCCTGCTTATTCTCTGCCATGGATAATCAAGTGCGTGGAGTTCAGGAAGCTGAGGGATGGGCTGTAAAGTCAGGGTGGGGTGGTGGGAGTGGTGAGGGGCCAGAGCACCTCCCCAAGAGGGGAGATAGATGGAATAATTTTGAAAAAATAATTGATTAACCCAAAAGAATGCAGGAAAGGAGAAATAAAAGGATATAGTAGTTGGGCCAAATGGAAAACAAATAAGATGATAGACTTAAACCCAATCATATCCATAACACTAAATATACATAAGCTAACTAATCCAAATAAAAGACAGATTGTCATATTAGAAGGAAATCGAGATCCATTTATGTGCTTTTTAAAAAGAAAAAAAGCCCCAAGATACAGAAACACACTTTAGATTTGGACACAGATACATTGAAAAAAATAAAAAGATGTACTGCAGTCACTTAACATAAGAAAGCTAGAGTGGCTGTATTTATATCAGACAAAGTCAATTTCCAGGCAAGTAGCACCAAAATTAAAGGACTCTACATAATGATAAGAAGGTCAATTTATCCAAAAGACATGCTAGTAAAAATGTGTAGGCACTGAACAGCTACAAAATATATAAAACAAAAAAAATTGACCTAACTTTAAGGAAAAATAGATAAATCTTCAATTATAGTTAAAGATGTTAAAACACCACTCTCAGTAACTGATGGAAGAAACAGAAAAAAGGTTCTTATGAATAGAAAAGGTTTAGCAACACTATTAACCAATTTGACCTGCTTGACATTTGTAGAAGACCATATTCAACAACTACAGAATATACATTCTTTTCAGATAGATAGAACACTCCCCAAAATAAACCATGTGCTTAGTCACAAAGCATGTCTCCATAAATATTTAGGGATTGAAGAAGAATAGAATATGTTCTCTAATAAAAATGGAATTTAACTAGTTATTAATAATAAAAATGTCCTAAATATTTGAAAATTAATCACATACTATACTATGATAACCTATAGGTTACAAAAGAAATTATCATGGAAATTAAAAATACAAATTTATTTTGAAAGGAATAATAAAAGCACAATGTATCAAAATTTGTGAGATCCAACAAAAGGAGGGTTAGAGGGAAATTTATAACTTTGAATATAGGTCAAACAGAAAGTTTAAAAGTCAGTTGTCTAAGCTTTCATCTCCAGAAAGTAGAAACGGAAGAGCAAATCAAAACCAAAGTAAGAAAAAGAAGAAATGAAATAAAATGAGTAAAGATAGAAATCAATGAAATAGAAGACAGATTTACAGTTGAGAAAACAAGTCAAATGCTGGATCTTTGGAAGTACCCATAAATTGATCTCCTTCTGGTAAGACTGAGCATGAAAAGAGAAAAAACACAATGACCAGGATTAGGAATAGAAAAGGGGAAAGTACTACAGACCCTGACACTTAAATATACAATAAGATATTATGATACCATATTTTTATGCATTTTTATAAATAATAAATTCAGCTTTAGATGAAATGGAAAAATTACTGAAAAAGACAACTTTTAAAATCTGACATGGAAAAAATTTAGAAAACACTTGTTGAATGATTGAACATTTTATATTATGCAGATAGGAGCTGCTTCTAGAGTTGTGACCCAGCCCATATTGTGGGGGGGGGGGGGTGGCTTTTGAATTTCCCTTGTGTTGTTTTTACGTATCTCATCAAAAGGCTTATTTAACATTCAGGCACTTCTAGTAATAGTTGTGGACCTTCAGGCTACATGTTTTACAGTCTGGTCTTCTGCCCACACACTGAGCAGTTTGAGCCTCAGCACCTCCATGTTTCTGCATGACTCTATAGATACGACCAGGTGATTTATGAGATCAGGCAGTGAGACTTCCTGGGGTTCTGTACTGTTCTTAGACCTCTGGTTTAAAGTATTTCATTATTTTTGAAAAAATGCTTAGCTACTTTTTCTTCATATATTTCTTTTTCCTTGTTTTCTCTCTTTTACCCTCTGGGGTTGCAATTATATATACATGAGGCCATTTGGTATTGTCCCACAATTCTTCAATGCTCTGCTCTTTTTATTTTCTCACTTTTTTTGTGTGTATCAGTTGGGTAGTTTCTACTGGCCTGTCTTCAACTTTATTAACTCTTTCCTTAGCCTAATTATTAATAAGGTCTTAGTAGACCTTAGCCACAGTAGGTCTACTGATCAGCTTGATGAAGGCATTCTTCATTCTGTTTCCATGTGGGGTTTTTTTTGTTGTTATTTTTGTCCTTATTGCTAGCATTTTCATTGGGCTTTTATAGTTTACTTTGTTGAAATCCTTCATTTGTTCACACATGTCCACATTTTCTGCTAGGGCTTTGACTTAGTAATCATGCTTACTTTAAGTGTCCTGTCTGATAGTAGCAATATCTGGGGCATCTTGGAGTCGGGTTTTGTTGATTATTTTTTGTCTCTTGGAAGATTGCTTCTTTTTGCTTTGCTATGTCTCAGAATTATTATGTTACTGCTGGACATCACGTGCACAACAGTAGAGACTGAGGTAAAGAGGGTTATCTGCCCTTGGAGTGGGCACACCTTTTGTCCTAGGCTGTTAGCGTGAGACTGAGTCACTCTTGTCAGGATCTGAGCTGGTTTGGGGTTTTTCTGTGGCTGTGGCTGTGCTCACTGCCCCACCATCTGTCTGAATTCCCCTAGTGCTTATCTTATGCTTATGGAGGGGCCTGGGGTGCTGGAGGATTTTCCTGCTCCATGTCCAGCTTTAGGTTTTCTCTGTGCGCCTCTGTTTCAGCGGTGTTCTCTCTCTCCAACCCTTGTTTCTCACCCAGTGGTAGGCTCTTGTTCTTGTTTCTTGGTACCTGGTAGCCTGTGATTGAGATGGTTGGGTTCTCTGCTGCCTGGTGATACCACAGGGTTAGGCAGGCCTGTGTGCCAGTGTCTTGAGCCGGGTGCTTTCTAAGTGATGCTGTCCCTCCCCCACTGTGGTGGCCATACTCTGCCTTGTGCCTTTAGTGGGACTTTTGTGGGATAGGCCTTCAATAGTGTTTATATAGGACCCTGGGCCCAGCACTGTTCAATTCCCCATTCCAGGAATAGAAGGTTTTTATTTTTACCCTCTCCCCCAGTGGGGTCTTCTTTTGTGCTCTGTAAGAGCTGGGGTTGCTGTCTCTCTCCCAGAGGCTTAGGACTTTTGTTCCCAGGCGAGTAGGGTCCAGGTGGGGCTACATGTCTTTCCTGCACCCACAGGGCTCCCTCCTTCCAGGCCTGCACCACTGAGGAAGCTGTCTTCAGTCTCTTCCGAAACCCCTGACTATTCGTGTAAGCATTTGCTGGAAGTCCGTGGAGAAGAGCCTACAGCGGGTTGCAAACTCTTTGTGTCTGCTGAGGGTCGATACTTTCATGCAAACTCATATTCACCCTTTCACAGTTTCTTAGAACTGTATAGCTGAGTTCTTCTGGCCTGCTTCTCTGGTCTCAGCATCTCCTCCTCTCACGTGCTGAAGATGGACACGTGCTTGCACTCCACCTTGAAGCTCCCTTCATTTCTTTGGATTTTGAAACACTTGATCACGCTGCAGCCAAGATCTCTGATAGGCCAACACCTGTTATGCTTTTGTAATTTATCTTGCTTTCTTTCATCATTAGGGCAGGAACGATGCATTTTCCAGCTTTCTACATCCCAGATGGAAGCAGAGCGCTACCTCCTGTTTCTCTACTCAACTTTAGTCTTCCTTTGGGATTTCCTCTAAGTATTTCTAAGAAACCTTGATTTCTTCCCAAACTTGATACTGGGGCTAACAGTGCTTCCAGAAGCAGCTTCAGTTATACAGGCCTTTTGAGTCTGTGTGCTAAAGAGGGCTCCAGTGATTGAATTTAATTTTAATTTTTACATTTGTAGCACATTTACCCTTGTAATTATAAGTCTTAGGGTGACCCTACATTTCTTTTAAGCCCACAGGCATGACCTATTTTATCACATTATTGTGACAAGATCTGATGAACAAATATCTGACATTGTCCTCCTTCCTGCCATTCCCCATATCATACAAAATAGTCCTACTTCCCTTTCCTAAATATGTCCTGGAAATATAGATATTCAGGGAGACCTAGACCAAAATGAACTGCCCAGAAATCACAATCCAGTGAGGCCTCATTGACTTGACTTAGCTTTTCTGGAATTCCAAAGCTAGGATTCCTGTTCTTTAAGAGAAAATTGTTTCTCCCTGCAATTTTCTCTGTGGGATGTTTCCTCGGTTGTTATACCACAGATTATTCACTGCATCTTCAAGCTGGGTGTGTAAGAGGGCAACACCGCCCGACTGCTCTCCGGTGCTGGTGGCCGTCTCAAGCCCTTGGACCCTCCCATAAACACAGCCTCACTGATGCCTAAATTTAACGGCCACTGGAGCCATTTCCAGGGCTGACCATTTAGGCTGGCAGTTCATTTATGGTTAATTAACTTTGGTGTTAAAGCGTCATCTTGGCAATGAGGCTTGAAGTTTAAAAAGGGGATAAAAGGGAAGAGGAGGAGGGATTATCCAGGCTAGTGACAAGAACATAGCCAAAGACTCACACAGGCGATGAGGAATGTAAGCAGGGTTATTTTATATCACTATTTCTGTGTGAGGATGTCTCATATCGATTAATGCTCCGAGTAAAGTGGCAAAACAAGGTTCCTTTGTTTTCGTAAGGGCATTGGCTTTAATTAGCAGTGATTTTAAGAGCTGAGCAGTGCTGTTCATTAGGCAGTGCGACTCACTAGTGACACCGGTCATCGTTCAGGTTTCCGTCTGGGAGGGGACGGACTTCGTGGAGCCGGCCCAAAGAACGGCAGAGATGACAGCTGAGCCATTTAAGACTCAACGTTCCCGAGACTAAGCTGTCCCTTTACTCCGTCATCTGCTGTTGGTGGTAAGTGAGGAGTCCCACAGTACGGATGCATCAGGTGGGGATTGGAAAACTAAAGCCAGGGGCCAAATCCGACCTGCTACCAGATTTTATAAATAAAGCTTTATTGGAACACAGCTACGGCCGTTCGCTTCCTTAGCATTGTTGATGGCTCCTTTCATGCTGCAATGGCCGTTGGGTTATTGCAACAGGGATTGTATAGCCCACAAAGTCTGCCAGTTCCTGTCCTGGATCATTGAAGCATGAAAACATCATGGGGCTTTGGGGAGGAAATCCATCCAGAAGGCATGGTACATGCTGCCTTTGTCTTTAAGATGAGAGTAAATGGGTAATAATTTGACTTTCAAGAAGAAAGGCATCCACTCCAATCAGGGGACAAGCATCCTCTGCTCAGAGTCCTGAGGGCTTCATCGAGTGCTGTGTTTCCAATGATGATCGTAAGTCGTCAAAGAATCATTTTGCCTTTTTTTTTTTTGCCTGTTTTAATGTTTTTTCTCTTACTGTCAGGCTATTAGCATTGATTCTTGTAGCTGTCACTTACACCTGCCTCCAAATCTAACCCTTCTGGTTAGGTGGCTAATTTGATGCCTCCAACCACAGCAATCTAAGAAAAAGAAAATAATCCTATGAGAATGGTGTCTAAAGAAAGTGTCAAGTGGCTGCTTCCATTAATTTGTCAGCCTGCAGGAAGGCTGATTTGTCGATTCTCTCATTTGGCCAGTATTGATGGAGGGAGATGGCTTTTTGTCGCTGTTCTGTGTCGTGGGGGAGCCGGCCATTTGCCGGTCACCCGGATGATTGTTTGAATGGCTCTGACGATGGAGCGAAGGTCCTACCTGAGCTGGCAACTCGGGGAGCTGACCTACCCTGGGAGCCTCCCGCGGGGGAGGAGGACCTGTTCCCAGGGGGAGGTGAGGTGGCCATGCAGGTAGGGGTCTGCTGGAGTGGAGGCCGCATGGCTGGGCCTGCAGGGGGAGCACTGAGGCCAGGTGGGGGCTGCATCAGGGCCGCATGCTGTAGGGCCCTTGGACCATGCAGGGAAGTTGACAGCCCTTCAATGCTTTTGGTGAATCTCAACAGGGACAGTAGGCAGTGAGACTGATAGGATTCAATTTGCATTTTGCCAGGAGCAGGAGCACAGATAGGGCCGATATCTCATAGAGGACCTTAAATTCTTTGAAGGCTCTGAGACCAGGCCCTGTGCTGGGGGTGGTGCCTCCCTGGTCACATGACTTTTCTGGCCACACCCAGAGGCCAAGGCCAAGTGGAAGGTATGGAACCTGCATTCTGGTCTCAAATGTGCCAATAACTCATTGTGTAAACAAAGAACTACGAACGTCTGAGACTCCCCGCATTCCCATCCCCAGACCTCTTGTGACCAGGAGATTCACATGCTGGGCCAGTCCTAGGCAGGTCTCTGTAGGGCCTAGGTGTCAAGATTTACCCAACTCCTCATGGTCCACATATCACAGTCCTTCTCTTAGCTTTCTTTGGGCCTGACTGCATTTTTAAATCATTACATCTTCCCACTTTTGCAAAGCAAACAAAATCTCTGGACTGCAGTATGTGGTTGAACTTCCAAGAACACAGTTGATAAGACAGAGGATTATTGAGCGGCACTGTTTGGCTATCTGGACGGCCCCAAAGGTGGCATAATCTTGGCTCATTCACTCATGTCCAGGGTCTGGCTTTCAACTTTGCATTTTCAGAAACTATTTCTCCAATGCACCGAGGCTGAGGTTTCCATCAGCCACAGATACGCCTGTTTTCCCAAGGCTGATGCATATATCAGTCACGGGGCACAGAGGTCTCTAGGTGTGCACGCTAATGTACATGTGTACATACAGGCATGTTCACAAATCATTGGGTGGCCTGCCCATTTTCAGGAGAAATGCACCCATGCGGTGAATGCTTGAGACAGCCCAAGATTCAAGGAAGTCACAGAATAGGTGGTTTCTGGGAATGTGGTGTCAGCACAAAGGAAGCAGGTTGATCTCAGGAGGTGGCCTGAGTCACTGCTACTCAGGGGAGGCCTTGCCAGACAAGTTGTTACATTCTGAGCTAGTGCAAGTTTCCTCCTTGCTGTGGTAGGGTGCTGCTCAGGCTGCCATAAGAAAGTACCATAGAGTGGGGCCTGAGATGGGAACTTATTTTGTCACCATCCCGGAGGCTGGAAGTCTGAGGTCAAGTTGTCAGCAGGGCTGGCTTGTCCTGAGGCCTCTCTGCTTGCCTTCGGATGGGTGTTCCCTCTGCGTCCTCACAGGCTCAGCCCTCTGTGCGTGTCTGTGACCTAATCTCATCTTAATAAGGACACCAGTCCTTTGGATTAGGTTCCACCCGAGGGAACCGCATTTTAATCTAATTACCTCCTTAAAGACCCTATCTTCACATGCCATCACGTTCTGAGATAGTGGGGGTTAGGGCTTCAACATACTAATTTTGAGGGGACCCAATTTAGCCCATAATATGGTCAAATCTGGGGCACCAATCACATTTGCTCCTAAGAATCTCTGTTTTTGGTTTGGTTTGTTTTTTAATATTGCCATTGCTGACCAACCCCTTCTTTGTATAAACAGGATATGATAAAAATTAGTATATTTATGCTCATTACATGGCAGTCCCAGTGCAATCCTACCTTTCCGCGGCTTCTCTGGATTGGTCTTTGGGACGTCAAACCCCTGCCACCCATTAGCAGCCTCTCAGAGCATTCGTTCCTACAGCCGGCTGATCACACCCATTACATGAGTCTCACTACTCGAGCTTGCAGAGAGGGTTTATATACAAGTCCTTTATGGGTGCTTTTCTGTCCTCCTGCTCGACCACCTTCCACAGATTGCCAACAGGTATGACAGTATTTCCAATAACTAAGACAAGGAATATAGAGAATTACTGGACTAGGACCTTAGAAATGACAGATTAAAAAATCAGAACAAAGAAAACATGTACTTCTGTGGATGACGCAATGTTGGGAGAAATCCAAAAAATATCTTGACAGCCTGGAGCAGCGGACTGACTCTAACAGGATGAAGTCTGCTTGGGGATAATTGTGCAGTCTGGTACTTGCATTAAGATGATTCAGCGGTGAAACAAAACAGAGGAGATGTGGCTTCACAGCAGGCAAATGAGTGGAGACCTTGGTTGACAGTGAGTTTGCTGAGAGTCCCCACGTGCCTCAGCTCGCAAGAGCCAGTGCGGCCTCGGCCTCGGCCCCCACACTGATAGTGTTTGGACTAAATAAGTGAGGAAGGAATCTCATTTTTATTGGGACAGGTCAGATTGCTCTAAGGGTAATTCTCTCAGATGTGGGTACCATACTTGAAAGGGGCAATAGCGAAATGGAATAATGATTCTTGAAACTATGTCCTGGGGCGAAGGGTTGGGAACAGAGGATGTTAGAGAGAGAAGACTTGAAGAGCAGGCTGGGCATGTTAGAGTGTTTGCACGGCTGCCAGTTTCGAGACTGATGGAACTCGCTCTGTGTGCCTACAACACAGAGATGACTGGGTGGGAATGAAGGGGAATTTTGTTATTTACCAATATGGCATCTAACAGGTACATCAGAGGTTGGAGAAGTTTAAGCAGGAACTGAGCTTGGAGAGAAACTTGGAAGAGATGTGGCAGAGGTGATCCGATTACTGAGAATAAAAGAAAAAGCATTGCTCTTAAAAAATAGAAAACAATATGGAAGAAATAAGTGCAAAATATATCAATAATTGTAACAAACATAAATATGTGAGTGCAACCATTAAAAGATGCACAATTACAAAAATAAAGCATAAAATGACACAAAAATATTGAAATTAAAGAAGTAGAAAAAGATACACCAGATAAATATTAACAGAAAGAAGCCAGTTGCTTATAGCTGGAATGTAGTGCCATATATATATATATAAACAAGGTTACATTTATTTCTCTGTTTTAACCCCCTGTATACCCTTATCATTTATCTGATACCTTCTCTCCACTTTGACTCCAGTGTAGACTATAAATTCCATGAGAAAAGGGACCTCATTTATTTTGTTCATTGCTGAATTTTGAGTGCCTGGAACGTTTCTTGGACCACAGAAAATACTCAATAGATGTTTGTTGAAGTAATGACTCCTAAGACTTTTTGGAGTACTGACATTCTAGGATGGGAGGCTGCAGACCAGTCTGGTTACCCATTGCCGCATGACACCACTTAGTGACTTACAGCACCAGCTCAGTATCTATCTACTGTGGTTCCGTGGGCTGCCTGGGCTCAGCTGGGAGGGTCTCATATAGGCTCTTTCATGCAGTTACAGTCTGCATGGCTGGAGCCGGAATCCTTGAAAGGCCCAGCTATACTTGATGTCCAAGATGGTGCCCTCATGTGGCTGGCATTTGATGCTGATTGTCAGGTGGTATAGCTCCTTTGGGGCTGTTGACCTGGGCATCCATATATGGCCTGGGCTTCTCACAGCCGGGTGGCTGGAATCCCGTAGCAAGGGTGTAAGAGGCAGGAAGTGGGAGCTGCTAGTCCCTTAAGGGCTGGGCCCAGAAAGTGGCACAGTGGTACTTGTGTCACCGTCTATTGGTCAAGCGTTCCTGGACGGCCACCTACATTCAAGGGAGGGGACATAGGTCTCCTTCTTGATCCCCTTCTCAGTGGGAGAAGTGCCAAAGAATTTGTGGTCATCTTTGATCTACCACAGACCTCCCGGCGAGAGCGATTCGGTTTTCGTGTGCACAACGACAGTTCTTGGCAGGTAGGGGTTGCTGAGTCAGAGGCGTCTTTCTTCCCAGGGAAGGAAAATCCCGCTCTGGAAGGAGGAGTGTGCTGCTCAAGGATCTTGGCAGGATGTGGGTGCTGGACAAGATGCCCCCCAAGACCCTTTCCCAGCGCTTGACATTCTTAGTTGGAAACTTCAATGAGGAGACCAAGGAGGAAGTCATAGAGATTCCCTTAAACCTCAGACGGTTGTGGGGAGACACTGAGGTCTGCCTCTAGGAATGACACACGGCTTCCTCCCTCCCTTCACACCAGGGTGGTGCTCTTGTCTAGAGCTGCCCACCTGGAATTTGAGGCCAAGAATAGTGTTCAAAGCAGCACAACCCCTTGGGGGCTGTAATGCCTCCGAGAGGGGCAGAGTACCTGGGTGGAATGCTGACACCCACCTGGTGCCCTGTGAGGTGGAGTTGTACCTGTGGCTCACGGTACTTTTCCTCTCAAAAAAGCAGTGATGGGCTTTCCAATACTTTGGTTATGTTTTTTATTTTAAGATGTTGGACCCTTTTTGGAAATTGCTAATTCATTTCTCTTGCTTTTCTTACCTCCTCTCAGAATCACTAGCAATATGTCCTTAGACAAGTTACTTGACATCTCTGTGCCTTACTTATTCTCTCATCTGAAAAGAAAGGAATAATACTAGTGTATCCCTCACAGGTTGTTTTAGGGATTAAATGGGCTGATACAACAAGCTAGGTGCTTCTTTAAGGACTTGATAAGGCAGTGCTGAATACATTTCAGCTATTATAATTTTTCTTCTAACACAAATTTTAGTGACTGCATAATAACCCACACCATGAATGTTCTATGAATTATCTTACCCATCTGTGAGTTTTGTGTTTCTATCTCTTTGCCATTGTAAAAATGATATAAGGAATATGTTTAGAGGTAAATCTTTGTGCCTACCGTGTAGACAAAATTCCTACAAGTGGAATTTTGGAACACATATTTTTACTGCATAATGCAGTTTAGATAAAGTTCAAAATACTCAAGTGAGTGGTAGTTGAGTTTGGTAGGACTGGTACCTCAAGGCACATGGGAAAATGTATTCACTGTTAACCAACCAGAACTATACTGTGCTTCCCCAGTGATGCCCGGCTGTCTTCTCCCCCCGCACGTGGGCCCCCCTCCTCAGGTCCTGATGTGTTTGGGTTTCAGACGCCACATGGCGGGCTTCCTGGCTTCCTGGACCCCTTTGAGCACTTCCATGTTCCTCTGGCCCTCCTAACGCATCTATTCAGCAAGATCCTCTCCTAGGCTTTCTAGGGAGGGGCTCCACCCAGCACCCCTCCACACACCTTTCAAGGCTCTTGTGATTTTGTCCTCTGCTCACATCAGGTCCTCTACCCTAGACATCCCACAGACCCTCTAACTTTCTCACTTCCTATTTTCCAATTAATTAATTGATTAATCAACCAGACACACAGTGTTTTAAATGGTCTTCATATGTAACATCTTTATTGCTATAGGAAGAATGAGTTGTATGTAATTCAATGTAAGTTATAAATGGAAGAAAAGTCTATCTCCATGCAGAATCAATCCCTTCCATGTCTCAAATATTCAGTGTATTTAAGAGTTCACACAGTTCCCCTCCATTTCACATTAACTGAGCTTCTGGCATCTACCCCAAGCCGTGTTCCCACTGAAGAAGTAGCACTTGCCTCTTTCTCATCTGCAAAGGTCTCTTCTGTCCCTGGTGAGCTCGCCTCCCTCCTGGCCTTTTCAGTTGCTGTTTCCTCTGCCTGGAACTCAGTTCACTTGTTACTCTATATCTGGCTTCCTCTCAGCCTTCTGGGTCCAGCTCGAATGTCACCTCTCCAGGTGGGCCTTCCTGACCACCCACTTCCTGACCACCAACCCCAGTCCCTGTGGGGGTCACTGCTTGTTACAAAGGACTTTTAGGAAATCATCAGAACTGTCTTGTTGAGGTCGATGGCTCCCAGTCAGCTCAGGACGGCGGGGATGTGTGTGTCTTTCCTTGTCAGTCTCCCATGCGACTAAGCATTTATGGCAGGGACAGAGGAATGCAGGTGAGCAGCCGTGGCGTGGCGTGAAGATGACTTAGACTCCTGTGGCTGCTGTGATGAATCACAGCAGAGGTAGTGGCTTCAGACACATCTATGACTCGATAGCGCTGGAGATCAGAATCAGAAACTGGGTCTTAGGGCAGAGCTGTGTGTCTGCCTGGGGCTGGACGCAGTGGGAGCATTGGATCTCTGCTTCCATTGTTATCCGAACAGTAAGTCCCACAGTTTCGTTAGTTCTCTCCCTCCTTTCTGTATCTGGACCCCAGATCTGCCTATTCCTGGTGTAGGGACGGGGAGGGGCTGGGTTATTGTGCAGGATTATCAGTGTTACTCTGTGAAGTACCTGCCCTCCCCAGGGGCTTATTCTATGCCGCTCCCTGGTTCCCCATGGTGCCACATGCATTTTTTTCCCGGAAGCCAGCTAGTTGTGGGTTTCACTTGCCAGGGATCCAGGGGCCTGCTTAGCTGCAGAGCAACATCTGGGCTTTCAATCCATTTTCAGGCTATGTTGATGCCAGTGATTGCCTGGGACTGTCTGTCGATCCAGGGGGAGCCGGAAGAGGCTGCCCACCTCGGGACTGTCTCTGCATGTGTAATTTAAACAGCAGCAAGAAAGATGACCCTGTGTGTAGATTATTGTTTATATCACAGATGACAAAATGTATCATCAATAGCTTTAAGGCATGAAACCCAACAAGAAAAGCAGAAGAAAAATGTATGCTTGTTTCAGGAAATTTATAATAAGAAAGAGTAAGCAAGGGTTACCTTTGCCAGTAATGAGAGTAGGACGAAAGGCATCTATTCCTTTTCCTCATAGCACCTACCACTTGCAACATGCAATGTAATTTACTTATTAATACATTATCATAAATGCAAGCTCCCTAAAGTGAGAGTCCCCCCCCATCATGGATTTATCCCACGCACTTGGAAAAGTAGAGGGTATATGGTAGATACTCAGTCAATGTGAGTGGAGTGAATAAATATTGGTGGGTGAGTTTCTCAGAAGCTATCAAGTTAACAGTGATTCACAGGCGATGAAGCCCTTATCACCTGTCTGATCCCGTAAAGGCATGGCTTGCTCCAGGAAGAAGTGAGACAAGAATGCAAGGAAGTAACTGTAGAGGAATCCTCATGAAGAAATTACCCCAAATGCGACTTTACCCAGTTAGTCGGTCTATTGCACGGACTAACTGGTCCACCCTCCTGTACAGAGGGACACCTGCTGTGCCGTGGGCAGTATGCAATTTATGGTTCCTCAAATGTGGCCTTAGGGTTCATTCCTCCATAGTTGTCACTGGCCCCTCAGAGAAGTATCCTCTAGAGGCTAAATATTATTTCAATGATGAAATCAGATGGCCTTTAACCCAGACGTGTTATAACTGGCTCAGAAGTAAAACTCGTCTGCAGGATCTAATCTATTTTTTGAACTCTTCTATGGAGTTTTGGGTTTAAGGTATGATATTTTAAAGCTGGAGTAGTTCGCGTCTTCTTGCAAACCTGTCCTCCTTTACTTAGAGTCTTGCTTGCTCTTGTGAGCCTGATTCTTGCTGTTTGTAGTTTCTGTTCTCTGATGGGGGATATTCACAGCTCCTCTGTTCCATTTCCCTCATGGTCAATTGCTTTCTTATTTTGTAGATTTTAAGCTCATTTTCAGCGTTATTTCCCCCCTGGTGAACCCATGAGGTTTTCAGTGTCACTGTCATTGTACAATATTTCTTGCTTTTTTCCCACTAATGTCATGGTTTGGAGATTCCTACAGCTATGAAGCCAACTGGCAG
The DNA here is from genome assembly GCA_032199065.1 of Smutsia gigantea. Lineage (NCBI taxonomy): Eukaryota > Metazoa > Chordata > Mammalia > Pholidota > Manidae > Smutsia > Smutsia gigantea. The sequence continues at coordinate 113,355 of JAVSCE010014184.1, forward strand.
AGCAGCAGGAGGCAAAGGGAGACGTTTCTCCCCTGCCCAGTCTAGCGAGGAGTCCTTCTCTCCTTGTCCTTTCCCTGGGCAGCTGGCAAGGTTTTCCTAGCCCTGACTGAGGAGCCCTGACTTTCTGCATGGATCTCGGATCCACCAGTTTACTCTTGCAAAGATTCCCCCAGCTTGTCCTCCGCTTCCAGGCTGGTGTTAACCCCCACCGCCGCCCCGGGGCTGTGCAGGGCAGCCCACACCGTGGTGTGCAGAGCCGACCGACCATATGGCTCCTGGCCTAGCTGTGCATTATCATTTTTCATTTTAGTTATGTTTTTCCTACGTTCCTAGTGCGAGTGTTTTCACATTAGTTTTGTCAGCCACCTTAGAAACAAAAGTGTCTTAGTTTGCTTCCCACCATCCGCTCTCTGCATGCGTTAACCGAGGAAGGGGTGGTGTGGGGCTTAGTGGCACCCGTTTTCTTTTTGGTGGTGGTGTGTGACCATATCATGTTGCTGTGGTCATGCCGTCTTGCCTGTAGTAGTGGCTCTCAGCTGGGAATGATTTTGCCTCCCAGGGGACAGTTGGCAATGCCTGGAGACCGTTCTGGTGCCATGACTGGGGGCTGCTACTGGCATCCAGCAGGCAGAGCCCAGGGGTGCAGGTGAACACCCTGTGCCGCCCAGGACAATCCCTGCAGCAGAGAGCTCCATCCCCAAATGTTGACAGCACCGCCCTTGGGCACCACTGTCCTCCAGGGGTGGTACTTTCTGACCTAGTAGCAGGGCTCGCTGTGGGGTCGTTCTCTGCTGCAGCCCTCCCTGTGTGTTCTGCACCTTTCTCCTACAGTCTACGCTCTCTGCCTCCCCTGCTGGCTGGCTTCCTGCTGGCTTTGGCGCTTGGGAGGAGTAGCTCCAATTGGAGCAGAGAGGGATCTGGGCGTCTCTTGACTGCCCCTTCCCTACTCAGGGCTGCCTTCGCCGGCCGTGGCTGTATCCCTGTGTGAGTCTTCTCGGCCATCCCTGTCTCCATGGCTTCCGTTCTCACTGGCTGCCTGCTGGGCCGTTTCCTCTCCCGTCCCCTGGCCCCAGGATGGCTGTGGCAAGCACAGTGTGATGCCCACCACTGCTGGGCTCCGGGTGCCTCGGCGGCCTCTGTGTCTGCTCGCCCCGCCCACGGCTCCGCCTGCTGGCTCTTGGTGCGTGGCTCTCGAGGCCTCTGAGCTGCACTGAGTATCCTGCCAGGATTCTGACTGATCCAGTCACTGTGTTTCATTAAGTGTAGGGCATGGTGACCTCATTTAATGCACCAGGTTGTCTTTCATTCCGTCCTGTGTCCCCGCTACACTAGGCCATCACCCATAAGGTGGCTTCAGTCTCCTTACAATACGGTGATATAGTGGCATCTGTGCTTTTGTCTTTTGTGTATGATTGAAAATTTCCATAACAAAACAGACATGCTCTCTACTTAGTCCTCAGGTCCCTATAGATCATCGGTTAAAGGCTCTAGAATGGGGCGGTGCCCTAGCTGGATTTAATCACAAGCAATATGAGGTAACACATATCCCTCTAGGTCCAGATGCAGGGAGAACAGCTCTGGCTGGAATATGCAGTCCCTCTCTCGGCACAGGTCCACTTCCTTTATGAGGCCAGGGTTCACTCATGATCAGGTGTGGGGCGAGCAGAGTTTCTGTGGAAGAGATGACACTCTAGGCCTGGGTCCAGGCTCTGGGGGTGGGGCAAGGAGCAGCCCCACGGGTTTGCTTGGGAGGCAATCCTAGGAAACGCTAGTGAGAAGTGGACACATGAGCCGGGGAGGGAGGGAGCCCAGTACAGGTGTGTTGTTACACTGGGCCTAGCACTGCTGAGGGGCTCTGAGCGCTAACAGGCATCTCACCCTGGGTGCTGGGGTGCTTACACACGGGCTGTGGTCTTCTGGGGACAGTGGCCGCCTGTGGGCTTTAATCTGCAGCAGGAGGTCCTCCAGCAAAGGGATGCCACTGCTGGATTGGAGAGAGAGCAGCCTGCGTCGTGACGGGAAGGCTCAGGGCAGTGGGGGCATATCAGTGTCTGTATAGTGCAGTTGTCCACCACACACCGTATTTACTTTCAATACGTTTTTACCATTGTTCACTCCCGCAGGTAACCTTGGATGTCATGGAAAATTTCGCCTGGAAAGTCACCTCTTTCATTCCAGGTCATCCCATAGATTCCCAGAGCAGCAATATTGAAATTGAATGATAAGTAAGATGCAGTCTTTCATGCTCTCCCAGACATCTATTATGCAATTTTCTCAGTAAAAGGCAACAGAAGTGACTCATGTTTTCAAGGCTAAATGGAGGAATATCTCTGACATAACCTCTGGCTTCAACCACACTTGGTTCTGGGAAACCTGATCCCCTGCAGCACTGTCTTCTCAGGCCTTCCAGCAGCCTGAGAAAGGAATTAGGGACTGTGTGTCTGGTCTCCTGGCAGCCAAGAGGTGACCCAGTCCCCCAGTATGCTCAGACATACTTAACAACTGGCTCTGCAGGAAAAAAACCCAAAGCCCGGTTTTTGAACATTGGCCCATTTCTGTGGTATAAATATTCCCACCATGGCTGATTTCAAACTAGCAATGGTTTAACAACTGGCTTGCAAAATTCCTGAAAATTTACTAATGGCTCCTGTGAGCTGTTCTAAGCTGGCTCCAGCATATCATGGCCACTCCTCTCCCAGGCTTCTGTGGTTCAAAGCCAGCCTCTGCAAATCCTGCTCGCAGCTTCAGTGGTACCAACAGTGGCAGTCCTGTAGGGACCAGGGGAAGGCAGTGGCTGACCCCACACCCTCTGCAAGGAGAGCAGGCCCTCACACCAGCCCTGTATGGGCCCTGGCCAGGTCTGAAACCAAAGGACGGGGGAAGATGACAGTTTGAAAGATAGCTGTTACTGACCAGCAAAGGCAATGAGAAGGAAACACAACAGAAGTTCGTGGTTACAGGGACAGCCCTCGTGAGGCTAACAGGGAATTTTTCACGTAGGTGGTTCTGCATTTACCCTTGAGGTTTACAGAGTCCTGGTGTCTTGGTTAGCACACTTGGTGGGGCTCAACGAGCCTCACTGACCTTACTTCACATGTCTTTGGTAATCACACATTCACTCTATGAATCACTCTTTGCTGTTGTTAATAGAAGCCAAGTTAAGTTGTGAGTATTGCCCAGAGCCCAGTGTTTGGGGGGAACAGCTAATGGGATTAAAGGGAAGTGTCCATTTGCAAGTGAGAATGACTTTGTACCCAAAAAGACAGGGAATTCAAACTCTGGAAAATGTCACCTCCAACCTAATTTAACGATATCGTTAAATTAGTTGACTAATTATATTTAAATTGGTTGGCTAATTTTCTAAACTGATGTTTCACTAGAACTCCAGGAAACTGCAGATTGAGGGGGGAAAACTGGGTAAGGAGATGTTTTTTAAATGCCTAAATTTAGGATAACTTGCGAAATTATTTTGGGGCACTAACTATAAAAATTTTGTAATTAAAGAGCATGGCATTTCATTTGAGCCTAAGGTCCTGAGGTAACTAACATATTTGCACTATAAGACAGTATTTATCTGTCATGTTAATGTTAAACTGACAGGTCAGAGTAGCCTGTGTTTCTTTTGAATGCTTTAAGAGCTTAACAAGAGCCACACAGTCTTTTAAAGCTCATAGTTCTGTCTGGATGGCCTTGGCTAATAAGGCTGACTTTTCCTTCTGTAGCTGTCTGCTGCAGAGCTGAGAGATTACTGTTTTATTAGCAGGTTTCCACACTAGGAACAAGCCAGTAATTTCGTTCATTTTATTTTATTTTTTTACCTCCGATGTAATATCTCAGTGCTTCAGACTGCAACAAAACAATACACAGTACAGAAGAAGGAAAGAAATCCTCTTCATTTATCCTATAAAATTTCTGGAGGTGGCAGGCTATTGATATCCAATGACACATAGACAGTGGATAGCATATGTCAACAGCCTGGGGGAATCTTACCTAAATTGATCAATTTTTAAGTTGATTTAAAATGCATAAAACATCTTATAAAAACTGTTCCTCTTGCATATGCATTATCAATTATTGCTTCAAATGGAACCTGCTGTAAGTGATTAAAAACCATGAAAATCTTCTCTTAAAAGCTCTCCAATTTGCCCTCAAAGATATGTATATTGGTTTCACCAGACTATTAAGATGGAGCTGGAGATGGAAGATGAGGGCGATTGAGATTCACTGAAGGCTTGGAAAGGATAAGTGCCCTGCGGGGTCATGTTCTGGGAAAAGGACTTGGTGGAGCGCCATGGCCACGTGCAGGGGAGCCTGGCGTGCTGGGGCTGACTTCCTTGAAACCGGGTTCCCTGTGTTCTCTGTCTTCCTTCCCCTTTCTCCCTCCCTCCCCCACCCCCTCTGTGTGTGTGTGTGTGTGTGTGTGTGTGTGTGTGTTTGGAGCAGGCTGGCAGGTGTGGGACTGGGAAGAAGGTGTCATAGGGAAGGATTTCTTAAAGGAAAATTGATGGGATGTGGGGAGGAGAGAGGGGATGGGAAGCCGGGTTTCTGCCTAGCCTCACACCCGCACCAGACCAGGCTGTCCCCAGTTGCCGCCTGCGGCACCAGCCTGTAACCCCTCTCCCCTGGCCTATTCCAGTCATTTCCCACCCAGCAGCCGGAGTGCACAGAACAGAGAAATTCACCCTGGTCACCGCCCTTCCTGTGGGCTCTCCCGCTGCACCTGGACGGGCCTCGCCAGGTGTCCCCATCTGCTCCCCGCTTCACCCCAGGAGGCCTCCCCTTTAGTTGCAAGGGTCTTTCCTCAGTTATTCCGATGTGCTTACTTCTTCCTGCCTCTTGGCGGGTCCCTGCTGTTTCCTCTGGAATGTTCTTCCCTCTGCCCTCGCAGGGGCTGCCTCTCCTGCATCCTTCAGATCCCACACCATTTCCTTGGGAGACTTCCCAACCAGGCTTCCTGAAGAGGTGCTTCACCCACAACCATGGCCACAACCCACAGCCATCCACCCATAGCTGTAACTGCCCACGCTGGCTCCTTCGTTCCTTCCAAACATGTCACTCCATTCGCGTTCCCTCATCTGTGGGTCTGTTTACTGGTTTTAAGCCTTTCTCTTGCATGCCGACTGAGGCTGTGCCAGGGCCAGGCCATGGGTTGTCTGACACCACAGTGACAGCGCCTGACCTGGGCCTGGCACGGAGCAGGCGCTCAGGGACAGTGTTTAGGATGAACTAATGAAGAAAGACAGGGTTTTTTTTTTTTTAACACATAAGGATACTGAGTGGAGTCTAGTTTGCAGGGGAATAGGCTGATTTCAATTTTGAACGAAGCACTGGCCTTGTCTTTCATGCCCATAGACAGCAGGGGTGGCACCCTCACCCCGCGGCTGCAGAAGGGAGTGGAGGCTCAGAAAGGCTGCCATGCTCTTAGTTTCTACGTGGTACCATCAGGCTCCCTGCCAGGCTCTTCACCAAAGCCTGCGGCATTTCCTGCTCCCTAGCTCCCCCTGAGCTTGAGGTAATTACTGCTGACCCTTGTGCGAATGCAGGTCAGGAGGTAGGAAGGGTGGAGATCCAGCTTCTGCTCATCGATCTACAAGGTGTGGTTGAGTCTGTGGAGCTGATGAGAACAGCAGGGAGACAGGATGAAGACAGGAGAAGGTTCCAGAGTCTCTTGGGCTCTGGCTGTGCGGGATCCGGGTGGGCCCTTGACTGCTTCAGGGAACTGTCCTCACCGCTTGTGCTCTCAGGGCTCCGTCTCTGGCCCTGGCTTGCAGAATGAAGTGTCAGTGGGTGGAGTGAAATCTGAAGAAAGCCAGTGTAGGACAGGTTTTAGCTCTTTCCAGAAAATAGCCCTTTGAAATCTCCCTCAGTTTTCGGATCACTTTGAGAATCCGACGAAAGCTAAGGACTTCACAGAGACACACATGAATCAGCAGCATCTTGGTTCCCCTGACTTCCATCCAGGCATCTCCTGAGGGCCGGAGATGCCAGACTGAGAGCACCACACTGGGAGGCCTTTCCTGCAAGACGGGAGAAGGGCTTTGTGTGGGGACTCCCTTGATCAGTGTCCCCATGGGTGTCTGGAAGAGAAACTAGGTGGCCCCGAGCTTGGAGCAACTTCATTTTCTAGAGGGGAGGTCAGAGTGGCATTGAACACATTTCCATTTTTAGGAGAATGCCATTTGGCAGCTCACTGGGAGATGGGGACGGTAGTCAGAGGTGCAGAGCGGACGTCAGCTCATACGTGCATCGCTGCAGTAACTGGGACAGTATGGACTGCACAGTCTGCTTGGCAGGACATGGCCAAGAACGCCCTTCCAGGAACAGTCTTTGAGTGTACCTTTTGAAGTTGTTCCTTTCACTGACTTTGTGAATTCCTTCCTTCCATCCTTCATGACCATTGCCAAACTTCTGCTTCGGGGTGAGAGCAGTGAGCTGGGGGAGGGGAACGGGCCCAGATGGCAGAGCCCATACCTGGGCTGTCTGGTTGTCATCACAGGCAAAGGTTTTATTTTCAAGAGGCATTTAAACCTCAACTTTCCAGGTGTGTTTATTACATAGTCTATGTAGGGATGCCCTCATGAGAGAAGTTTGGGGGAGCTAAGCCTCTTTTAAAATAGTTCTGTGAATATAACCGTTTATGGATAAAGGGTTGGAGGAGCTCGGACTGGGTACAGGACCTGAGGAGGAGGGGAAGGAGAGAGGAGCGCCTTGCATCCAGCTCAGGCCCCACCCAGCTTGGGAGCTTCGCCCACCTGTCTTCCGTTCCACTTCTGGCTCTGGGGTTGCTGCCCGGACACTGCTGCATGACCCCACCAGCTGCTGCAGGGGTCTGGATCCTCAGTGGACACCTGACTCAGGTGGGTGGCAGTGCGTTGCAGGGTTTTGGACTTGGAACTGAGAAGGAGAAGTCAGCCTCCTTCAGGTGCTAAAGTTTGGACATGTGGCTTGGGTTTCTGCCGTGGGGACAGAGGAAGTGATGTATGCTGGGGGTGGGTGGAGGACCGAGAGACTCCGAGGCTGCAGTGTTGCTGGGTTCACTGGATCCTAAGTCTACATGGGTTCTTGCTATTGAGCTCTGGACATGCCTCAGGATATTTAAAATGCACACCCCTGGCTGCTTATCCTAGTTTGACTTGTGTTTCTGTTATTTGCAACTCAAAGAATTCTCGGTTGAAACCTCAAGACATTCAGGATCAGGCTTGTCCCGGGCATAACCCCCAGCCCAGCGGTGGGGAACATCTCAGTCAGTGCACAGGGCACAGAGGCAGGTCTCTGAATCATTGAGGAAGAGACAGGAAAATTGGAGAGGGGATGTCCCACAGAGGGCGCAGAAGGCCAGCAACAGGTGGGCCATCTTGCCTAGAGAGGAGGTCAGGAGAGCCCGTCTCAGAAGAGCACGGCCTCCAGACTCCTGTGTTTCTGTTCTGGTAGCAGTGTGATTTGACACATTCCCTTTGTGGATCAAGGTGTCCTTGTGTGTTCTACACAAAAAGAGTCACATTGCTATATATAAAGAAGGGATGTAAACAATGGGCTGAAATTTCTAAAATTTCTCCAGTGAGTGCCTTTCGGAGTCATGGTGTTAGTTAATGACTCAGTCACAGAACCAGAGTTGATGATCACTGGAGAGGCTTAGATACGAAGATTGAAGTGATAAGAATGTTATGTGGGTGTGAGTTACAGGAGGCAAATTCAAGCTCCCATCAGGAAAAAGGAAAAACAATTTCAAAGCATGGAAATATTTGTGGTCTCAGGAAAAAATGTAAACTATGCCCAGCATCTGGCCATAACCAATGGCCTTTTTCCTACAGGCGTGTACCATTTCTTTTCCCATAAGTTAATTTAAAGGAGACCCAGGAGAGGTAAGACAAGGGCAGCCTGCTCTTTGGGGAAGCTGGCAGCTTTGTGCATTTCCATTTCTTTCCCTCTTCCAAAGAGGCATCTTCATCTTGGAAACATAAAATGTAACTGCTCAGAGAGACCTAAGAGGTCATCTGGGATTCTTCAGCAAGGACCCTGGAGTGGGTTTCCCTAGTTCCACAAACTCCCTGAAACTGTACATAAATGGGTACTTCTTCTTGGGAGCCAGCCTTAGCTTTCATCAGGTAATCCCAGGACGTTTGATCCCAAACTGGTTAAGATCCAATATCCAGCCCACCTGTCATAGATGAAGAGGCTGAGGCCCAGGGAGAGAAGGTCCTGTGGGTAGGTGACAGTAAAGCCTGGATGAGGAGTGGAATCTCCAAAGTCCCAGACTGCTCTTCCCCATTACTGTACTTTGTAAAGAACTCACCGTAGGTTCCTAAGGAAAGTTAATTTGCTCCGGAGAAATGTGACAGCTGTAAGCCATGCTTTCCTTAACTGGGAATTAATGAGTGTAAATAAGAGCTCTCCAGCTTCCAGAATGGAAGAGATTATCGTGCTTAAAAAAATACTACTCACCAATATTCTCAAATTTCTGTGTACATGGTAACTCATTAAGCTTCATACTGACCCCACAGGATTTTTTTTTTTACTTCAGAATTATACTTCTATTTCCATTAGATTTAAGGCAGCTTAAGAGTTAAAACTCATAAAGCAAATAAATCACAGAATCTATCTAACAGGAGGAAAAGGATTTGAGATGAATCATTTTCTACAACTGAATTTGGCATTAAAATTCCTGGTCACCGAGGCAAAAAGGAAACACAGCTTTCATTTTTCATTCGCGTACCTGAGACGAACTAGTGTTATTTCCATTTCGCCAAACAAGAAACACAGGAGTTCGTTTAACATGTGTTCTCAAGCAAGCACCTGGGCATTCCTCTCTTGGTTTACCTGTTTATAGAACCAGGGTGCTAATGGCGATGCCCCCTTCATAGGGAGAGTAGGATGGTAGGGGATGAGAATTTAAGAGGCTTCAGCAGCCCAGTGCTGGGCAGATAAGCCCTCCAGGGAGGTGAGGGGAAGTGGGAAAATTTGGCTCCGTGGTAATAATGACTTTTCAGCGGCTCATATTGTTTCCATCTTTTCAGAGTTTCCTGCAGAAACTGGCCCTCATCTAACCTCAGCACCTCATGAACTTAGCCCCACTCGGGCGCCTACTCTCTCATCTTTGTCTCTTGCCGTGTTAGATGACCCCTCATTCACTCCCTGGTCTCCCCCTGTTCCGATGCCTGAGCACCATGACCCCACACTGCACACGCACTGTGTGTCAGGCATGGCGCTGGAGCATACTGATACCGCAGGGTGATCTCCGGTCGTCGTAGAAACTCTATGAGGAAGTAATTTAATAGCTATGTTACTGATCAGGGGATCGATACCCAACTACATCCTTATTTCCTTTCGTCTGCCTTCCGTTCCTGCACCACTGCCTTTTCCAAGGTTAGCAGTGACAACAAGGGAGAGTGAGAACCGTGCCAAGCCGATCAATTCATTTTTTTGAAATAATTTTTTTTGTGAATATAGAGGTAACAGGTCTTTGAAAACACATGAAAAATATAAAAAGAATATAGATAATTATGAAAACACTTGTAATTGCACCAGAGATGAAGCAACTCTGGAGGTGTGTTGGTTTAATCTTCCTTCAAGAGAGAATTTGCCATTCAGCTACAAGAAGCAGCGAGCTGCCGGCCTCCAGGGGCTTATACCCTCAGGACCCGCCTCAGCATTGGAGAAAAGGCCATACTTCTCTCGGTGACCCGCTGCCCATGACAGAGCAGGGTCAGAATACTAGAACCTGGTAATTCCTGCTCAATATGGGGCTCTTGCTATGGACAATCTTTGCTCCAGAGTTTGCATTGGGTTGGCAGAGACCAGAAGACTTTTCTAGATGATTACGTTCTATGTTGCACAGGAAGGCCTGGGGACACGATTCACAGAGGCCATCAGGAATGTGCGGGTGAGAGGGGCACCGGCATCTCTAAGACATTTGGAGGAGGCTCTTCCACTCCAGCACGTCCACTCTCCTGGGCCTTTTATTCCCTGCTGCCACCATCTGCCATGACAATTCAGGCGTGTCCACTTTTTTGCCTGTTGGCCACTGGTTTCTCCCTGGAGCCACCCTGGCCAGGGCTGATGGTAGGAGAGGCTGTCCCAGAGCTTGGCTCACTGGTAATGATTTTTAGGGACATTGGAGTCCTGAAGCCTTACAGCCATGAGCACCAGCACCGAGGTACCAGAAGCTAGAGGATGGCAGCAGGGGGCATGACCTGCAAGGAACTGTGAAGATATTTAATAAAACATGGTATCCCAGAGGAAAACCAGACGGGCCTCCAACAATGGTGTGTTTCATACATAGAAACACAGGAAAGAGAGCACGGATGAGCAGAAAGCTGAGGGCTTCAGCCCCAGGGCAGGTCAACCTCTTGCCCAGGTCCTGGACTGGAGCCAGGTTTCCGACCTGTAACCCACTGAGTGACGGGCTCCCAGGCTCCCACAAGTAAATCCCCATTAACGCTATCACAACTCTATACTGTAACAGTTCCCTCAGCCTCTCTCCAAAGGGGCAATGGCCATTGGCTCAAGTGCCTAGACACTGTGGGAAGGAGAACACCAGGACTTCTTGAGTACTGGCAGTAAAAGTATCTGTGTTGACATTGCTACTCAGAGACCCAAAGTGTCATCACGGTCCCCGCTGGAGGGAGGGAGTTTGGGGACCAGGTGATAAATGGCATCCTGGTCAAAGTTCACTTTAGAATGTGTCAGGTGGTTTGGTGAATCCATCTGGTGGTCATTTCTTTAGTTCCCCATTATAATTGGGGTTGATATAGTCTGTTGTTGGAAGAACACCCATATTGGTTCATGAAATGAGAGCTCGCGTAGTCAAGTGGAAGCCCCTGAAACTACCTCCTCTCCCCTGCCCAGGATTATAAGTAAAGAATATCACAGCCTATGGGTGGGGAGAAGTGGGGGACATTAAGGCATTAGCAAAGACCTGAAATGTAGGGGTGGTGGTCTCCCAAATGGGATTATGATCCCATTTGACTTGCCAGCCTGGCTCCTGCAGAATCTAGAGGGATCTGGGAATAACTCTGCAGCACTGCAATTTCAACCAAGTAATGGCCCACTGCAGCTCTGGCAGTGGACGTAGTTTTGTTGCTAGAGTAGATTAACACAGCCTCAGCACACCCCATACAACCCCTGATTTGGTGAATGTGTTTTCTATCTCAGTAAAGAGGATCCGAAACCATCCATATTTACCTGTTATGGACAGCAACAGACATTCACCATTTCCGCAGGGTCTGTATTAACTCTTCCGACCTCTATCATAATATGGGACAAGGAGCTTTGGATCCATCTGGACATCATGTAGAACATCCCATTAATCCATTGTATCAGTGACGTCATGTCATGATGAGCAAGAGGTGGCTGGTATGTTGGAGGACTTGAGGGGCCACAGGGGGTGGCAGGGGGGCACTAGGAAGATTCAGGGACCTGTTACTTCAGCATAGGTCTTAGGGGCTCAGCTGTCTGGGGCACATTCAGAATTCCCTCTAAAGTAGAAGGTAAGTCACTACATCTTGCATCCTTTCTCAAAAAGAAGAAAGCATAATGCCTGGTAAGCATCTTCTTGTTCTGGAGGCAACATGTTCCACACCAAAAACCATTGCTTTAGTCTGTATTTTGGGTGACATGGAAGGCTGCCAGCTTTGAGGGGCCTCAGAGCTGTACAGGGATCTTCCATTATGTCCGGGACCTCCACTACCTGGGAGCTTTAGAAGTGCCTGACCCACAAGCATGGAATTGCACCCAACAGAACATTCCTCTGGAAGGTGGAAGGAAGAGTGGGGTGGGCCTCTGAGAATGAGGTCTACTGTGTGTTACAATCACCCACTCCAGAAACCACCAGACTGGTGAGTGCCGCAGTGGCCTGCTGAGGACAACTGAGGCACCAGCTCCCAACAGATGCAGAGGCCCCTGAATCAGACCGTGCCCCTGTTGTGAGAAGGCTGCCCTGGAACTAGGGGTGGAGCAGGAGGGCCCTGCCCACCCTGGCTCCCAGTGGCCCCTGGGAATTGGGGATTCCTGTCCCTGTGATCCTGGGCTCTGCAGGATAAGAGGTCCTGACCCTGAGGTGTGGTGAGCTCTTGCCAGGGGACACAACAAGACCCCCTTGGAATACAATTTGTGCCTACCGCTGTATGTCCAGAGGTCAGCAAGCAAGGGCAGTCTTTATCCCAGCAGGAGCTGACGCGCAGGCAGAGGTGGGCGGCTGTTTCACAACAGGGCAGGGAGTGACGCGTGTGGGAGCCAGGTGATTTGCCTAGAAACTCACCTTTCACCACAGTAACTTCTAAGTGGATTAAAGAGTTTAAAAAAATATTAAAAAGATATAAGAAATTAAAATTGACTTCTGTAGAGGAGGAATGACTTACTAAACTTAAAAGTGATATGAGAAATCAACATATCTGGTATAAATAAAAATGGAAAATTGAGAACTTCAAAAGAAATGCAAAAAAAAAAAAAAGCAAGCAACAGGCTGGGGCAAAATTGTTTTAACAAACACCAAATATTTGTGGTTTCTGATGTTGGGGCTATAGATAATATTTCCTATTTCCCATGTTTTCTCTGATGTGATTATGTAACCCTTCCAAGAAGTGTGTATATTTATTTAAAAAAAGAAAGGAAGAGAAACACAGCATTTTTATTACTTTTTCTGAATAAATGAAACTTTAAAACTGTCAGTTTAATGAACTTTTGTGATAAAGGAATTCAGATCATTAAATAAAAGAAAATCTGTCTGGACGCTGCCTCTACACTATGTTAATATTAAAATAAAACAAATCATAAGTTTTGAATGGTTTTATTTCCTGTAGTCCAGAAAGCAAGCCCTACTGTCACACACATGGCCTATGGTTTTCCTTCCCCTCTAAAAAGCATGCGAAGAAAACTAGACGGGGAAGCAGGCACAAAGAGATTCCAAACACTAAACATGGCATTGGAATCTTCACAACCAGTTAGCTAAGCAGATGGTCATCAGCGAAGGGACAAGAAAGTGGAGATTTTGATTTGACAACCGAATCAAAACAAAACACCGGGCTGTTGGTTATAGGACACAAAGGGTTTGAATGGAAACCTTTCCACTTCCCTTTGCTGCGAATCTGTTTTCCCAGTTGTAACAACTGAGTGAGCTATTCTGTAAGGGTGGCTCGTTCATCGTTCATCGAATTCCCTGCTAGGCTGATTTCAGGAACTGGGAAGCTCTGAGCTCAGATTAGCAGCAGGGGTGCTGACGGTTATGTGATAAACGTGGTCGAGTCAGATCTGGAAGAATGTCATTATTCTCTTTAGTGTTACCCAGAGACAGGGAGGCCAGCCATCTGGTGCCCACCCCAGGACTGTCTCAGTATGTTTCATTTGAACCGTGACAAGGAGCGTCCAATACAATAAAAATGCTGCGGTTCACAGGAGACCCTCTGC
>JAVSCE010014185.1:0-92955 GCA_032199065.1 Smutsia gigantea
GGCTCTGGCCGCGCGTGCAGCAGCGAGGGATCTAAGGCGGACGCGGGCGGGAAACGGGGTACGAAGGGAGTCCTTCCGCCCAGGAAGCGAGGACGGGCCGCCTTGACAAGGCGGCGCCGCGAGCGGATGCGGAGAGAGGGCGCCGGATCGGCCGCCCCTGAGGCACGGCCCCCACCGCGGCGCGTCTGCCCCGAGAGGAGAGGGCGGGACGCGCGGGGGCAGTGTCCCCGGCGGGCTTTGCGGGTCCCGAGCATTTCCCCAGGGGCCTGGGGTATACGAGGGCGTCTGAGGGCTGGGGCGGCCTCCCGTAAGGGCCCTGAGGGTTCCGGACGGGCGGCCGGCGGGGAAGGGGCGCTGGGCCCGGCAGAAGGCTCACCGGTCGCCACATCCTCCTGCCGCGGCTCCGATCCCGCTTTGCGCAGTGCGCAGCCCTGGCGGGGAACGGAGGGTTGGGGGCTCAGTGCGCACGCGCGCATGCCGGCAGCGGCCGGAATCGGAGGGCCCCGTCCGGGGCGTGCCGCGTGCGCGGCGGCGCATCGCCATCTGGCGGCCACCCGCGGCCTAGCTCTCTGGCTAGGGCAGCGCAGTCTCGGGGCTGTGGGGGCCGGGGCGAGAGGTGGGGTCTCTCCCGCCCGGATGGGAGGTCGGGGAGTCAGCACTCGGGTCCCGGGAACTCACATGGGCGGAAGCGGACAGGGGCCGGGCCCCAAGGGCGCCAGCGCGGAGCGAGCTGGAGCCAAGGACCTGCGCAGGTGAGGGTGGATTTTTAGCTTTCAGGACCTGCTTTCCTCGCTGCAAAATGAGGTTGTAACCGGGGAGCTAATGTAGCGCCTCGCCCCTTGCAATGCCTTAGAACGCCTGGGTGACCGACCTGCTGCTGCGGGACCGGGCTGCACGCCGCCCTGAAGGTGAGCAGAGGAGACAGGACAGAGAAGGGTGTTCCTGTCTAGGCAGGGCGGACGGCCGCTCCTTCGCAGGCCTCTCCTCCTTTCCATTCACCCACCAGTGACACCATTGGCTCCGGGTTCTCTCCTCTGGCAGTCAAGGCCCCCCACTTTCCTGGTTCCCCGTTAACCTTACAAATAAAACTGTCAGCTATTTGAGCAGCAAAAATGGGTTTATTTGGGAATAGCAGACACTTGCAATTTGGGACAAATTAGTGCAACACCATAGGCAAGTCCAGAGAAAACAGAAGAGGCGGCCCCCTCATGGAGGAGAAGGGCTTGTCAGCGCTTTTGCTGTTTATCGGCTGGGCTGTTGTTGGGGAGAAGGAAACCTTCCTTCTGAGTAAAGTACAGGCTACTCCCCCTCCCGCCCGGCCCTGCCCCTCCCGCATGGCCTCTCCTTGCGCACAGGTCAGCCCAGTGGCGCCTGTCGCAGGGTCTAACACGCCACCCGGGGCCTCTTCTGCCACAGCAGGCCTTATCCAGAATCACCGGTCCCCCCGCCCCAGTGTAACAGATGTGGGGTCCATGCCCTGGAGGAATGCAGACAGTGGCTCTCCCTGGTTTTCTGCCCACATTGCCAAGACAAGGACTTGGCTTCTTGTTTTCAGTGCAGTGCCCGTGGTGTCCAGGCCAGGGCCTGACAGAGCATATCTTAAGCCCCTCCCAGTGCCAGGCTTTCTGGAATGTGCCCAGTTGCACACATTCAGCCTCCCCACCTACTCCGTATTGTTTAATGAAACAGGTCCCGGAAACAGTGCAGCCAATGTGGAAACACCTACAGCGTGTGAGAAGTGCAAGCAGCAAAGCTAGGAGTAGCTGGATCACGAGTGCAAAGGAACACACTGCTGGAAGCCTGGGCCACCAGTGTCCTGTCGCAGGGGATGGGTGGGAGGAGGGCTTTTCTGTCCACTCTTTGGAAACCAGATGTAGTCCAGTCCCAGTCCCCAAACGAATAAAAGAATGAAGTCTATCCTATGTTCACAACAAAGGACAAAGTATGGGCCTGAGCTGTCCCAAGCTGCAGGGCCTCGTTCTGCATGGCACTGCACACACAGGCCCTGGCGTGAACAGGGGTACCTGTCCCTGGTGGTGCTGTGTGGAGTCAATTCCCCAGAACTAGGACTGCTGGGCCCCAGAGCACCAAGAACACCTTCCCCAAGAGACCACCACCCCTGTTCCACTCAAACCCCAGACACAGTCCATGTGTGTGCGTGCCTGAGCAATGCCTCCCGCGAGCAGAGACGTCCGGGTTGCAGACTCTGAGTTCTGTGATGACTTTCTTTGCAAGCAGAGTTGTTACAGATGTAATTAAACTAAGGTTCTCTAGATGAGCTCATCCTAGATGAGAATGGGCCCTGGGTCTAAGCACTGGCATCCTCGTTAAACCTCCCCTCACTGAATCTCTGCCCGTCCACATGCCACGGAGAGACTCAGATGCCCCTTGATTTGTTAATGAGAAGTCCGAGAGGCTTGAGGAGGGGAACACCTGCATGGCTTCACTTACAAGAAAAGGGAGAAGGAGATCTGAGACACAGAGAAGTCCACGTGGAAACAGCAGCAGAGATGGAGCAGGGGGGCCACAAGCCCAGGGGCACCAAGGACGGCTGGCATCGCCAGGGTTAAGGGAGAGCCTGGGAACAGATTCCCCTGAGGAGCCTCCAGAAGGAAGAACCCTGCCAACACCTTGATCTCAGGCTTGGCCTCCAGCACTGTGATAGAATACATTTTTGTCCTTGTAAGCCACCAAGTTTGTGGTAATTTGTTCCAGCAGTCCCAGAAAAATAGTACAGTGTGTTAAAGGTTTATTGAACCTAGTAACTAAAGAGAGAGCCCGGAAAGTGATTACAAGTTCAAAAGAGAAGTTCAAAAACCACAAATTTATATGGAGTAAAGAAAGGCTGAAATGAATTTAAAAATAGATGGAGACGGGAGATTGGCTTTTTCCAGGGGAAAAAAGAAATTGAATCTCCACTAGACTTAGTTTCTTTGCAAATCTATGAAGAGGAAGTGTTTGTATTGCTATTGGCCATCTGCGACTTACAGAGCTTTGAGATCCCTCAAAGAAGGTGAAAGGCGGGATCTGAGAGAACCAGATTCAGATAACACGGAAGGCTGTCCTCTCAACAATTTCCATTGTAAATACCAGTAATGCATTGTGTTTATTCCAAAATTTAAAATATACATTAGTATCTCCCCCAACCCTTTTTACTAAAAAGAAAAGTCTCAAATAAAGATCATTCTAGGCCGTACAATGAGGCTGGTCTCAGCATGCTCTGGTTACTTACACGGGCACAGCAAGTGTTCTCTTTTTGGTATTATTAATATACAATCACATGAGCAGCATTGTGGTTACTAGATTCCCCCCATTATCAAGTCCCCACCGCATAGCCCATTACAGTCACTGTCCATCAGCGTAGTAAGATGCTATAGAGTCACTACTTGTCTTCTCTGTGCTATACTGCCTTCCCCGTGCCCCCCACCCCATATGTTATGATTGCTAATCACAATGCCCCTTATTCCCCTTCTCCCACGCTTCCCACCCATCCTCCACAGTGCCTTTCCCTTTGGTAACTGTTAGTCCATTCATGAGTTCTGTGAGTCTGCTGCTGTTTTGTGCCTTCAGTTTTTGTTTGTTCTTATACTCCACAGATGACTGAAATCACTTGGTACTTGTCTTTCTCCACCAGGCTTATTTCACTGAGCATAAATACCCTCTAGCTCCATCCATGTTGTTGCAAATAATAGGATTTATTTTCTTCTGATGGCTGAATCATATTCCATTGTGTATATGTTCCACATCATCTTTATCCATTCATCTACTGCTGGACACTTAGGTTGTTATCATTTCTTGGCCATTGTAAATAGTGCTGCGATAAACATAGGGGTGCATCTGTCTTTTTCAAACTGGGCTCCTGCATTCTTAGGGTAAATTTCTAGGAGTGGAATTCCTGGGTCAAATAGTACTTCTATTTTGAGTTTTTTGAGGAACCTCTATACTGCTTTCCACAATGGTTGAACTAATTTACATTCCCACCAGCAGTGTAGGAGGGTTCCCTTTTCTCCACATCCTCGCCAACATTTGTTGTTTGTGTTTTGGATGTTGGCCATCCTTACTGTGATATCTCATTGTGGTTTTAATTTGCATTTCTCTGATGATTAGCGATGTGGAGCATCTTTTCATGTGCCTGTTGGCCATCTGAATTTCTTCTTTGGAGAAATGTCTGTTCAGCTCCTCTGCTCACTTTTTAATTGGATTATTTGCTTTTTGTTTGTTGAGGTGCGTGAGCTCTTCATATAATTTGGATATCAACCCCTTATCGGATATGTCATTTATGAGTATATTCTCCATACTGTAGGATGTCATTTTGTTCTACTGATGGTGTCCTTTGCTGTACAGAAACTTTTTAGTTAGATATAGTTCCACTTCACTTGTTCATTTTTGCTTTTGTTTCCCTTGCCCGGGGAGATATGTTCAAGAAGAAGTTGCTCATGTTTATGTCCAAGAGATTTTTGCCTATGTTTTTTTCTAAGAGTTTTATGGTTTCATGACTTAATTCAGTTCTTTGATCCATTTTGAGTTTACTTTTGTGTATGGGGTTAGACAATAATGCAGTTTCACCCTCTTACGTTTAGCTGTCCAGTTTTGCCAATACCAGCTGTTGAAGAGGCTGTCATTTCCTCATTGTATATCCATGGCTCCTTTATCATATATTAATTGACCCTATATGCTTGGGTTTATATCAGGGCTCTCTAGTCTGTTCCATTGGACTCTGGGTCTGTTGTTGTGCCAGTACCAAAATGTCTTGAGTACTGTGGCTTTGTAGTAGAGCTTGAAGTCAGGGAGCAAGATCCCCCCAGCTTTATTCTTCCTTCTCCGGATTGCTTTGGCTATTCAGGGTCTTTTGTGGTTCCATATGAATTTTAGAACTATTTGTTCCAGTTTGTTGAAGAATGGTGTTGGTATTTTGATAGGGATTGCATTGAATCTGTAGATTGATTTAGGTAGTATAGCCATTTTGACAATATTAATTCTTCCTATCCATGAGCATGGGATGTATTTCCATTTATTGGTATCTTTTTAAATTTATCTCATGATTGTCTTGTAGTTTTCAGAGTATAAGTCTTTCACTTCTTTGGTTAGGTTTATTCCTAGCTATTTTATTCTTTTGGAAGCAATTGTTAATGGAATTGTTTTCCTGATTTCTCTTTCTGCTAGTTCATCAACAGATTTATTAATTTTGTATCCCGCAACTTTACTGAATTCAGATATTAGATCTAGTAGTTTTGGAGTGGACTCTTTAGGGTTTTTTATGTACAATATCTTGTCATCTGCAAACAGGGACAGTTTAACTTCTTCCTTGCCAATCTGGATGCCTTTTATTTCTTTGTGTTGTCTGATTGCCATGGCTAGGACCTCCACAACTATGTTGAATAAAAGTGGGGAGAGTGGGCATCCTTGTCTTTTTCCCATCTTAAAGGAAAAGCTTTCAGCTTCTCGCTGTTAAGTATAATGTTGGCTGGGGGTTTGTCATATATGGCCTCTGTTATGTTGAGGTACTTGCCCTCTGTACCCATTTTGTTGAGAGTTTTTATCATGAATGGATGTTGAATGTTTTCAAATGCTTTTTCAGCATCTTTGTGGTTTTTGTCCTTCTTTTTGTTGATGTAGTGGATGACGTTGATGGATTTTCGAATGTTGTACCATCCTTGCATCCCTGGGATGAATCCCACTTGATCATGATGGATGATCTTTTTGATGTATTTTTGAATTCAGTTTGCTAATATTTTGTTGAGTATTTTTGCATCTATGTTCATCAGGGATATTGGTCTGTAATTTTCTTTTTTTGTGGCGTCTTTGCCTGGTTTTGGTACTAGGGTGATGTTGGCCTCGCAGAATGAGTTCGGGAGTATTCCCTCCTGTTCTACTTTTTGGAAAACTTTAAGGAGGAAAGTATTAGGTCTTCACTAAATGTTTGATAAAATTCAGCAGTGAAACCATCTGGAAAAGGGATTTTGTTCTTATGTAGTTTTTTGATTACCAGTTCAATTTCTTTGCTGGTAATTGGTCTATTCATATATTCTGTTTCTTTCTGGGTCAGCCTTGGAAGGTTGTATTTTTCTAGAAAGTTGTCCATTTCTTCTAGTTACCCAGTTTGTTACAATATAATTTTTCATAGTATTCTCTCATAATTCTTTGTATTTCTGTGGTTTCCATAGTGATTTTTCCTTTCTCATTTCTGATTCTGTTTATGTGTGTAGACTCCCTTTTCTCTTGATAAGTCTGGCTAAGGGTTTATCTATTTTGTTTATTTTCTCGCAGAACCAGCTCCTGCTTTCATTGATTATTTCTATTGTTTTATTTTTCTCAATTTTATTTATTTCTGCCTTAATCTTTATAATGTCCCTCCTTCTACTGACTTTGGGCCTCATTTTTCTTCCTTTTCTAGTATCATTGTGAGTTTAGTCTGTTCATTTGGGATTGCTCTTCTTTCCTGAGGTAGGCCTGTATTGCAATATATTTCCCTCTTAGAACGGCCTTCACTGCATCCCACAAATTTTGCGGTGTCGAATTATTGTCATTTGTCTCCATATATTGCTTGATCTCAGTTTTTATTTGGTCATTGATTCATTGTTTATTTAGGAGCATGTTATTAAACCTCCATGTGTTTGTGGGCTTTTTCATTTTCTTTGTGTAATTTATTTCTAGTTTCATACCTTTGTGATCTGAGAAGCTGGTTGGTACAATTTCAATCTTTTTGAATTTACTGAGGCTCTTTTTGTGACCTAGTATATTATCTGTTCTTGGAAATGTTCCACGTGCACTTGAGAAGAATGTGTATCCTGTTGCTTTTGGATGGAGTGTTCTGTAGATGTCCGTTAGGTCCATCTGTTCTAATACGTTGTTCAGTACCTCTGTCTCTTTACTTATTTTCTGTCTGGTTGATCTGTCCTTTGGAGTGAGTGGTGTGTTGAAGTCTCCTAAAATGAATGCATTGCATTCTATTTCCCCCTTTAATTCTGTTAGTATTTGTTTCACATCTGTAGGTGATCCTGTGTTGGGTGCATAGATATTTACAATAGTTATATCCTCTTGTTGGATTGACCCCTTTGTCATTATGTTATGTCCTTCTTTGTCTCATTACTTTCTTTGTTTTGAAGTCTATTTTGTCTGATATAAGTAGTGCAACTCCTGCTTTTTCTCCCTATTAGTTACATGAAATATCTTTTTCCATCCCTTTACTTTCTGTTTGTGTATTTCTTTGGGGTTGAAGTGAGTCTCTTGTAGGCAGCATATAGATGGGTCTTGTTTTTTTTTCCATTCAGTGACTCTATGTCTTTTGATTGGTGCATTCAGACCATTTATATTTAGGGTGATTTTCGATAGGTATGTACTTATTGGCATTGTAGGCTTTAGATTCATGGTTACTAAAGGTTCCAGGGTAATTCCCTTACTATCTAACAGTCTAATTTAACTCACTTAGTATGCTAGTACAAACACAACCTAAAGGTTCTTTTTTATTTTCCTCCTTTTTCTTCCTCCTCCATTATTTATATATTAGATATCATATTCTGTACTCTTTGTCTATCCCTTGATTGATTTTGGGGGTATTTGAATTGATTTTGCATCTGTTTAGTAATTAATTGTTCTACTTTCTTTGCTGTGGTTTTATTTCCTCTGGTGACAGCTATTTAGCCTTGGGAATACTTCCATCTATAGCAGTCCCTCCAAAATGCACTGTAGATGTGGTTTGTGGGAGGTACATTCTCTCAGCTTTTGCTTATCTGAAAATTGTTTAAGCCCTCCTTCAAATTTAAATGATAATCTTGCTGGGTAGAGTATTCTTGGTCACAGCAAGTGTTCTTACACCAAACATGCCACTGTGAGTTTGCTTTGCTAGAAGTTTTCATAAGAAATCTCAGATTGGACTTTCAAAAGTTCTATTATTTTCTATCTCAAGATGATAAACACAATACATATAATTTGTGTGAATTTCTACTTTCCTGGACCTGCTTGGAAGAGACCTTCCTGATCTCTGTAAGGTCCAGAATCTGCAATGCAAGGAGAGTTTTACAGGCACTGACTCCATGAAGCCAACCCAAGTTCACTAAAAGGAACCGATCATCACGTGATTAATGAGCAACACTTTCACAAGGCCTCAGGCACGTAACCAATTTTTCCAATTATATCTTAGTGAAAAAAAAGAATAGACTCTTACTGAACCTGTGCAAATATCTGTAGTGCCATGAACAGTAAGGACCCTTGTTAAGAGGCTCTGAATTTTAGGATCAGCAAGGTGAGTTGGTGGGAATCTTTGTCATTTCAAAAGGTTAGCATTTCAGTACACACAGCATCTACTAAATTGATATGGTCACATATCTTGGGGAGAAAGAGGAAGGGCCTCTTCATGTTCTCAGGAAATAGGATATTGACAACAGCAGAGCATTCAGGCAAATGACCATAGTAACATGTCCTTCTGCTCACACTGAAGTAGGGCAGGGACATGTGACAAGCATCATGATTAATTTTTCCTGCCTATGAGGAAATATACCAAAATATAAACACTATAGTAAGAACAGGAGGGACCCCATCTTAAAGCTAAGGTTCCACTTCAAAAACCAGGGAGTTAGGAGGTTAGATTCCTAAAGTATTTTATGGTAATTAGCCAACAACTGACGCTATCTTAGGCAGGGCCAGCAGTCCTGAATGATGTGTGCCCACGGCTTGACTATCTTGGAGAAGAAAAAGTTCAAGAAATGCCTTGTGCTGTTTCTCTGACAGAGTATCTGGAGGACTGACTGTGGATGGGTGATGACATAATGTTGCTCACCAGAAACGGATGTCATGAAACTGTTGCCGGGCAGTCCAATCTGGGGGAATCTCCCTTTGCACTTGGTGAGAACTCAACCCAAGAGGGGGCTCTTGATTCCGATCGAGAAAGAATTCACAAACAGGTCAGACGAGTATAGGTAAGGAAGGAATTCATCAAAGCGAGAGTGGTAACATATGGCAGCAGCCCTCCAGATGGCTGAAAACAGGGAGATACAGAGGGAAGAGGGAAAGTTTGTTGAGCTCCTGCTCAGCCTAGGGCAGATTCCCTTGCCAACTCCTGAAGCCAGGGTCACCTGCTGTCCTGGGACATTTGGATCTACAGCCACTAGAAACCCAGGATTTGGGGGAGTTGCAGAGCACAGGATGGGGTGAGATTATGTTCTAAGAATTTCCCAAAGAAAATAGATTTTCAGGCAGGCTACTAAGAAGATATCACACAGCTGCGGTTTTGTCCGGGACACCTAGGTGGCGGAAACTTGCAGGCCCAACTCAGAGCTCTCAGCTGCTTATCAGGAGTAAAGTGGAGACAGAGTGAAGACTTGGAAACAGAATGAAATAGCAAAGACACCACTGGAAGAGCACAGAGACAAGACACAATAAGCTGCAGTGACAAGGCTTTATTTAAAAACTACACATTCAGGGGAATCCTCCTACACTGCTGGTGTGAATGTAAATTAGTTCAACCATTGTGGAAAGCAATATGGAGGTTCCTCAAAAAACAAAGAATAGAAATACGATTTGACCTGGGAATTCCACTCCTAGGAATTTACCCAAAGAAAACAAGTTCTCAGATTCAAAAAGATGTGCACCCCTATGTTTATTGCAGCACTATTTATAATAGCCAAGATACGGAAGCAACCTAAGTGTCCATCAGTAGATGTGGTACATATACACAGTGGAATATTATGCAGCCATAAGAAAGAAACAAATCCTACCATTTGCAACAACATGGATGGAGCTATAGGGTATTATGCTCAGTGAAATAAGCCAGGTGGAGAAAGACAAATACCAAATGCTTCCCTTATTTGTGGAGTATAACAACGAAGCAAAATTGAAGGAACAAGACAGCAGTAGACTCACAGACTCCAAGAAGCGACTAGTGGTTACCAAAGGGAGAGACGGGGGAGGGCAAGTGGGAGGGAGGGAGAAGGGGATTGTGGGGTGTCATGATTGATGCACATGGTGTGTGTGGGGTCAGAGGGAAGACAGTGTAGCTCAGAAGTCAAATGGGGACTCTGTGGCATCTTGCTACACTGATGGATAGTGACTGCAATGGGGTACTGGGGGTGACTCCATAATAAGGGTGAAAATTATAATATTGTTTTTCTTGTGAATATCAATGATACCTTAATAAAAAATAAAAAGTACACACTGGATGAAAGGGGCGTGGGAGCAACCTGAGAGAGGAGGTGCACCAAAAGGTTGGGGATTCTGTCTTTTAAGCCTTTCAAGAATAGGGCAGTGGGCAGTGGAGCAGGGTGGGAGGGTTGTAGGCTTGACATGTGGTTTCATAATGTCTCTCTCCAGTGAAGGACCCTGTGTCCTCATCCACAGTCAGTAAGCTTAACACAAGGAAGGTATTGATCCTATTCCTCTCCAAGACAGTGGTTACCCTTAAGCCCTGGGAACATATCAGTTAAGACTGCTTGCCCTGCCTTAAGATAGGCTACTGGCTGATTACAAAAGAACATGTTAGGAATCTTATTTCCTAACTCCCTGTTTTTTAAAATGGAATCTTGGCCTTTAGATGGAGCCCCTCCTGTCCTTACTGTGCCATTTATATCTTGGCTTTTTTGAAAACTTAATCATGATGCTTGTCCCGTGTCCCTGCCCTACACTAAGACCACATGTAGCTCCCCCTCCCACGACTGGTCCTCTGCCCCATTCTTGAAATCCTTAAAAGGCCTTTCGTGCTTTTTAAGAACTTCCTAAGCCCTTAAATGTGTCTAATCTCTCTTTCGAGTGTGTACTTTGCCTTAAATAAAGCCTTGCTGCTCAGCTTACTGCATTTTGTCTCTGCACTCTTCCAGTGGTGTCTTTGTTATTCTGCTATTTCATTCAATTTTGTAGACTTAAGCACAAGTCTCAGTCTCTCTCTCCTACTTCAGACAAGTAGGGAAGGGTTACTGACATCTCTGATTTGGGCTTGCAAGTTCCCACTGCCTGGGTGACCTGGACAGGACTGCAGCTGTACGATCATACTATTTAGTAGCCTGCCTGGAAATATCCTTTCTTTGCTTTGGGAAGTACCCAGAGTATAATCTCACTCCATCCTGTGCCCCACAACTCCCCCAAATCCTGGGGTGGTAGGGGCTAGTCCCCACGCCGTGCAGATCCAAGTGGACACCGAATGCCAGGTGACCCTGGCTTCAGAAGTTAGCAAGGGATCTGCCCTGTGCTGAGCAGGAGCTCAATGAGCTTCCCTTTCCTTCCTCTGCTCTTCCTAGCTCTCTGCTGCCTGCACGGTCCAACCATTCACTGCTACTCTCACTTTAATGAATTCCTTCCTTCCTTACACTTGTCCGACCTGGTTAAGAATTTTTTCCCAGTCAGAGCCAAGAATCCTCCCTGATCCAGGCAGAGGTTTCACCTAGTGCCCAGGGAGAGACCCCCCCAGATGCAGCTGCCTGGCAACAACATGGTCCTATAATTAGTTCCTGGTCTGTTGGGTTTGGGGTAAATACTCCATGGAACCATCTTCTTTTTCATGAGAGGCTGAAAATGCGGCCTCAGCCCCAGAAGTGGCCTAAGATCATCTGAGTGATGTCAGCAGAAGCTGTGGCCAAGATCGCAGTCTGAAGGACCTGGTTCTGAACTTTTCTAGGGGCTCTGGGGCTGTCTGTGGTGAAGACACCGTCTCCCACCTGTGTCTGATTGCAGGTCCAGGCAGAACAGATGACAGAGGCTCTGGGTGTAACTAATTTCCTATTCAACATTCTCACATGTGAGAAGTCTCATGAGGGCGCAACTGATGATAGCATTCAAGATGGTGGCGTGAGAGGTGAGAGGAGAACTCCTCCCAAAAGCACATATAGTGTGAAAATAGAGTTAATACAACTAGCCCTAAAATAGCAACAGGAAAGAAGGCTGCACCAGACTGCACACAGACCTCACGAAACAGGGCAACGTATGAAAGTCTTGATCCAGTGGGACCCGAGCCCTTCCCCCACCCCTTGGAATTTACGCAAAAAATACAACTTCTCAGATTCAAAAAGACACATGCACCCGTATGTTTATCGCAGCACTTTTTACAATAGCCAAGATATGGAAGCAACCTAAGTGTCCATCAGTAGATGAATGGATAAAGAAGACTTGGTACGTATACACAATGGAATATTATTCAGTCATAGGAAAGAAACAAATCCTACCATTTGCAACAACATGGATGGAACCGGAGGATATTATTCTCAGTGAAATAAGCAGGTGGAGAGAGACAAGTGCCAAATGATTTCCCTTATTTGTGGAGTATAACAGTGAAGCAAAACTGAAGGAACAAAATAGCAGCAGACTCAGAGACTCCAAGAAGGGACTAGCGGTTACCAAAGGGGAGGGGTTGGGGAGGGTGGGGGGGAGAGTGGGAAAAGGGGATTGAGGGGTATTATGTATAGTACACATGGTGTGGGGGGTCACGGGAAGACAGTGTAGCACAGAGAAGGCAAATAGTGAATCAGTGGCATCTTACTACAGTGAAGGACAGTGACTGCATTGGGTATGGGTGGGGACTTGATAATATGGGTAAATGTAGTCACCACATTGTTTTTTCATGTGAAACCTTCATAAGAGTGTATATCAATAATACCTTAATAAAAAAATTTGCTACTGGCACAAGAACAGACCCATAGACCAATGGAACAGACTAGAGAGCCCAGATATAAACCCAAGCATATATGGTCAATTAATATACGATAAAGGAGCCATGGATATACAATGGGGAAATGACAGCCTCTTCAACAGCTGGTGTTGGCCAAACTGGACAGCTACATGCAAGAGAATGAAACTGGATTACTGTCTAACTCCATAAACAAAAGTAAATTCGAAATGGATCAAAGACCTGAATGTAAGTCATGAAACCACAAAACTCTTAGAAAAAAACATAGACAATTTTTTGGACATAAACATAAGCAACTTCTTTATGAACATATCTCCCTGGGCAAGGGAAACAAAAGCCAAAATTAACAAGTGGGACTATATCAAACTAAAAAGCTTCTGTACAGCAAAGGACACCATCAGTAGAATAAAAAGACATCCTACAATATGGGAGAATATACTCATAAATGACATATCAGATAAGGGGTTGATATCCAAATTATATGAAGAGCTCATGCACCTCAACAAACAAAAAGCAAATAAGCCAATTAAAAAATGGGAGAACAGACATTTCTCCAAAGAAGAAATTCAGATGGCCAACAGGCACATGAAAAGATGCTCCACATCGCTAATCATCAGAGAAATGCTAATTAAAACCACAATGGTATATCACCTCACACCAGTTAGGATGGCCACCATTCAAAAGACAGACAATAACAAATGTTGACGAGGATATGGAGAAAGGGGAACCCTCCTACACTGCTGGTGGGAATGTAAATTAGTTCAACCATTGTGGAAAGCAGTATGGAGGTTCCTCAAAAAACTCAAAATAGAAATACCATTTGACCCAGGAATTCCACTCCTAGGAATTTACCCTAAGAATGCAGGAGCTCAGTTTGAAAAAGACATATGCACCCCTATGTTTATCACAGCACTATTTACAATAGCCAAGAAATGGAAGCAACTTAAGTGTCCATTAGTAGATGAATGGATAAGGAAGATGTGGTACATATACACAATGGAATATTATTCAGCCATGAGAAGAAAACAAATCCTACCATTTGCAACAACATGGATGGAGCTGGAGGGTATTATGCTCAGTGAAATAAGCCAGGCAGAGAAAGACAAGTATCAAATGATTTCACTCATCTGTGGAGTATAAGAACAAAGAAAAACCTGAAGGAACAAAACAGCAGCGGACTCACAGAACCGAAGAACGGACTAATAGTTACCAAAGGGGAAGGGACTGGGGAAGGGTGGGTGGGAAGGGAGGGACAAGGGGAAAAAGGGGCATTACGATTAGCACACATAATGTAGCGGGGTGGGGGGGACACCGGGAAGGCAGTATAGCACAAGTGGAATCATGATTGCCAGGGGCTGGGGGAGGGGGGAGGGTGATAATGGCTGATGGGATGAGGTTTCTTCTGGGGATGATGAACGTTCTAAAATTAAGATAATACTGATGGCTGCTTAGCTCCGCTGATGTATTAAGACCCAGTTGATTGTGCCTAGGAGTGGAATTGCTGCAGCATATAGAAGCTCTGCATTAGGCATTTTGAGGAACTGCCAAACTATTTTCTGTTAGTGATGCTGGGCATCTTTTTTTAATAGTTATTTTACCCATTTAGTTATATATCCATGTAGTTATTTACCCATTTTTAAATTGGGCTATTAGACCTGTAAGAGTTCTTTGTAGATTCTGGGTACAAGTCCCTTATGAGACAGATGATTCACAAACATATTCTCTTATTCTATTGTCCTTTCACTTTCTTGATAGTATCCTTAGAAGTACAAAAATTTTTAATTTTGATAAAGTCCAATTTACCTATTTTTCCCTTTGTTGCTTATGCTTTTAGGTTGGAAAGATTTATTCCTATGTTTTCTTCCAACAATTTCTTAAATTTAGGTCAATGATCCATACTGAGATTATTTTTGTGTATGGTGTGATGTAGGGATCCGACTTCATTTTTTTGTAAGTGGATATCTAGTTGTATAAAAGATCACTCTTTCAATATTGTCTTGGCACTTTGTCAAAAATCAATTAACTATAAGTGTAAGAATTCCATTCTGAACTTTCAGTTCTGTTCCACCAATCTATGCGACTATTCTGGTGTCAGTCCCCAGGATCACTTGATTAGTATAGTTTTGTGGTAAGTTTTGTAATTGTGAAGTGTGAGTGATTCCTCTAACTTTATTCTTTTTAAATACTGTTCTGGCTACTCTGGTCTCTTGCCTTTAGTAATGACTATTAGGATCAGCTTCTTAATTTCTGCAAAAAGGCCAGGTGGAATTTTGACAGGGATTGCTTGAATCCGTAGGTCAGTTTGGGGAGTACTGCCCTATTAGCTATTTTAAGTCTTCTGATCCATGAACATGGGATATATTTCCATTTCCTTAGGTCTTCTCTAATTTTTTTCAACCATGTTTTGTAACAAGTTCCTATTCTAATATTTTTTCATGGATTCCTGATTATTTTCTATACATTGAATTATGTCATTTGAGAAGAGAGGGTAATTTTGCCTCTTCTTTTCCATTTGGGATGCATTTTTACTTCTTTTTCCCACCTTATTACCCTGGCCGGGACCTCCATTACAATGTTGAATAGAAAGAGAAGGCAAACATCTTCATCTTGTTTCTGATCTCACGGGGAAATCTTTTGGTCTTTTCCCATTGAATGTAATGGTAGTTGTGGGTTTCATGGATGCCTTTTATCAGGTTAGGAATTTCTCTTCTACTCCTAGTTTGTTGAGGTTTTTTTCTTCCATGAAACGGTGATGGTTTTGCTGAATGCTTTTTTCTGAGTCTATTGAGGTAGATGTGGTTTTATCTCATTTTATTGATACGGTTTACTGTATTGATTGATTTTCATATCTTAAACCAACTTTTCATTCATGGGATAAATCCTGCTTGTTCAGAATATTTACTCCTTTTTAGATCCTGCTGCATTCAATTTGCTAATATTTTGTGGAGAATATTTGTATCTATGTTCATAAGGAATATTGGTCTGGAGTTGTCATTTCTTGTGATGTGTTTGTCTAATTTTGGTGAAAGAGTAACATGGCCTCATAGAATGAGTTGAGAAGTGTTCCCTCTTCTATTTTTTGTAAGTGAAGAAATGGTGTTAATTCTTTAAATGTTTGGTAGAATCCACTAGTGAAGTCATCTGTGCATGGGACTTTCTTTGCAAGAAGTTTTTAGATTACTTACTCAATCTCTTCGTTTATTGTCAGTCTATTCCAATTCCCTATTTCTTCTTGAATCAATTCTAGTTCTTTATGTCTTTCTTGAAATTTGTCCATTTAATCTAAGTTATCTAATCTTTTGGCATACAATTGTAAATATTCCCTTACAATCTTTTGATTTCTTTAAGGTCAGTAGCAATGTCCCCCCTCTTTCACTCATGATTTCAGTAACTTGAATCCTGTCTGTTTTTCATGGTCAGTCTAGGTAAAGGTTTGTCAATTTTAAAAATATTTTCAAACCAACTGTTGATTTTCTGTATTGACTTTCTATTCTGTATTTGACTTATTTATGCTCTTATGTTTATTATTTCATCCATTATGCTTGTTTTGGGTTTAGTTTGCTCTTCTTTTTCTGATTTCTTAAAGTGGAAGTTAAGGTTTTTAAGATTTTTTTCTTTTTAAATATTGGAGTTTATTGTTATAAGTTTCCCTCTAAACATTGCTTTTGCTGCATCCTATAGGTTTTGGTATGTAGTGTATTAATTTCACTCACCTCAAAGTGTTTTCTAATTTTCCTTGTGATTTTTTCCCTGGCCCATTGGTTATTCAGGAATACAGTGTTTAATTTTCACATATTTGTAGATTTTCCAACTTTCTTTCTGTTACTGATTTCTAATTCCTAATTTTTTGTTAATTCTAATTTGTGGTCAGAGAACATGCTCTGTATGATTTAAATCCTTCTAAGTTGACTGAGACTTGCTTTATGGACTAACATGTAGTCTATTCTGGAGAATGTTCCACACACCCCTGAGAGCAGTATGTGTGATGCTGTTGCTGGATGGAGTGTTCTGTCAATGTCTGTTAGATCTGGTTGGACTATCATGTAATTCAAATATTCAATTTCTTGTTGATTTTCTTGTCTAATTGTTTTGTCTACTACTGTGAGCAGGGTACTAAAGTCTACAAATAATATAGCTGAATTATCCATTTCTCTCTTCAATACTGTCAGCTATTTGCTGCATGTATTTTAGGACTCAGTTATTAAGTGCATATATGTTTAGAATTGTCATTTACTATGTGGATTGACCCTTCAATTATTGTAAAATGTCCTTCTTTGTCTTTAGTTACAATTTTTACCCTAAAGTCTATCTTGATTGCTTTTAGTACCTACTCCAGCTCTTTTGGTTACTGTTTGTGTGGAGTCTCTTTTTGCATCGTTTAACTTTTAATCTAATTGTATTTTTGATTCTAAAATACCTTTCGTAGACAGCATAAAATTAGATCATGTTTTATTTTTAAAATCTACTCTGTCAGTCTGCCTTTTGATCCATTTAAATTTAATGTAATGACTGATTAGGTAAGATTTACATTGCCATTCTGCTGTGTTTTTTTTAAAGTTTATTTTGATATCATTAATCTACAATTAAATGTGCAATATTATGGTGATTACACTACCCCCTTCATCAGGTGCCCCTCCCACCAACCCCATTACACTCACTGTCCATCAGCATAGTGAGATGCTATAGAGTCACTACTTGTCTTCTCTGAGTTGTACAGCCCTCCCCGTGCCCCCCTAACATTACATCTGCTAATCGTAATGCCCCTTTTTCCCCCTTGACCCTCCCTTCCCACCCGTCCTCCCCAGTCCCTTTCCCTTTGGTAACTGTTAGTCCATTCTTGGGTTCTGTGAGTCTGCTGCTGTTTTGTTCCTTCAGTTTTTTCTTTGTTCCAATACTCTACACATGAGTGAAATCATTTGATACTTGTCTTTCTCCACCTGGCTTATTTCACTGAGCATAATACCGTCTAGCTCCATCCATGTTGCTGCAAATGGTAGGATTTGTTTTCTTCTTATGGCTGAATAATATTCCATTGTGTATATGTACCACATCTTCTTTATCCATTCATCTACTGATGGACACTTAGGTTGCTTCCATTTCTTGGCTATTGTAAATAGTGCTGCAATAAACATAGGGGTGCATCTGTCTTTTTCAAACTGGGCTGCTGCATTCTTAGGGTAAATTCCTAGGAGTGGAATTCCTGGGTCAAATGGTATTTCTATTTTGAGATTTTTGAGGAACCTCCATACTGCTTTCCACAATGGTTGAACTAATTTGCAGTCCCACCAGCAGTGTAGGAGGGTTCCCTTTTCTCCACATCCTCGCCAACATTTGTTGTTGTTTGTGTTTTGGATGTTGGCTATCCTCACTGATGTGAGGTGGTATCTCATTGGGGTTTTAATCTGCATTTCTCTGATGATTAGTGACGTGGAGCATCTTTTCATGTGCCTGTTGGCCATCTGAATTTCTTCTTTGGAGAGTGTCTATTCATGTCCTCTGCCCATTTCTTAATTGGATTTTTTGCTTTGTGTTTGTTGAGGTGCGTGAGTTCTTTATATATTTTGGATGTCAACCCCTTATCAGATACGTCATTTCTGAATATATTATCCCATACCGTAGGATGTCTTTTTGTTCTACTGATGGTGTCCTTTGCTGTACAGAAGCTTTTCAGCTTCATATAGTCCCACTTGTTCATTTTTGCTTTTGTTTCCCTTGCCCGGGGAGATATGTTCATGAAGAGGTCGCTCATGTTTATGTCCAAGAGATTTTTGCCTACATTTTTTTCTAAGAGTTTTATGGTTTCATGACCTACATTCAGGTCTTTGATCCACCTTGAGTTTACCTTTGTGTATGGGGCTAGACAGTAGTCCAGTTTCATTCACTTACATGTAGCTGTCCAGTTTTTCCAACACCAGCTGCTGAAGAGGCTGTCATCTCCCCATTGTATATCCAAGGCTCCCTTATCAAATATTAATTGACTGTGTATGTTTGGGTTAATGTTTGGATTTTCTATTCTATTCCACTGGTGTGTGGGTCTGTTTTTGTGCCAATACCACATTGTCTTGATTACTGTGGCTTTGTAGTAGAGCTTGAAGTCAGGGAGCGTAATTCCCCGTTTTATTCCTCCTTCTCAGGATTGCTTTGGCTATTCGGGGTCTTTTGTGGTTCCATATGAATTTTAGAATTATTTGTTCCCATTCATTAAAGAAAGCTGTTGGTATTTTGATAGGGATTGCATTGAATCTGTGGATTGCTTTAGGTTGTATAGCCATTTTGACAATATTTATTCTTCCTAGCCAAGAGCATGGGATGAGTTCCCATTTGTTAGTGTCCTCTTTACTTTCTCTTAGGAGTGTCTTGTAGTTTTCAGAGTACAGATCTTTCACTTCCTTCGTTAGGTTTATTTCTAGGTATTTTATTCTTTTTGATGTAATTTTGAATGGAATTGTGTTTCTGATTTCTCTTTCTGTTAGTTCATCGTTAGTGAATAGGAAAGCAACAGAT
Organism: Smutsia gigantea; assembly: GCA_032199065.1. Lineage (NCBI taxonomy): Eukaryota > Metazoa > Chordata > Mammalia > Pholidota > Manidae > Smutsia > Smutsia gigantea. The sequence continues at coordinate 19,112 of JAVSCE010014185.1, forward strand.
TTCTGTGGTTAATTTTGTATCCTGCAACTTTGCTGAATTCAGATATTAGTTCTAGTAGTTTTGGAGTGGAGTCTTTAGGGTTTTTTATGTACAATATCATGTCATCTGCAAATAGTGACAATTTGACTTCTTCATTACCAGTCTGGATGCCTTGTATGTCTTTGTTTTGTCTGATTGCCGTGGCTAGGACCTCCAGTACTATGTTGAATAACAGTGGAGAGAGTGGGCATCCCTGTCTTGTTCCCGATCTTAGATGAAAAGCTTTTAGCTTCTCGTCGTTAAGTATGATGTTAGCTGTGGGTTTGTCATATAAGGCCTTTATGATGTTGAGGTATTTGCCCTCTATACCCATTTTGTTGAGAGTTTAATCATGAATGGATGCTGAATTTTGTCAAATGCTTTTTCAGCATCTGTGGAGATGATCATGGGGTTTTTGTTCTTCTTTTTATTGATGTGGTGGATGATGTTGATGGATTTTCGAATGTTGTACCATCCTTGCATCCCTGGGATGAATCCCACTTGATCATGGTGTATGATCCTCTTGATGTATTTTTGAATTCGGTTTGCTAATATTTTGTTGAGTATTTTTGCATCCACGTTCATCATGGCTATTGGTCTGTAATTTTCTTTTTTGTTGAGGTCTTAGCCCGGTTTTGGTATTAGAGTGATGCTGGCTTCATAGAATGAGTTTGAAAGTATTCCCTCCTCTTCTATTTTTTGGAAAACTTTAAGGAGAATGGGTGTTATTTCTTCTCTATATGTCTGGTAGAATTCAGAGGTGAATCCATCTGGTCTGGGGGTTTTGTTCTTGGGTAGTTTTTTGATTACCGCTTCAATTTCATTGCTGGTGATTGGTCTGTTTAGTTTTTCTGTTTCTTGTTTGGTCAGTTTTGGAAGGTTGTATTTTTCTAAGAAGTCCATTTCTTCTGGGTTTTCCAGCTTGCTAGCATATAGATTCTCATAGTATTCTCTTATAATTCTTTGTGTTTCTGTGGGATCTGTCGTGATTTTTCCTTTCTCATTTCTGATTCTGTTTATGTGTGTAGATTCTCTTTTTCTCTTAATGAGTCTGGCTAGGGGTTTACCTATTTTGTTTATTTTTTCAAAGAACCAGCTCTTGGTTTCATTGATTTTTTCTATTGTTTTGTTTTTCTCAATTTTATTTATTTCTTCTCTGATCTTTATTATGTCCCTCCTTCTGGTGACTTTGGGCCTCATTTGTTCTTCTTTTTCCAATTTCAGTAATTGTGTCTTTAGACTATTCATTTGGGAATGTTCTTCCTTCTTTAAATAGGCCTGGATTGCAATATACTTTCCTCTTAGAACTGCTTTTGCTGCATCCCACAGAAGTTGTGGCTTTGTGTTGTTGTTGTCATTAGTCTCCATATATTCTTTGATTTCTGTTTTGATTTGGTCATTAACCCATTGATTAATTAGGAGAATGTTGTTAAGTCTCCATGTATTTGTGAGCCTTTTTGTTTTCTTTCTAAAATTTAATTCTAGTTTAATACCTTTATGATCTGAGAAGTTGGTTGGTAGAATTTCAATATTTTCGACTTTACTGAGGTTCTTTTTGTGGCCTAGTATGTGGTCTATTCTGGAAAATGTTCCATGTGCACTTGAGAAGAATGTGTATCCTGTTGCTTTTGGGTGTAGAGTTCTGTAGATGTCTGTTAGGTCCATCTGTTCTAGTGTGTTGTTCAGTGCCTCTCTGTCTTTACTTATTTTCTGTCTGGTTGATCTGTCCTTTGGAGTGAGTAGTGTATTGAAGTCACCTAAAATGAATGCATTGCTGTCTATTTCCTCCTTTAATTCTGTTAGTATTTGTTTCACATATGCCGGCGCTCCTGTGTTGGGTGCATATATATTTAAAATGGTTATATCCTCTTGTTGGACTCATCGCTTTATTATTATGTAATGTCCTTCTTTATCTCTTGCTACTTTCTTCGTTTTGAAGTCTATTTTGTCTGATACAAGTACTGCAACACCTGCTTTTTTCTCCTTGTTGTTTGCATGGAATATCTTTTTCCATCCCTTCACTTTTAGTCTGGGGATATCTTTGCGTTTGAGGTGAGTTTCTTGTAGGCAGCATATAGATGGGTCTTGCTTTTTTATCCATTCTGTTATTCTGTGTCTTTTGATTGGTGCATTCAGTCCATTTACATTTAGGGTGATTATCGATAGATATGTACTTATTGCCATTGCTGGCTTTAAGATTCGTGGTTACCAAAGGTTCAGGGGTTGCTTCTTAACTATCTAACAATCTAACTTAACTTTCTTGTTAAGTTATTGTAAACACAGTCTGTTGTTTCTTTATTTCTCTCCCTTCTTATTCTTCCTCCTCCAATCTTTATATACTAGGTGTTTTATTCTTTGCCTTTAGTTAGTTTTGGATGGTCTGCTTTCTTTGCTATGATTTTATTTTCTCTGGTGACAGCTTTTTAGCCTTAGGAGTGCTTCCCTCTAGAGCAGTTCCTTTAAGATGTCCTGTAGAGGTGGTTTATGGGAGGCAAATTCTCTCAGTTTTTGCTTGTCTGGAAATTGTTTAATTCCTCCGTCATATTTAAATGATAATCGTGCTGGATACAGTATTCTTGGTTCGAGGCCCTTCTGTTTCATTGCGTTAAATATATCATGCCATTCTCTTCTAGCCTGTAAGATTTCTGTTGAGAAGTCTGATGTTGGTCTGATGGGTTTTCCTTTGAAGGTGATCTTCTTTCTTTCTCTAGCTGCCTTTAATACTCTGTCCTTATCTTTGATCTTTGCCATTTTAATTATTATGTGTCTTGGTGTTGTCTTCCTGGGGTCCCTTGTGTTAGGAGATCTGTGGGCTTCCATGGACTGTGAGACTATTTCCTTCCCCAGCATGGGGAAGTTTTCAGCAATTATTTCTTCAAAGACACTTTCTATCCCTTTTTCTCTCTCTTCTTCCTCTGGTACTCCTATAATGCGAATATTGTTCCTTTTGGATTGGTCACATAGTTCTCTTAATATTCTTTCATTCCTAGCAATCCTTTTATCTCTCTTTGCCTCAGCTGCTCTGTGTTCCTGTTCTTTGATTTCTATTGCATTAACAGTGTCTTGCATCTCGTCCAGTCTGCTGCTGAGCCCGTCGATGGCTTGTCTCATTTCTGCATTGTCTTTCCTGACTTCCCTCACTTCCTCCCTTAGCTCTTGCATATTTCTCTGTAGATCCATCAGCATGGTTATGACTTTTATTCTGAATTCTTTTTCAGGAAGATTCTGCATTTCCATCCCTTCAGGTTCCCTCTCAGGAGTTGTCTGTGTCTGGGTGATTTTTGTCTGTACCATATTCCTCTGTCTTTTCATGTTGATAGGAGTGGTCGCTGGTGGTTGCCATGTATGTCAGCTGGACTCTTTAAGACCGCCTCGCCGGGTGCCAAGTCCTCTCGGGTGTAGCTGCATGCTGTGCGCTTTCCTCTGTATTCTGGTCTCTCTTTTAGGAATAGTTGTATTTGCTGTATTTTCGTAGATAAATATGATGTTAGGAGATTTCTGCCACCTTGCTCACGCTGCCATCTTCCCGGAAGTCTCCTCTGCTGTGTTTTTTATATGTCTTGTATCTTTTTGTTCCTCCATTACTGCCTTCAGTGCTAAATAGATACTTTCTAATATACCATTTTAATTTCCTTGCCATTTCTCATGCTATATATTTTTTATTTATTTTCTTAGTGATTTCCCTGGAATTAAATGTAACATCTTAATTTATAGCATTCTTGTTCATATTAATACCACCCTAATTTCAATAATATACAAAAACTTTGCTTTTATATATTCACTCCTTATATCCCCATTCTATCCTTTCTTTCTGCTATTATTGTCATACAAAGTACATGTTCTTATGTTATAAATCCATCAACATAGCTTATTGCTTTAATGCAGTTATATTTTAAATCATATAGGAAAAGAAAAAGGTATAAAGAAAAAATGCATTAATACTGAATTTTGTACTTACCTATGTAGTTACCTTTACTAGTCCTTTTTATTTGTTTATGTGGATTTGAGTATTGCTTCATTCCAACCTTTAGCCAAAGTATTTATTACCTTTAGTATTTCATATAGAGGTCTATTAGTGACGAATTTTCTCACTTTTTTATTTATTTAGGAATGTCTTTTCTCCTTCATATTTGAAGGACAGTTTTCCAGAATATAGATCAACAGTTGTTTTCTTTCAGCACTTTGAGTATGTCATCCTACCACCACTGTCTCCATGATTTCTAATGAGAAATCAGCTGCTAGTTTTATTGAGTATTCCTTGTACATGAACACATGTCCAAGATTTTATTTAAGTTATTAATTAATGACCAATTCAGGAATGTTACAACTGCTTCAGAGGAGAAGACTAAGAATCACAAATCTGTACAGAAAAAGGAATATTGAAATTAACTTACAAGTGGATGCAAAACTGCCTTTTTCTGTGACTTGGGGAGGAAATCAATCAAACCTTCAGAGGTTGGAATTCATTTTCAGGTCTACAGAAAAGAACTGTTTACATTGCTATCCGTTTTCTACATATACAAAGTTGTAAAGTAGCTTGAAGACAATGACAGGAACCGACCTTATAAATTAGAGCCTGGAGCAGTGTGCTCCAAATAGCACAGAGCTTTCCTGAGAGACACCAGTAATCCACTCTGCTTATTCGGTTTTAAACTTGCTTTATATCCCAGGTCTCATCCCCAAGTAACCAGGTTTCTAGTCCCCAGGATTCCCAGACCCGCTAGGAACCCTGTTCCACTCAGTCCCAGACCACCTCCCCAGACCCCCACGCCCATCTCCACTGATTCCAAGGCCTGCACCACTCGTCTCGCACATCCTCAGGCCCCAATCCCTCCAGCTCCCTGAGTTTCCTGACCCTCAGACTCCCCACTTCAGCAGTCCCAGTTTGCTTCAACAGTAGTTCTGATGGCAACTGCACCTCCCAAGACCACTCCCACCTTGCCCAGAGCCCCTGTGCCTCTAGTAAATCCAAGGAGAGGGGACGTCCAGCAGTGGCTGAGCTGGGCTGACCTCCGGCTTGATGGGTGGGCTGGGGAGGAGGATGGTGGCTCTTAATTCAGAAAAATAAAGAAATTTGATGTTCCTCATGCTGAAAGCCCTGGAGCCAGGCTCCACAACACTGCCTCTTAGAAGAGTGACCCAGACAGCCAGGCCACCCACTTGGCATGGTGGTCCAGCCCCGCTCACACCGAGGAGAACTCCGCGGGAGGGGCTGCCTGGCTCCAGGCTCCCAGAGCCGCACGCACCTCATCTCCAGCTTGTCCTGATCCCCCAGCTCCCTGGGGACCCCTGGCTGCCTCACCTCGATGTCTCTCTCTTGCCCTCTCTGCTTTTTGGTGGAAGTCCCCTGGACTTCCCCTGAGAGCACCCCAAGGACTCTGGCTGGTCAGCTGAGGATGGTGCTGCCTGCTTCCACTTGGCTTGGCTCTCTGTTCTTCTGGGGGATCAGACACCCAGGGAACTCTCCTGCAGCTCAGGAGCCATCAGGGAAGCACCTGCTAAGGAGCTGGAGGTGGAGCCTAGGCAGAGAGGGGTCACAGGGCATATGATGGAGATAGTCACCGAGAGAATGACTGACTCTCCCCCAGGCAGGGGAAGATGGACCAGTGCCCTGTGTCCAAAGGCATGGGCTGTCACAAATACTTCGGGGAGGGGATGAGAGAGGCCCTCACCACTCCCTCAGCGGTGACAGACAGAAACCAACTTACCTTTGCTTAAACAAGCAAGGGGTTGTGGGCACACAGAACTTGGAAGTCCCAGGGGTCTAGCTTCAGAGGCAGGTGAGTCTGGGGGGTCCTAAAACGTTGTCAGGGCTCTACCTCTCTCCACCTCTTGTTCTGCTTGCCTCTAGGTACCCTCGCTCTCAGGGGTGCTCCCTGAACAGTCAGGGTGGTCTTTATAGCTCTTGGGATGGCCAGTAACCCTGGATGGATATCATGGTGGCTCCTGATTTGCTCCGCACGGGCACTGCCCCCCGGTTCAGTCACCATGGGCAGGACGATGGAAACCATGACTGGGTCACCTGGGTCACCCCCCCATCACAGAGAGGGGACAGGGGCTCCTGGGATGAACACCCCACCACAACACTAGTGGCATCCAAGCCCCCTGGAAGGCACAGTGGAAAGAATGAGGCCAGTGCTTGGGGTGGGGGAGGCCTAGGTGGCCCCATGGAGGTTGGCAGCAGGTGCCCTATGACAGGGTGGGCATGGCCCAAGTGGCTGACGCGGGGGTCACTGATGACCTGCATCTATCCCTGGCCGGGGACCTGCTGTTCCCACCCCCATGTTCTGGTGTCACAGAAGCTCAAATGGAAAAGAGGGAGCCCCTTGAAGGCCCACTGTCCTGTGTTCCCAAGCCAGGCAGTCGCAGCTCCGAGCAGGCGCAGTTGGAGGAGCACACCGTTCTCTCACAGGGTGTTACCACGCCTTCAGCCACACTGCGCGCACACCTGCCCATGGACTCTGCCGGGCCGAGAACCCCAGGACTGAAGGACGGTGAAGCCTCCGCCTTGTCATTCAGCCACAGCCAGGTGAGCCTTGTGCGGGCTCGTGCTCTGGGCTCAGGGAAGTAACCACACACCTGGGAGATGCCACAGGGCACACCCTGACCAGCCTTTCTCTGGTTCTGAGGCACTGGAGCGCCCGCTCCTGGCGGTGGGCCTTGTGGCTCAAGCCTTACTCTCACCCAGGGAACTGCCTGCTGGGAACAGCCAGGTGGCCTAGGCCACCGCCTCACTTTTGGGGTTTCCTTTAAATTCTGCCAGCCCCACATATGAGACCCTTGGGCAAGTCTGTGAACCTTAGAACAGCCCTGACAAGGCACAAGAGTGAGCTCAGCTCTGAGGGGCCTGGTGTGGTGGGCTACCTACCTCCTGAGGAATGCCCAGGGCCCGGCGACTGGCCTCGGCCAAGAGGGAGGGTGTGCTGGGCAGGCGGCTCTCCAGGACTTGGCCTGAACCTCTTCCTCCCCTTGTCATCTTGCCTGGCCCTGCTTCCTGCGGGGCACCGACAGGAAGGTCCTGGAGAGTTCCAAGGGCAGTGGCTTCCTCCAACCGCCCACCTCCTGCCCTGGCCCCCCTCCCTGGGCTCCAGGCCATGTGCCCCCTTTCTCCTCTGTGGCCCTCAGGTCTGGCATACCTGACACACACACACAAGGGGCAGAGCAGAGACTCCATGATGCCTCCCGGCATCACCTGTTGGAAGAGGGGGGCGGCAGGTGGGACCTGGGTTGTGGCTCCACCAGCTGCACCTCAAGGTGGGCCTCGTGGGGCATGCCAATGGCGGATGAATGTCAAAGTGGGGGGAAGGCGTGAAGCCCATGGCCACACCACGCACCCCACCCCTAGTCCTTGCCCTCATCCTCTGCCCCCTGAATCTCTCCACTCACCACCACAAAGGGCAGCCTCCAACCCCCAAAGGCAGGCAACCAAGTCCAGCAGCCCCTGGGCCCCAAACCGCACCCCCCAGTCAGCATCCTGGGAAGCTAGGGCATGGCAGGTGGCTTCCTGTCCTCAGGGCTGGGCTGTGCCCAAGCCAGTTGGGAGCCTGGCCCCATTGGATGCTTGATGGAGGCCCAGACCACAGGCACCGTGATCAAGGCCTGCGTTCCTTACCTGTCATCAGGAACTCCTTCCTGCTCAGCTGGTCCTGCCAAGGCTGGAGGATGAAGGGGGAGGAAGACAAGGCCTTCAAAGGCCCACATGCAGTCCAAATCAAGGACAGTCAACTTCTGAAGTTTAGAAAGGGCATCTGGAGACCAGAACAATGCCAGGAAGGGGCTGGCGGTGGAGCCAGAAGCCACTTCTCTCAGCACCCACACTCCCTGCTCCCTGTGGACAGAGCCCCCCCTGCAGAAGCGGGGCCTCTTGTCTGAGAATAGGGTCATGGTGACAGGCCAGTCACACTAGATCACAGCTTAGGTGCCCTGCCTCCCCTGGGGACCCAGGAGGCCAAGATGTGATGGCGGAAGCCCCAGTGTACTGCAGTCTCCAACTGAGTAATTTTCCCGAGTCCTCCCAGCCCACCTGCCTGGCTCGGGCACTCGTTCTAGTCCTCCAGGCCTTGGAGCACGAGAGCCAAAGACAGACCGTGGTTGGTTCTGAGGCCCTGCTCCCCACAGATGCCAACACATAAAGTCCCAGGGTTGGGGCAGGCATTTCTCAAGGCCCCCAGCCATCAGCCAGCAGCCCAGAGATAAGGCAGCTGCTGCCATGTCTGCCTGAATAAAGGGTTGGCGCCTTTGATTGTGGAAGGAGCTGCAAATTAGAGGCTGGTGGCTCTGGGGAGGGGGGAACACTCTTGAGCAGAAGGTTCCTGAGACTTCCTGGAAACCTACCCCCGAGCCTCTTCAAAGTCCCACCTGCTGAGCTCCTTCTGTGCCTAGATCTTGCAACAAGGCCCTGGTGTAAATCCCCTGGCAGAATCCTCCCACAAAGCAGGACACGTACTACCATCATCAGGTCAAAAAGGGAAGACAGCCCATCCTGCCTGACCCTCACGCCCAGCTGACTCAGCCCACCACATGGCCTTGGGGTGCTTGTGGAGCAGTGACCCTGCTGGGAGGAGGCCCCGCCATCAGCTGGTGATCCTGGATGGGCTGATGTTGGGCAGACACCATGCTGCCTCTGGCCACAGTAGCTCTGGGGTCCTTGGCCCAGACTCCAGGCCATTCCCTAGAGGAAGAAGCAATAAGAGGGGGCAGGAGTCCTGGGCTTGGGGTAATACTCCAGGGTCTATGAGAGCAGCCTAGGGGTGCCAGGTCCCTACTGAAGAGGCCACCAATCCAGCTCAAGGGAGGTCTATCTATATAGGGTAATGTGCTCCCAGGATTAACAACTCTGACTCATGGAATAAAACTGCTTTATTTTGTGAATCCCACATAGGTTCCAGGGCAAGGGCCAAGTCCACAGCCCCACACAGGCCCTGGCTCTGGGTCTGCTCTGGTCCCCACCTGGCCTGAATGCCACGGTCTCTGTGGAGTGTGCAGGTGTCCAGGAGTGTACCTGTGCATGGGGAGGGCCTCCCTGGGTCTCAGGCCTGGGGGCTCTGTGGTGGCCCCGGCCTTAGGTGGGGACCTCACCCTGCCCTCGCCTAACCAGGCTTAGGGGCCACATGGATCCACACAGTCCTTCCCACTGTGGAACACGTGATAGATGCTGGTGGGAGGGAACATGGCGACAGCACCAAGCAGGGAGCCCACCTGGATAGCCACACCAGCTGCCAGCAATGCTGGCCGGCCCCCACCATGCAGAAGGGAGCTGGCGGCCACCTTTACATATGAAAACACACCCAGACACAGCACCCATGACAGCACCTGGAAGAGGGGACATAACAGCTGGCTGAGCATGAGATGCCTCCTACTCTAGAGCAAGCCCCACCCTGCCACTGCCACTCTCTTTGCTCCAGTGTTCCCAGGGCACTTACCACAAGGACCACGCCTAGAGTGGTACCCACCAGGGGTGGGCAGGGGCTCAGGATTGCCAGTGCTATTAGGTAGGCCCCAAAGAGAATGCCCAGCACAGAGAGACTGACCAGTCCTGCCAGAGACCTGTGAGGGGTGAGCAGGAGCTCAGGGCTGGCTGTACCAGGGCCTGGCCCCCATCCCTAAGTCCCACCCCTCAAGTGGCCTGGGGCCCTTTGTGCACCTGCACAGTATGCCCATGGCCAGGAAGCAGGCGAGGGGGTTGGCGGCACTGCCCAGCACCACGGCCAAGTGGTAGGCCAGGCGTCCGTAGGGCAGGCAGGAAAAGCTCTGCACAGCAGGCAACGTGCCATTGGTCAGTGCATTGGTGACGGCCAGCAGGCCCAGCAGGCCGACACTGTGGGCAGAGAGGAGCCGATGTGCCCCAGGGTCTGGGCCAGGGGTGGCATCTGTTGCCTGGCTAGGCGGCTCCTGCAGTGGCAAGGCCTCTTCTTCCTCCTCCTCCACTCCTGGGGCTCCTGCTCGCGGGCCAGGCCCTGGGCCCGCTGTGGGTATGGACAGTGGTGATGGCAAAAGCAAGAGACCCTGGAAGGCGGCCGCTGAAGTGACCAGAAGGGCAGTCAGTGCCCAGAAGAAGGTGCTGGCAGGAAAACGTTCTGGGAAGTCACGGGGGGGCCCGGGGGTGCCATTGGTGGGGGCTGGTGGGCACTCGAGGCGGCCCACGCCCTGCACCAGGGCCAGCACACAGGGCAGCAAGGCGCTGAAGCCCTGGCCCAGAAAAAAGGACCGCAGGAAGGGAGGTGGCAGGTGGCTCAGGAAGGGCAGGAAAGTGACATTCGAAGCACAGCATGCCAGCGCCAGCACCAAGGCAAGCACCAGGAAGGCCACAGAGTGACGCTGCCCTGCCACGGGGGTCACATGGTGCCACAGCAGGGCCAGCAGGGCTGTGCCCAACACACTCAGCGCCTGTACCACCTGGATGGGGGCCCGCTCGCCCTTGCCCGGAGCCAGGCGCCTCCACAGGGTCACCACCAGCAGACCCAGGTTGCCTAGTGCCACAAGCACAGAGAGGTACGAGGGGAGACTCCAGCCTGTGGGGAAGGGAAGAGACCACGTCAGGGGCAGGATGCAAGGGACAAACTGCAGGTGCAGCCCTCCTTCTGGGCCCACCTGCCCCGCCTCCCTGCACACTCCCACTCACCCTCTGGAAGGTCCTTCACCACCACTGGCAGCTCCACCCAGATCCCGTTGATGGCAGCCCACGAGCCCATGCCAAAGACAGCGACCAGCACGTGGGTCAGCACCAGACGGCCCAACGGGGGTGCCGCCATTCAGCCCAAGACTGGGCCCCTCAGGACAGGGCGAAGGTCACAGACAGCTCCTTTATCCCCACCTAAATGTGCAGAAGACACTTGCCGTCTTCTGGGATCTTAAGACGTTTTCTAGCTTGAAGAACAGATAGACATGCGGAATCACAAGGAAAGGACACAAAAGTGGAGTCAGAAGACGGCCAGACCGCCAACACCAGGGACACTGAGGGTGCCCTGGGATGGGAGATCAGCAGCATAGCCAGAAGCACAGCCAGGCCTGTAGGCAAGGCAGGCGCCATGGCTCCGGGGGAGGATGCTGAAAGAGGGTTCGGCTCTTTGGGCCTGAGTTGCCGGGACCACCACCACCCTCACCCCAGAACAGACACAGGGACACGGACCCCGGGACAGGGGCGTCTCTCAAGGGCCTCGCACACTTCTGAGGCTTCTGCGCCCACCTGGGAGTCCGAGACTTCGGCGAGATGCAGGATAGCCGGGGCCCAGCCGGACCCTGGCTGGAGGAGCAGCCCCGGCGCCGCCCCCCGGGCCTCCCGGTGTGCTGGGGTCCCTGCAGCTCCCGGTCCAGCACCGCCCCTCCCCGACTGGGGGCACCGCGTCCGGCCCAAGGCGCCGCCCAGTCCAGAGCCTGTGGGGCATGAGAACGCTGCCGCGCCGCACCGGGTACTCTGACTCAACCGCCCGGACTCGGGCAAGCGGAGAGTAAGGCACAAGGCCCGCCGCCAGAATTCCGCCCCTGGGGGTGAGCGCGGGGCCGTCGCGGGGGTGGTGGTGGGGGGAAGTGGCAGACCCCGCCCCTTCCGCCGTCGGCACCGCCCCTTCCGTTCAGCTGGGCGACCCCTGCAGCGAGCGGTCGGCCATGGCTCCCGGCGCAACCCGGCGGGCCAGGCGCAGATTCCGAGGCACGTCGCCGGCCGGGGCGTGGACCCGGTCGGCCGAGGACTGGTGGTGGGACCGGCTGGCGCCCAGCGGCTCAGGGTACCACCTGCTGCATTCGGACAGCGCTCTACTCGTGCTGCCCGGCCCGGGACCTGTCCGCACCCGCGCGCAGAGGCGCGTCGCCCGCCGCGCTCAGCGGCCGCTGCGTCCCGGGCCTCGCGCAGCGGCGGCCAAGACCAGGTCCGCGGCTGCGCCTCAGGAGGAGCCGGACCCCGGCTGGGGCGACCGCATCCCCTTGGAAATCCTGCTGCAAATTTTCGGGCTGCTAGTGGCGGCCGATGGGCCCATGCCCTTCCTCGGCAGGTACCCAGGCCCATCAAACGCCGCTGCATGGCTCAGGCTGACCTGTTGCCCACCGAGTGGTTGGCTGAGGCGGGAGCAGAGGGCGAAAACGTCTGAGCGCGCACACCCGCTTGCGGGAGAGCCCAGGCTCTGAGGGTCCGGTTGGTGCCCCAGAGGCCCGCCTTTGGGAGAAGGTGTCCGCAGCGTTGTGAGACCTGCGGAGGCAGGTCCATCCTCGTAGAGCACCCCATAGCAGCAGCCGGTGGCAGGGCATCCGCCCGAAAGGCCTGACCCCTCAGCAGAGATTTTTGTCCCAGGGCTGCGCGCGTGTGCCGCCGCTGGCACGAGGCCGCCTCCCAGCCCGCTCTCTGGCACACAGTGACCCTGTCGCCCCCGCTGGCTAGTCGTCCCAAGGGTGGGGCCAAGGCGGAGAAGAAGCTCCTTGCATCCCTAGTGCGGCTTATACCCAATCGGTAAGGACCCTCTTCCTTATCCCCTCACTTCATCTATGTGGTGTGTGGATGGCCAAGGGCCCCTTCCTGTCTCCCTGCACCAAAGTGATGGGTGGGGAGGACACTGCCTGAAGGGGCAGCATGGGACCACTGTGCAGCTTTGCCTCTGCTGTCGGCCCAGGTTCTCACAGCTCCAGAGGCTGACCCTCATCCACTGGAAGTCCCAGGTACAACCCGTGTTGAAGGTGAGAGCTCAAGGCTGCCCTGCACGCCAGCCATGACACTCTGGGGTTGCCCAGTACTTCCAGGGAGTGGGTCAGGTGCCATGGGCTCCAGCGCTGCCCCATGGGGATGCCTGCTTGGTTCTCCTTTTCTGTCGTCTCCAACAGCAGGGACGTGTCAGAGGTGGGGGCATCCAGGAAGGCCTGGCATGGGTAGAAAGGTCGTGACTGAGGCAGTACAGTGAGGATGGTGCCAGCCATTGTTTTTTTTCCCTCGTGGACCACAGCTTGCCTCTTATGATCCTTGCTGGCCCTCTGTCATCCACAGCTGGTGAGCGAGTCCTGTCCCCGGCTCATCTTCCTCAAGCTTTCCGACTGCCACAGTGTGACGCCTGACACCCTGATCATGCTGGCCAAAGCCTGCCCCCAGCTTCACAGCCTGGATGTGCAGCACTGCATGGTGAGCCCTGTGTCCCTAGGAGCCCAGAAGAGACTTGGGCCAAGATGACAGGTACCCTTGTGCTGGGTCCCCAGGCGGAGTCCACAGCTGTGGCGAGCTTCTTGGAGGAGGTGGGGCCCCGAATGCGCAAGCTGTGGCTGACCTACAGCTCCCAGACAACAGCCATCTTGGGGACACTGCTGGTAGGTTGGTGACAGGCAAGATCAGAGCTGGATGCTGAGCCAGTGACTGCCGGGCCATTGACTCTGTGTTCACCCCACCTCTGCAGGGCAGCTGCTGCCCCCAGCTCCAGGTCCTGGAGGTGAGCACCGGCATCAGCCGGAACAGCACGCCCCTTCAGTTGCCTGTAGAGGCTCTGCAGAAAGGCTGTCCCCAGCTGCAGGTATCAGACGCCCCATCCTGCCCACCTGTCACTCCCTTCCCCATCTGCAGCCTGGGCCTCGCTCCCAGGTACTGCGACTGCTGAACCTGATGTGGCTGCCCAAGCCTTCTGGGCGAGTAGTGACTCCTGGCCCAGGCTTCCCCAGCCTTGAGGAGCTCTGCCTTGCCGGTTCCACCTGCAACTTTGTGAGCAATGAGACCCTGGGCCGCCTGCTCCACGGCTCTCCTAACCTGCGCCTGCTGGATCTTCGTGGCTGTGCTCGCATCACCCCTGCTGGCCTGCATGGTCTGCCATGTCAGGGTTAGCTCTCCCTGGGTGGTGGTGGTGGGGCAGGTGGGATGTGGGGACCCTGGCCCACCCTACAGCTCATGCCTGCTCCTCTCATCTCCAGAGCTGGAGCAGCTTCACCTGGGCCTTTATGGCACGTCAGACCGGCTGACTCTCACCAAAGAGGGCAGTCCCCTGTTGACCTGGAAGTGGTGCCACACTCTGCGGGAACTGGACTTGAGTGGTCAGGGCTTCATCGAGAAGGACCTGGAACAGGCCCTAGCTGCCTTCTCAGGCACCCCTGGGGGCTCACACTCAGCCCTGTGCTCACTCAACCTCAGGGGCACCCGGGTCACACCCAGCACGGTCAGGTCAGCACCACTTCCCCAGGTCCCTGGAGCCAGTAGGGCTTGCCTCCCTGCCCTGCCTGGCTCTCCAGCTTCCTGGCTCTGAAAGGGGAGTGCATACCGCTGGGACTGGTTGTGGAGAGAGGAACGGTACTGGGCTTGGGCCTCAGTGGCTCTGGGTGGCAAAGCCAGTCACGGCACCTGGGCAGAGAGTTCCCTAGCCTGGCTCAGCCCTGTGGAGGCCTATCTCTTTTGGGATCCAGTGGCTCAACTCCTCATGGCCTGCCCTGCCCCCACAGCTCTGTGATCAGCAGCTGCCCAGGCCTGCTGTACCTCAACCTGGAATCCTGCCGCTGCCTTCCCCGGGGCCTGAAGCGGGCCTACCGTGGCCAGAACGAAGTCCAGTGGTGCCTGGAACAGCTGCTCACCAGCCTCCCCTGCCCCAGCTAGGTGGCTGTACGCCACAGACCCCTCAGCCAGCCAGCCCTGTCCCCTTACCCAGGTTTGGATGTTTGAACATTTTGTTACAATAAAACGTTTTTAAGAACTGTGTGGTCCTTGGGGTTGGGGTGAGGGGATAGGGATTGTACCTGATAGCGCCATCCAGGGCTAGAGCTGGCCCAGAGTCTCTGTGGGGGTGGGGGTGGTCCCTCAGGGCTCCCAAGTTGCCCTGTGCCTTGCCTGCTCACTGCTTGTCCCACACCCAGGAACACTGAGGGGAGCTGTCCATGTTGTATTTAAGGCTCTGGCCTGGGCAGAGGTGCGATAGAGAGGGAGGCTCTGCTCAGTCATGGGGTTTGGTGTGGGGCACCTGCCTGGCAGATTTCTCTCCAGCTTAGACCTGGGCTGTCCTGCCACCCCACCTTTCGGGCAAGGACTAGGAACCAGGCCCCACAGGAGATCTCCAGTGGGGTGGGACTAGCCAGGAAGTGCACGCCCACGGGGCCAGGGGAGTCCCCAGAGAAGGGTAGTCAACAATAACGGCTTCTAGAACCAATCCCCCGCTCCCGCACGGAGCTTCTAGAACCTGGGTGCGGCCCAGCCTGGACCTCCACCTGGTGTTGCTATCCCTGCCTGTCACCTGGAAGCTCCTGCTCCTACCTAGACCGCAACCCTGGAGGCTTCGTCTCTCAGGTACGACGGCAACTTTGGGCAGTGGGCAGTGACATCAGACCAGACCCGGCTGACCGCCTGCGCCTGACTCCAGCAGCCTGCCCATGACCTCCGGCGGCAAGCGCTTCCAGCTCTGGGCCCTAGGACTCTTCTGCACCGAGCGCCACCTGGCCAAGCGCCTCAAGAACAACAGCTTCTACCCATTCACGCAGCAGCAGCCTAATGGTGCGCGCGAACGGCTGCAGGTGCCGGGGACCTGAACGAGGTGGGGCCGGGCGGTGGCTAGGGCCCAGGAGGGTGGGTAGGTCGGGGGGGGGGGCTGGGGCGGGGCCTGGCGGGAAAGCGGGGCGGGCCGCTCTGGCCAAGCCCCAGCCCTGCCAACGCGGGCGGGGAGCGGGGCCAGCTCTCCTCACGCGCCTCCGGCGCGCCGCCCCCAGTCTTCGTGCTCGAGTACTACCTGGACACGCTGTGGAAGGGGACGCTGCTTTTGGTCGTCTGCCTCTTCCTCGTCAGCTTCGTGAGCCAGGTCTGAGTTTCTGGGCCCTCCCCACGGCCTTCCTCCCTCGGGGTCCCGACCCACCGCTCAAGGTCCCCCAACCGCGCCGCCGCTCAGAAGGTCCCCGCGGCGCCCGCAGGTGCAGAAGCAGGAGATCTGGGGATTCCCTGCGTACGGCGTGGGCGTGGGCCTGTGGCTCATGATCTCTTCGCTGCCGAGGCGCCGCCTGGTGCTGGACCACACGCGCGGCCTGTACCACTTCTCCATCCAGGGCCGCACCGTGTGTCAGGGCCCCATGCACCTGGTCTACGTGCGCCTGGCGCTCAGCTCCGACGGTGACGAACGGGGCGGGCTGCCGACGCAGGGAGGGTGTGCTGGGGAAGCCACTCGGGAGCGGGGAGAGACCGGCACTGCCCAGCCCCGGGCCCGGAGTTCCCCGTCCCTGGTACCGTCCGATCCTAGCCCCGCCCCGAACCCCCGCCTGAGTCGCGCGCCTCTCGCCAGCGTCTGGAAGGTGCTTCTTCCAGCTGGTTCTGTCTGGCCACAAACTGGAGCCTCTGGTGCTGGTACACCTGTCAGAGCGCTACGAGGTGGGTCCAGCCCCGGAGACCCGGACGCGCTCCCCTCCCCCTCCTTGGTTCAGAGGGTCCTAGGGTGCGGCCATTTCGCACGCAGTGGGTGGATTGCCGCGGTCCAGGTCTCGGGCCTTCACCTGGGAGCTCACGGGCAGGGCCTGACTTGCGGTCTGGCACGGGGAGGTCGGGACGCCCGTCCAGGCGATAACTGATCGCAACCTTTCCCAAAGCAAATGGAATACTTGGGCCGTCACATCGCCCGGAAGCTCAACATTAACTACTTCGACTGCCAGCCTACGTCGTACCGGCATGTGGTCCGCCACCGACCGATGGGGGCTGCCTTCAGCCCGGGCATCGTGCTGCGCAAGACCGGCGCCTATGGCAAGCCGGCCTCTCAGTCCGACCTGGACGTGTGATGCCCGGACCGGCACCTCACCCCAGGCCAACATTCTCCCTTTCCCTCCAATCTTCCACCCACCCTGACCACTGGCCCATCTCTCAATAAAGCTGCTTGTTGCTTCCAAACGGGTCGATATCTGGGGGTGGAAGGAGCTCCCACTCCGTGGTCTGCCAGGGCACACCACCCCGGGCCTCAGGGAGCTAACCCCGGAGTTTGGGTTGGAAGATTCGGGGTAGCAGTAGGAGCGAGGGTGACAAGCAGCCAGGGCTCTAGGAGGTTGGCCCTATCACGGGACAGGTGTAGAACAAACTGCCTATCTTGGTCAGCTGCACTGAGCTGTCCTACCTAGCCTCAGAAGTGCTGACCAATGAGTGAAGGCAGGAATCCGAATCTAGTCCGGTCTGGCTCAGGTACCTGTTCCTGGTCCTGCACCAATCAGATGCAGGGCAGCCTCAGGTCAAGCCCTGTACCTGGGGGGTGCATCCCGGATCAGACTTTCCCCAAAGTTGCTGCTGCGTAGCTCCCAGGGAGCGCAAGGACTTCTGGGGGGAGGTGTAGAGCCACACATCTCTCGAGCTTGCTCTGCGTGCCCGCTGGAACCCCAGTCCTGTTCTGTCCTCTTCCGTGAATGTACCCATCTCCTGGGTGCTGGGAGCTGCTGTGGGAGCAGAGAAGGCAGTGCGTCATGGGGACCCAGGAGCGGTTCCTGGCACTGTCCACCTGGCTCTTCCAGTCAGCATTTTCCCTCTGGGCCATGCTGATGACCCAGGTCTTAGGGCATTTTGTTAGCTGAGTGTCCCTGGAACCAGGACCAGCTGCATTATTAGCAGGGCCCCATGCAAAATGACAATACAGAACCCCTTCTTCAAGAGTTATTCACAATTTCCAGGTGGTGATAATAGGGCATTCAATCAAGTGAGGGCCCTCTGAGCTTGGGGCCCTGTGTGACCACAAGTCATGCCATGAAGCTGGGCCTGCTGGAAACCATGGCTCAGAGACACCCACTGGTCATCTCCCAATCTCAGTGACCACACCAGCATTATTGCCTGTTTCTGGAACAGGGCCCACAGGCTGCTGGAGTTGCTTCAAGCAATCTCAGGGTGCAATTGTCATTCATGGCACAAGTGCAGGGAACCCTTGCTCCCCAGAAGATGGGGCCCAAGTTGTCCCCAGAGTGGCACTGCCCAGGTTCTACCAGGGGAATAGGCTTGAGAAGGTGAGCAGAATCTGGTGGTGGAAGAGTTGGGACAGGTTGGAGGACTATGTAGTGGAGGGAGGTGAGCAGTGTCAGGTGTGGGCCATGGGACTAGGCTGGCTGGATTAGTGCCTTGTGGCTGAGCCAGGCTTGGGGTGCCTAAGCTGCCTGTGAGTTTTGGACAGAGGCTAGAAGGGCCTGCCAGGCCCTGGAGTCCCAGGAGGCTACTCAGATCGGTCAGCAAAGCTTTGAGTTGGGGACTAAGTTTCACTCAGGCAGGCAAAGTCTCTGTCCTCCTGAAGCTGACAATGCGAGGGAGACATAGATCGCTCCTCCTTACGCTGCCAAAGTGGCTTGAAGGTGGGGTGGGGTCCCTCTAGCTAGGCCTGGGTGGGGGTGCAGCATTTGAGCTGATACAAGGAGGTGGGGTCAGATGGTCATTTTGGGCAGGGGGACAAGAAGTGTGGGAGGCATGGAGCAGACCAAGATGGATGTGCCTGAGAAGCTGCAGGAGACTGACTGCCTGGCCACAGCAGAGAAGACAAGGGGGAGACAGAAGCTGCAAGGTTCTCTTCGATGGGAAAAGTAGGAGACCACTGGGGAGTTCTGAGGAGAGATGCTCTATGGTCTGGGGAGGGAATGGAGAAAAGCCAAGAGGTTGCAGGAACTGTGCAGGGATAGAAGCGCAGCTGGGACCCCATGGGGGGTGGGTTTGGGGGAATCACGGGCAAGTCTGAGCCACATTTCGAGGCCACAGGATTTGCTGGCAGGCTGGATGCAGGCTGGAAAGGGAGTAAGTCAAGGTGAGTCCAGGGTTTCTGGGGGTCATGGGGAGGAGAGACTGAGGATTTAGGAGGTATGAGTCCAGAAGATCTTGCGGAGGCAGGGAGGCAGGGGGAAGAAGGGCCAGGAGCAGGGAGCACAGATCTGGAGCCTTCGACGAGAGGTGCCTCAGGCCAAGGTACCGATGTCCCCTGGCAATACAGTGGATGGAGAAGAGCACAGGTGGAGCCTCGGGCCCGACACACAGCGGGTGGGCAGAGGACAGGCCTGCAAAGGGATGGGGACCAGAGCACTACAGGGGGACTCCCATGTCCAGAGATGGGGGCTTACCTGGGGTGGGAGGATCCCTGTGGGAACAGCATCAGGGAAGAGGCAGAGCAGCTCCCTAAGAATGGGCAGTGAGTATAGTTTTCTATTTTTCTCTAGCAAAGCTTACATGCTTGGATGCAGGTATGGAGTTGACAGATCATTTCATCCAACAAGGAGTGAGGCTTGGCCAGGAAACCATGGTGAGAGTGTGGGCGGCAAGGGAGTGACTGATTTTGGACAGTGGGATATAAACTAGGAAGGCAGACACTGAAGACGGGAGTTGAGGGATGCAGGACAAGAGGCTTCCTATCTCTGCTGCTGCGTAACCATGCAGCCCAAACCTCGGGGCTTAAAGCAGCCGTGACTGTTCTCATGACCTGCGGGCTGGCTGGTCTCAGCAGGGCGGACCCACCCCATAGGTAGAGCTCTGAGCGCTCATGTGGCTGCGTCAGCTGGGACCTCAGCCGGGGCCACCTACCCAAACTGACCCCCATTGTTCAGCGCCTCTTTCCAAGTGGTGTCTCCTCATCCAACAGACCATCTTGCTGCTGGTTTTCAAGAGAGACTGTCACGGGAAGACAAGCCCCAATGCACCACCTCCTACTAATATCCCAACAGCCCAGCAAGCCACATGGCCAAGCTGAGTCAGTGAGGAAGGGGTGTGCCAAGTGCGTGAGCACCAGGAGGGTCACATGAATGTAAGCAGCCTGCCACAGTCTGCCCCAGGGCCCCTCCCAAGAACCCTGATCCTCCATCTCATCACGGACTCAGCACGGACTCAGACCTGAAGCTCAGGACCTCTCATCTAAGTAAGGTCCAGGTGCAGAAGAGGTCCCTCAGGTGTCCCTCTTCAGCCGAAGCCCACCTGCGTGGGTTCTCAGTGCAGAGACCTAGGAGCTATTTCCTTACACATACAATGTACATTAATGAGACAGGGAGAGAGTATCTTCAACAGGCATGCCTGTGCAACATGTAGTCCAAAGAGCAGAGTATGGGAAAATAGCAACTTTACAGTAGAAAAACAACACGGCAGACACCATCTTAACCAAGAGATTGAGGTTAACACCACCAGTGAAGAGTCACAGTGACATCGTGTGCCCTCTGCTATGAGGCCATGGGAAGATTATGTCACCTCTGTGGTCTCCTCCCCAAACCGAGAACCCCAGGCTAACCACAACAGAACAAAAGACAAATACCAGCTGAGAGATATTCTACAAAATTGGCCAATACTCCTCAGTCATCCTTCCTTTCCTAAAGGAAAGGCCCAGGTTTTAGAACTGCTTTCTGCCTCCAGAAATTTTGAAGCCCAGAGTTCTTGTCTCATTTTTAATAATCTCTATCTCTTTTAGTCAAGTTTGTATGGCTCCTTTAAAAACCATGTAGGTTTTCTATGTATCAAATAATAAACTAACTCCATTAAACTAGATTCATACACAGGGCTCTCTTCAAGGCAAGCTCTACCACTTCAGTGACAGGATAGGGTACTGTCAGAAGCCCTTTTGTCCGGCTGGGAGGGTCTAGGAGACACGGCTCTGCATCTTCTAGTCTTACAGCCGGCCCTTGACTCAGTCTCACACTGAGAACACGTTCCACTGGTGGGGCTCTGAGTGTGATCTTTGCCCAGAGGCCCTGTCTTACTCTGAGAAATTTTTGCAAGCTGGAGAGATTAGAAATGAAAAAAAATTCACTTTTCAACCTAATAAATTCTAGATTGGAAGTATTTTCTCTAATTCTAAGAAGTTTAATAGCTCTCTCTTTAGCTCATCCATCCCTTGTGATGTCATTCATGCCTGAGAGAAGCTTCTTGGTGCTATGTTGCCTTCCTAGGGCTGCTGTAACCAAGTGACACAGAAGGGGTAGATTAAAGTAACAGAGATTCATTTTCTTACGGCCCTAGAGACCAGAAACCTGAAATCAGGCGTCACCAGAGTCAACTCCTCTGGAGCCTCTGAGGGAGAATCAGTTCCGGGTCTCTCTCCTAGCTTCTGCCGGTGCCAGCCACCCCTGCTGTCCCTGGGATGGCGGTCACGTCGCTCCGTCTCTGCCTCCATGGTCACACAGTGTTCCTTCTGTGTCTCTGTCTTGTGTGTGTCTCTTCTCCTTATGAGGACAACAGTTCTTTGGGATCAAAGATCCAACCTACTCCAGTGTGACCTCATCTTAACTAATTACATCTATAATGACCCAATTTCCACATAAGGAAGGTCATATTCAGATGTGCTGGGGGTTAGGACTCTAACATGTCTTTTGAGGGGAGGACACAGTTCAATCCACAAGAGGCATTTTCACCATTTTCCAGGAAACCTCCTTATACAGAACCAGCTCATGAGGCACATTTTCTGTCTTCTGAGTGAAGGTGGGCAACGGCCCTCAGGCTTTCTGCTGACACAGTCCCTTTTCCCCTTCTATGTGCAGCTTCTCCTGGGTCCTGAGCCCAGAGGCCAGAGTGCCCTGGCCATGGCTGTGGCCTTCTGCTTGGTGGGGCTGCGCCTGTGTCCCTGTGTCCAGGACCCTCCCTGGAGCTTCAGGGAGGAGGGGCCCAAGCTCCCCGTGGGTCTCTCGGGGCATGGTGGGGATCATGCCCGCTCACACCAGTCGGTTCCTGGACCCATGTGGTCCACCTGCTGGCACAGGGAGCGTCACACATCAGGGCAGTGTCTGCCGCCTGGACATATCCTCTGGAGAACACGCTTTCATCCACTGCACACCCCCTTTGGGATTCAGTGCTTTCCCCTTTCCAGGCCCACAGCGGTGCTCTGCTGCGTTGGGCTGTGACTTCAGCTCAAGTCACAGGCCTTGGGGTATGATGGGGGGGGGGGCAGCCTCCAACAGTGTTTAAGTGGTCTGGAGAGGGAATGGCCACTGCGTCTTCTCAAGGAGGGGAAGATCTTATCCATGGGCATCATTTCTTCACGTCTCGGGGCTGGGGGCCTGGAAATGTAAGATGTTTGGGGCCATCCACACAGCTGTCCCCATCCCATATGTCAAGGCTTCACTTGGTTTCAACCAGGGCCTAGTCTCGGCACAGTCTTTGTCTTAAGTTTAACCTTCTTTTAAACAACCCCCTCAATCCCTGGCAATACTTCTTGTTCAGAAATCTACTTTGTCTAATATAAATACAGGCACCCAGCTTTCTTTAGTGTTTATACTTCACATCCTTTCCTGAGCTTTTACTCAAAACTTAAGTCTTTATATTTAAGATGGGTTTGCTGTAGGCAGCATGTAATTGGGTCCTTTTTTATACAAGCTAATGATATCTTTTATTGGGGTGTTTAGGTCATTTACATTTAATATGAATAGTGACATGGTTGGGCTCTGACCTGCCTTGTTGTCTGCCTCCTATGAGCACCATTATTTCTTGTTCCCCTTGTCCTCTTTTTCTGGTTGCTTTTGGATTTGTTGAGAATTTTTAAGATTTCCTTGCTGCCTTATTAACTATAACTCTTGGGGTATTTTAATAGTTTCTTTACTGTTTAGAGAACATAACTTTAATTTATCACATTCCACCTTCCAGTGACTTATGCCACTTCCCATATACTGTAAGAACTTTCCATTTCCGCCTCCTGGCCTCTGTGCTATCTAGTTATACATTTTACTTCTACCTATGTTATAAATCCCACGTATATTGTAATTTTTTTTATCAAGGTATTATTGATATATACTCTTATGAAGGTTTCACATGAAAAAACAATGTGGTTATTGCATTCACCCCTGTTATCGTGTCCCCCCCATACCCCAATGCAGTCACTGTCCTTGGGTGTAGTAAGATGCCACAGATTCACTATTTGCCTTCTCTGTGCTACACTGTTTTCCCCGTGACCCCCCACACCATGTGTACTAAACATAATACCCCTCAATCCCCTTCTCCCTCCATCCCCACCCACCTTCCTACACCCCTCCCTTTGGTAACCACTAGTTCCTTCCTGGAGTCTCTGAGTCTGCTGCTATTTTGCTCCTTCAGTTTTGCTTCGTTGTTATATTCCACAAATGAGGGAAATCATCTGGCACTTGTCTTTCTCCGCCTGACTTATTTCACTGAGAATAATATCCGCCAGCTCCATCTATGTTGTTGCAAATGGTAGGATTTGTTTCTTTCCTATGACTGAATAGTATTCCATTGTGTATATGTACCAAATCTTCTTTATCCATTCATCTACTGATGGACACTTAGGTTGCTTCCATATCTTGGCTATTGTAAAAAGTACTGCGATAAACATAGGGATGCATATGTCTTTTTGAATCTGAGAAGTTTTATTCTTTGGGTAAATTCCAAGGAGTGTGATTCCCAGGTCAAATGGTATTTCTATTTTTAGTTTTTTGAGGAACCTCCATATTGCTTTCCACAATGGTTGAACTAGCTTACATTCCCACCAGCAGCGTAGGAGGGTTCCCCTTTCTCCGCATCCTCGCCAGCATTTGTTGTTCTTAGTCTTTTGGATGCTGGCCATCCTTACTGGTGTGAGGTGATATCTCATTGTGGTTTTAATTTGCATTTCCCTGATGATTAGTAATGTGGAGCATCTTTTCATGTGACTGTTGGCCATCTGAATTTCTTCTTTGGAGAACTGTCTATATCCTTTGCCCATTTTTAATCGGGTTATTTGCTTTTTGGGTGTTGACATATGTAAGTTCTTTATATATTTTGGATGTTAACCCCTTGTCGGATATGTCATTTACAAATATATTCTCCCATACAGTAGGATGCCTTTTTGTTCTGTTGATGGTGTCCTTTGCCATACAGAAACTTTTTAGTTTGATGTACTCCCATAAGTTCATTTTTGCTTTTGTTTCCCTTGCTCAAGGAGATGCGTTCAGGAAGAAGTTGCTCATGCTTATATTCAGGAGATTTTTGCCTGTGTTGTCTTCTAAGGGTTCTATGGTTTCATGACTTACATTCAGATCCTTGATCCATTTCGAGTTTACTTTTGTGTATGGGGTTAAACAATAATTCACTTTCATCCTCTTACATGTAGCTGTCCAGTTTTGCCAACACCAGCTGTTGAAGAGGCTGTCATTTCCCCATTGTATGTCCATGGCTCCTTTATCATATATTAATTGACCATATATGGTTGGGTTTATATCAGGGCTGTCTAGTCTGTTCCATTGATCTATGGATCTGTTCTTGTGTCGGTACCAAATTGTCTTGAGTACTGTGGTTTTGTAGTAGAGCTTGAAGTTGGGGAGCATTACCCCCCCAGCTTTATTCTTCCTTCTCAGGATTGCTTTGGCTATTCGGGGTCTTTTTTGGTTCCATATGAATTTTAGAATGATTTTCTCTAGTTTGTTGAAGAATGCTGTTGGTATTTTGATAGGAATTGCATTGACTCTATAGATTGCTTTAGGCAGGATGGCCATTTTGACAATATTAATTCTTCCTATCCATGAGCATGGGATGTGTTTCCATTTTTGGTTTCTTCTTTAATTTCTCTCATGACTGTTTGTAGTTTTCAGAGTATAGGTCTTTCACTTCCTTGGTTAGGTTTATTCCTAGATATATATATATTTTTTGATGCAACTGTGAATGGAATTGTTTTCCTGATTTCTCTCTCTGCTAGTTCATTGTTAGTGTATAGGAATGCCACAGATTCTGCATAATAATTTTGTATCCTGCAACTTTGCTGAATTCAGATATTAGATCTAGTAGTTTTGGAGTGGATTCTTTAGGGTTTTTTATGTACAATATCATGTCATCTGCAAACAGGGACAGTTTAACGTCTTCCTTGCCAATCTGGATGCCTTTTATTTCTTTGTGTTGTCTGATTGCCGTGGCTAGGACCTCCCGAACTATGTTGAATAAAAGTGGGGATAGTGGGCATCCTTGTCTTGTTCCCGATCTTAAAGGAAAAGCTTTCAGCTTTTCGCTGTTAAGTATAATGTTAGCTGGGGGTTTGTCATATATGGCCTTTATTATGCTGAGGTACTTAACCTCTATACCCATTTTGTTGAGAGTTTTTATCACGAATAGATGTTGAATTTTGTCAAATGCTTTTTCGGCATCTATGGGGATGATCATGTGGTTTTTGTCCTTCTTTTTGTTGATGTGGTGGATGATGTTGATGGATTTTCAAATGTACCATCCTTGCATCCCTGGAATAAATCCTACTTGATCATGATGGATGATCTTTTTGATGTATTTTTTAATTCAGTTTGCTGATATTTTGTTGAGCATTTTTGTATCTATGTTCATCAGGGATATTGGTCTGCAATTTTCTTCTTTTTTGTGGTGTCTTTGCCTGGTTTTGGTATTAGAGTGATGCTGGCCTCATAGAATGAGTTTGGAAGTATTCCCTCTTCTTCTACTCTTTGGAAAACTTTAAGGAGGAAGGGTATTAGGTCTTCACTAAATGTTTGATAAAATTCAGCGGTGAAGCCATCTAGTTCAGGCATTTTGTTCTTAGGTAGGTTTTTGATTACCAGTTCAATTTCATTGCTGGTAATTGGTCTGTTCAGATTTTCAGTTTCTTTCTGGGTCAGTCTTGGAAGGTTGTGTTTTCCTAGAAAGTTTTCCATTTCTTCTAGGTTATCCAGTTTGTTACCATATAATTTTTCATAGTATTCTCCAATAATTATTTTTATTTCTGTGCTGTCCATAGTGATTTTTCCTTTCTCATTTCTGATTCTGTTTATGTGAATAGACACTATTTTTTTCTTGATAAGTTTGGCTAGGGGCTTATCTATTTTGTTTATTTTCTTGAAGAACCAGCTCCTGCTTTCATTTATTCTTTCTATTGTTTTATACTTCTCTATTTTATTTATTTATGCTCTAATCTTTATTATGTCTCTCCTTCTACTGACTTTGGGCCGCATTTGTTCTTCTTTTCCTAGTTTCATTAATTGTGAGTTTAGACTGTTCATATGGGATTGTTCTTCCTTCCTGAGGCAGGCCTGTATTGCAATATACTTTCCTCTTAACACAGCCTTCGCTGCATCCCACAGATTTTTACGGTGTTGAATTATTGTTGTCATTTGTCTCCATATATTGCTTGATCTCTATTTTAATTTCATCTTTGATCCACTGGTTATTTAGGAGCATGTTGTGAAGCCGCCATGTGTTTGTGGGATTTTTCATTTTCTTTGCGTAATTTATTTCTAGTTTCATATCTTTGTGGTCTGAGAAACCGGTTGTTACAGTTTCAATCTTTTTAAATTTACCAATGCTCTTTCTGTGGCCTAGTGTATGATATATTCTTGAAAATGTTCCATGTTCACTTGAGAAGAATGTGTATCCTGCTGCTTTTGGGTGTACAGTTCTGTAGATGTCTGTTAGGTCCATCTGTTCTACTGTGTTGTTCAGTGCCTCTGTCTCCTTACTTATTTCCCATCTGGTTGATCTGTCCTTCAGAGTGAGTGGAGTGTTGAAGTCTTCTAGAATGAATGCATTGCATTCTATTTCTCCTTTTAATTCTGTTAGTATTTGTTTCACATAGGTAGGTGCTCCTGTGTTAGGTGCATAGATGTTTATAATGGTTATATCTTCTTGTTTGATTGACCTTTTTATCATTATGTAATGTCCTTCTTTGTCTCTTGTGACTTTCTTTCTTTTGAAGTCTATTTTGTCTGATACAAGTACTGCAACTCCTGCTTTTTTCTCCCTATTAGCTGCATGAAATATGTTTTTCCATCCCTTCACTTTTAGTCTGTGTATGTCTTTGTGTGTGAAGTGAGTCTCTTGTAGGCAGCATATAGATGGGTCTTGTATTTTTATCCAATCAGTAACTCTGTCTTTTGATTGGTACATTCAGACCATTTACATTTAGGGTGATTATCGATAGGTATGTACTTATTGCCACTGCAGGCTTTAGATTCGTGGTTACCAAAGGTTCAAGGGTAATTCCCTTACTATCTAACAGTTTAATTTAACTCACTTCGTATGCTATTACAAACATAACCTAAAGCTTCTTTTTTTTCCTCCTTTTTCTTTCTCCTCCATTTTTTGTATGTTATGAATCATATTCTGTACTCTTTGTCTATCCCTTGCGTGACATCTATTTAGCCTTAGGAATACTTCCATGTATAGGAATCCCTCCAAAATCCACTGTAGAGGTGGTTTGTGGGAGGTAAATTCTCTCAGCTTTAGCTTATCTGAAAATTGTTTAATCCCTCTTTCAAATTTAAATGATAACCTTGCTGGGTAGAGTATTCTTGGTTCAAGGCCCTTCTGCTTCATTGCATTAAATGTATCATGCCACTCCCTTCTGGCCTGTAGGTTTCTGTTGAGAAGTCTGATGGTAGCCTGATGGGTTTTCCTTTGTATGTCATCTCTTTTCTCTCTCTGGCCATTTTTTTTTTTTGGTATCATTAATCTACAATTACACGTGCAACATTATTGTTACTAAACTCCCCACTTCATCAGGTCCCCCCCACCTACGCCATTACAGTCACTGTCCATCAGCGTAGTGAGATGCTATAGAATCACTACTTGTCTTCTCTGAGTGTACGGCCCTCCCCGTGCCCCCCCAACATTATGTCTGCTAATTGTAATACCCCTTTTTCCCCCCTTGTCCCTCCCTTCCCACCCATCCTCCCCAGTCCCTTTCCCTTTGGTAACTGTTAGTCCATCCTGGGTTCTGTGAGTCTGTGGCTGTTTTGTTCTTTCAGTTTTTTTCTTTGCTCTTATGCTCCACATATGAGTGAAATCATTTGATACTTGTCTTTTTCTGCTTGGCTTATTTCACTGAGCATAACACCCTCTATCTCCATCCATGTTGTTGCAAATGGTAGGATTTATTTTCTTCTTATGGCTGAATAATATTCCATTGTGTATATGTACCACATCTTCTTTATCCATTCATATACTAATGGACACTTAGGTTGCTTCCATTTCTTGGCTATTGTAAATAGTGCTGCGACAAACATAGGGGTGCATCTGTCTTTTTCAAACTGGGCTGCTGCATTCTTAGGGTAAATTCCTAGGAGTGGATTTCCTGGGTCAAATGGTATTCCTATTTTTAGTTTTTTGAGGAACCTCCATAGTGCTTTCCACAATGGTTGAACTAATTTGCAGTCCCACCAGCAGTGTAGGAGGGTTCCCTTTTCTCCACATCCTTGCCAACATTTGTTGTTGTTTGTCTTTTGGATGGCGGCCATTCTTACTGGTGTGAGGTGATATCTCATTGTGGTTTTAATTTGCATTTCTCTGATGATTAGTGATGTGGAGCATCTTTTCATGTGCCTGTTGGCCATCTGAATCTCTTTTTTGGAGAAGTATCTATTCATGTCCTCTGCCCATTTCTTAATTGGATTATTTGTTTTTTGTTTGTTGAGGTGCATGAGTTGTCTGTATATTTTGGATGTCAACCTCTTATCGGATATGTCATTTATGAATATATTCTCCCGTACTGTAAGATGTCTTTTTGTTCTACTGATGGTGTCCTTTGCTGTACAGAAGCTTTTCAGTTTGATATAGTTCCACTTGTTCATTTTTGCTTTTGTTTCCCTTGTCTCTGGCTGCTTTTAAAAGCCTGTCTTTATCCTTGGTCTTTGCCATTTTAATTATTATATGTCTTGATGTTGTCTTCCTTGGGTCCCTTGTGTTGGGAGATCTGTGCATCTCCATGGCTTGACAGACTATCTCCTTACCCAGATTGGGGAAGTTTTCCGCAATTTCTTCCTCAATAACATTTTCTAACCCTTTTTCTCTCTCTTCTTCTGGTACCGCTATAATGTGAATATTATTCCGTTTGGATTGGTCACACAGTTCTCTCAATATTCTTTCATTCTTAGAGGTTCTTTTTTCTCTCTGTGCTTCAGCTTCTTGTATTCCTCTTCTCCACTTTCTATTCCATTTACCATCTCTTCTACTACATCTAATCTGCTTTTAAGTCCCTCCATTGTATATTTCATTTCAGATATGGAATTCCTTAATGATTGAATCTCCCTCTTAAATTCGTTCCTGAGTTCTTGAATATTTGTCTGTACCTCCATGAGCATGTTTATGATTTTAATTTTGAACTCCCTTTCAGGAAGATTCATGAGTTCAGTTTCATTTGGCCCTTTTTCTGGAGTTTGTGAGATTTTGGTCTGAACCAGGCCTCTTTGACATTTCATAATTCTATGTGGTGCCCTCTAGTGCCCAGATGCTTTAGTCTTGGAGCTGCTCAGCCTGTAGAGTATAGTTGGGGGTCATTGGGGAGCAGAGCTGGTGCCTGGGGGAGGAAAGAGCTGTTTCCTGATTCCCGTCTGCAGTGCCTGTCTCCAGTATCAGAGCCAGTAGGCTCAGCACGCAGGTGTAAGCTTGTGTGCTTTGTTGTCTGTAGCTGTTATTGGCAGGGCTTCCCTCTGGCTGACCTGACACTGGCGCCTTGACTGCCAGTTTGTGAGCTGGTGCCAGCAGGCCAGGACAAAGGCTCAGCAGGCTGCATGTCACAGTGGGGGCCCTCGAAGCTGAGTAGACAGTCAGGGGTATGGAGTGCCTGAAGCTCCTGAATGTTCCCAACCTGCTGTGCAGAGGGCGCCCAGACAACCTTGTCCCCCTATCCCTTCTCCTGCACAGCAGGCTCCATGCAAACCCCGCCCCTTCAGCAGCCCTCTTTTTGCTAGGAATCCTCTCAGACCACCTGCCTTTCCTTTGTCCCAGAGCGGTCGTATGTGGATCCCCGTCCCCCAGAAACGACCGGAATCCCAGTCTCTCAAGCACTTCACCTGTCCCCGCTCCCCAGCCCCACCAACCTACAGAGCATCAAACAATGTAGGTTTGTGGTCCGAAGCAGACCTCCAGGGCTGGGTGTTTGGCAATTCTAGGCCTCCACCCTCTCCCCGCTGTGTTTCTCTTCCTCCTTCCAGTGAGCTGGGGTTGGGGAAGGGCTTGGGTCCCGCCGGATCAAGGCTTTGGTATGTTACCCTGTTTCGTGAGGTCTGTATGCAGTCTGGTGCAGCCTTCTTTCCTGTTGCTGTTTTAGGGTTAGTTGTATTAACTATATTTTCATACTACATGTGGTTTTGGGAGGAGTTCTCTGTCTCACCTCTCACGCTGCCATCTTGAATCCCACCCTGTGTTTTAAAAAAAGAAAAACTTAAGGCATTGTAGTTTTCATTTTTTAGAAGTCCAATTTGGGTCTTTCTTATATCTTCCATGTCTCCACTTAACATGTTCAATCTTTCCTGCAGCTTCCTGAGCAGTTGGAATAGAGTCATAATTGTGTTAATATCCTTGTTTGCTGATGCTGTCATCAGTGTCAATTCTGGGTTAATTTTGATTGTTGATTTTTCTCCTCATTTTGAGTAGTATTTTCCTGGTTCTTGGAATGCCTGGTAAGTTTTCACTGGAAGCCAGATAGTTGTATCTTCCCATAAATAATCTTGAGATTTATTCTGGGATGCACTTTAAGTTAATCAGAAATAGTATGATCCTTTTAGGTCTCACATTTAAGCTTTGTTAGGCTGTTTTAGAGTGGTATTTAGTCTAGTGCTAGTTCTTCCCTATTTAAGAAAACCCTTCTGAATACTCAACCTGATACCCTGTGAGTTATGAGATTTCCATCCTGGTCGTTGGGATCGGGCACTATTCCTGGCTCTGAGTGAGCTCCAGGGATTGTTCCTCCTCATCCTCTCAGGTGGTTCTTTCCCCAGACTCCAGAACTTCACCCACACTCACACCCTGACAAGCACTCAGCTGAATATTTGAGGGGGTGCTCAGCAGGTGTCTGGTCCTCTGGGATCCATTCTCCTCTGTGGTTCTCTGTTCTGCAGACTCTGGCCAGCCTGGCCTTCCCAGACACCCAGCTCCACCTCTGCACCTGGGGAGCCTGCCTGGGTTGTCACCTGGGCTATGTCCTGGATGGTCTCCAGGCAGTGACCTTGGGGATCACACCTTGTTTGGGTTCCACCTCTCAGGGGTCACTGTCCTTCACTGCCTGATGTCCAATGTCTTGAACTATTGCTTCACATATTTTGTCCAGTTTTTCAGTTGTTTCAGGTAAGAACAGTAAATAAATCTGGTTCCTGTCAGTGCCTTCTGCATTGGAAGTGGATATCCATTTAAATTTCTTTGGAGCTCAGCTACTCTAATGGTTAAGTCAAGGGCCTGACCCTCACCTCTTTCTGCCCCCTGGCTGCATAGATGGGAGCCTTTCTTGGTACATGCCACCAAGAGGCCTTCTGGCTTTCACTTTGGCCTTCAGTGGCTCCAGCCTTTCATTATTCTTTCTTTGGAGCTTCAGCAGAGCTAAAAAACAGTCATCCCAGCCTACTATCTCCCCCAGGACTATTTCCTGCCCTTTCCAAATACATGGTACGGCATGCCACCTTTAGCAAATGGGCCTTGGCCTTGTGCCCTGGACTCTCTGTGCTCAACCTGAAGCAGTGATGGGTCCTTAATGCCAACCAGTGAGCAAGCCCGTCTCGTTGGACCACAGGTCCAACGTTCTGGGTTCTCTGAGGAGGAAGCCCTGAGGAAGTGGTGTGCAGGATGTACCACTGTGGTCAACCTGCAGAAGGAAGAGAGAAGCAGGAATGCAGAGCTAGTCCTGGCACCCCACCTCAAGAGCTCTGGAGTCAGAATGGCCTGCCAGAGGTGTCCTGTGCCTGGCCAGAATGGCCAGGCCTTTTACTCCTGCATTGACCAGTAATTGGATGCAAGCAACAACTAGAAGGCTTTGACATATAGTTAGTGGCAACCCTTGGAGCCTCTGACAGCTGAAGGTGTCCACTCTGGGCAGGGGGGCTAAAGTCTTCTTTGGATAGTGATATGGGCAATATGTCACATGTGCTCCATGAAGAAAAGCCATGGGGGTTGGAAATAAGCCACCTAGAGTTCAGAAGGATGACCAGATGCTTTTGGTGAGGAAGTGTGAGCACAAGAAGGTAGAGGGGCAGCAGGGAGGAGGTGGCCAGTGTGGACCTTTCTGGGGTGTGGTGGGGGACCTGGGTGCAGGGTTTGGGGGAGCATGCTCCCAAGCAATGGGGGACAGTGTTCCACAGTAAATATTGAAAGTGTGCAACCCCGTGGGAGGTCAGGGAGGTGAGGGTGGGAAGGTCCATACTGGATTAGGAATTACAAGGTTGCCGGGCGACCCCATGCCAAGCTGCTGTGGAGTACAGGCAGGATGGCAGTCCACATCCCCCTCAGAGGCCTAGGCAAGGCCCTGCCATCCTCTGATCACCCTCTCTTCCCTTCCTCTTCCTCTGACACTTCCAATTCCCCTCTGGTGTTTCCCTTAAAACTCCCCAAAGAACTGTCCTACAGACAGAGGTGCCCTGTGTTTTGACAGGGGCTTGGATTACAAGAACAAATATATTGGTTAAAACTGATGGAACTCCACACTTGAGATTTTACTGTATGGAAATTGTGCCTCAGGCTTAAAATGAGATAAGGCTGAAGGCCTGAGGTCAGGCAGGTGGACCTCTTGGAAAGAGGCTGGATCTGGGCTACTATGGGGCTACTGGCCCCTCTGATGGCCAGCCAGAGGCTTTGGACACAGGCAGCTGAGGGGTCACACTACCTGGAGCAAGAAGGGGGCGGGGCCCAACCACATCTCCCAGTGCTCCAGCTGGGTGCCTCAGAGCAGGAGACAGGGGCCTCCTCCCATAACCTCCAGGCCCCTGTAAGTTCTCTTGTCTTTGTTTATTCACTAAGAAAAAAGTGGCATTTGGTGATACCATCTTTGGGGCTTTGAGTCCATCATAAGATTGTATATCAATGATATTTTAATTAAAAAAATGCATACACATAAAAAAATTCCTGTTAACCCTTTGGGGGTCTGAGAATCTTTGTTCTGCAGAGTTCATTTACACCAATTATTCTATAATTTGAATATTAACCCGTTGTTATATTTAGTGCAAATATTTTCTGCTACTTTGACATTTTCTTTGTGGTTTTCCTTGTCTTTTTCAAGTGGCCACTTTCAGCTGTGTTACCTCTCACCTCCCTCTTGCAGCCCCAAAGCTCTGTCTCTGCAGGGACCAGGTCTGCCTCATGCTCTTGTCTTCATGATCTCTTCTTAGCACACAGCCTGTTTTGGAGTACAGCCCTCCAATCTTGACACCTTCCCCTGGAGCCAGTTATCAGCAACCCCCACCCCCCCATCCTCAACCCCGTCATGCTGGCCTTCACTCAGCAGAACCTGGCTCCCCTGGCCCCATCCAGCCAGCCATCTCCGGGGGCTGCTCTCTCTCCCCCCACCTGGGCCCCCTGGCCTTGAAGTGGGGCACCCAAACCCTGTTCCTCGCAGCAGCAGGCAGCCCCTCCCCGCTCTCTCCCTGAGTCCTAGCTGACCGGAGCCATCAGCTGCACTGCCGCCTGGCCCACCCCTGCTGTGGGCGTTTCCCTCCCTCCTGTGTCAAGTCTGAATTCCTGCTGGACTCAGTATTCTTCTGGACCACCCTTCAACTCCCTGCCCCTCAGTTTTGACTTTTTCTTCTTGCCAATGACCTCATCTGCCCCGATTATGCCCTTGACCCGCTGCCCCCTCTCCCTTGCACACCTCGACTCCCATGCCCCTTTCAGAACCTCACCTGGCAAAAGCTCAAACCTGGATAAACCAACCCTTTTGCTCACCCCTGGCCTTCCGGCTGCTCCTGAGACACACATCCCATCTCCTGTGGCCAAAGACCCCAGCCACCCCCCAGGACTGGTATCTGCCCCCTCCTGCTCTTGTCATCCAAGCTATTACCTGGCCTACTTGTCTGCTTAGCACCTGGGTCCTGGCCGGACCAGGGATCTAGGAGCACAGAGGCCAGTGTCTTCTGCCCCAGCCTGGGACAAGCACTGCAGAGCACAGACTGGCATTCAAACAGGTTGGTGGGGTGCAGACAGCAAGGACTCCAGACACACCCGCACCTCCAAGACCTTGGTTAACTGTACCCACACCACCCCAAGCCTGTCCATGCAGAAGCCCAGAGACAGCCCGCCCAGTACTGAGGGAGAGGCTTCAAGGGTGCAATGATTTTTTCAATCCTGAGCTGCAGATGGGGAGGAGAGACTGCTCTGGGCCATGAGTGCTATTTCATGTACGGGAAACTAGGGGCTGTTAAGCCAGAATGAGTAGGTCAAGGCAGCCTATTATGCACACAGGACCCCAGCTGATTTCCAGGAAGGCAAGACGCTTCATCCCTGTAACTCCGGGGAAAGGAAATCCTGGGGCAAAATGCCTCTAAAACCAAAATCAGTCAAAGGGAGAAATAAAGTTTAAAACCCGTTTATTGCTTACAAACTGCAGTCCGGGACGTCTCTTTCCTGCTGGAGCCGAAGCAAGCAAGCCCGCCCCCTCACCTCTCAGGTTCAGATAAGCCCTTGGGTGCCCAGGTAATTACCCCTTGATATGGAGATTAACTTCTCCCCACCGGAATGCCTGTTGATATGCAGATGAACTAAAGCCAGGCGAGGTATTCTGAAAATATTGCAATTTTACCCACAATCCCTCATTCTGCAGTAGAAGAGAAGGGTGGGGGTGTGTTGGGGTGCCAAGGAGCCAGACCAAAGGAGGTTCCTAGCCAGGGTGCAATGGTGGCAGCCAGGGATTGGTAAACCCATTAGGAGGGGTGGACCCGTAAGCTAGGCTGGGCTGAGTTGGGGCCCCACTAGGGTGGGGGGTGATGAAGTGACCACAGGGCTCATGAGTGGGCCTGGCTTCTGGCTCCAGGGTGCTGGGGACATAACACTGGAAGTCTCCCTGATAAAGTCTGGACTTTTGCCAACATGGGACGTGCCCAGGGCTGGATGGAGGTGGCACCCCAACAAGATAGAGACAGGGCCAGTGCTGCATCCTTCCCACCCCACGTGGGTAAGCGGCAGGGTCCAGCTGCAATCCGAACAAGGACAAGGGGCAGAGTTTGTGAGATTGATGCTTCATGGGGGTGAGGTGTGGAGGTGAAGTGCCAGTGGGTGCTATGGCTGGGAGTCTAGGCGTAGGAAGGCAGCTGAATCTGCTGGGGGCCTGGTTTCCTCTCTTTCAGCAAAGCTCCTAGGCTTCTAGTTCTCAGTGGAAGTCAGGGTGGCCTCGTGGAGGAGGGCTGAAACTTCCCCGAAGTGTGAGAATTGTCACTATCCTTCCACCACCCTCTCTCCTAGAGGGACCCCGGGTCTGGGATGCAGAGACCTCTGGATACCCAGCGAGAGCAAGCCGGATACTGGAATGGAGGCGGGGCAAGGAAGCCCAAGTAATTCAGCCCGGGGCCGCATGTGTGCTCTACACCTGGCCGCTGCGAGGCTGATGACCCAGGCCTGGGCCCAGCTGCCCCTCCCCACCGAGTGCCCCGAGGGGCTGCGGGCTCCACCCCAGCGAGCGTGAGCAAGGATTGTCGAACGGTCCCCTCGGGAAAGCCTGGCCTGGGACACACGTTTGCGTTCTGAGGCGTCACGCCTTGTTCTAGAGGCGTTGTTCAGAGCGTTGGGGGCCTAGGGGACGGGGAAGTTGACAGAGAGGCAGGGAGATGGACAACGAGACGGGTGATGGAGAGACAGAGAGGGTGGACGGAGAGATAAAGGAGAGGAGAGGAGACTGGAGTGGAGGGCGATGCAGGAATGGGAGGTGCAGAGGGAGGGTCAAAGGATGGGGCCAGAGATTGGGAGAGGAGTGAAGGAATGAGGGAAGAGGCCAGAGGAACAAAAGTACAGGGACCGAGTTACAGGGTGTCTCATGGAGGGGACCGGGATGTGGCTAGAGAGCAGAGATGGGGGTGCACTGGCTGGGAGGGGGTGGAAAGACCCTGGCGCGCCCCGAGGGTTCGCCGGGTAATTAGGCCTCCGTCCAGATGGGCCCCCAGCTCTGCAATCAAAATGCTAATTGGCCTCGCGCCTCCGGCTGCGCCTCGGCCCGGACCCCTGGGAGAGAGCAAGGACTAGCGGCTGGCCGAGGGGGTCCCCGTCCCCGCCCCTACCTATTGCGGGCCGTGCTGGCTGCAGCTCTGCGATAAGGGGGCGGCTGCGCCCCGCCCCGGCCCCTCGGGAGAGCCTGCCACGCAAGATGAATATCCTGCCGCTGCATAAAGCGGGCCTGTGGTTTCCACCTTCTGCCAGTCACACCCACCCTCGCTGGGCTCCTGGGCCGACGAGCGCGGGGAGCCGGGCGCAGGGCCGGAGGCAGCACAGTGCTAGGCGCAGCACCTGCAACACGACCCCCGTGCGCGCTCCCGGCTGCTGTCCGCGGGCCCGCGAAGCCGCCCGCCCAAGGTCACCGCGAGCAGCGATGGGTGCGCGCACGCCCTCGTGCACGCACTCCCGGCTCCGCCGCGCCGGGGCACTCCCCGGAGCCGGCCGCGTGACCTTGGTCCCCAGAGGGCCGCGTGGGGGCGCGCTCGGAGCTTAAAGACCCGAGCCACCGGGCGGAGGCGGGTGAGGCGACAATGGCGGCGCAGGTCCTTAATTGGGGACATATGTCTCCGCGCGCAGCCATTGTGCGTCCCGGAACCCCCCGCACCTCGCACCGCGCCATTGGCCGCTGAGCCTGACGTCATGGGGCTGCAAACTCCAGGCGGGCGGCCGCGGGAAGGGTTATCCGCCTGGTTGCGGGGCCGCCGTGGGGAGCTGTAGCCGTGCGGAAGGGCGGAAAACCAATGAAGTCAAATTTCTTGAGCAAGGGCATGGCAGCCCCTCTTCCCCTCTACACCCCGCTCGCTGCGTCGTCGCTGCTCTCGATACCCGCCCCTTGGGAGAGAGGCGGGGTGGAGGGAAGCCTCTCCAGAGGGCACGAGGTCAGGCCGGGTGACCGAGTGGTAGGGAGACACTGCGGCACAGGGCGCGCGGAGCGCTTCCACACTGCGCTTTCGCTGCCTCAGCATTCTCTCCTACGCCTCCCCCATCCGCCCCCGAAGATCCCTTGCCTTTATACCCGAAAGCTAGGCGGGCCGGATCAGATTGGGGTCCGCTTGCTTTCCTCCCCAAATTCAGGCCTGTTTCAACTCTCCCCCCACGCCCGACAATGCCGCGGACCGCTGGGCCTGTGTATCCGGAGCCGCTCGGGGGAACTTCACACTTGCGGGGACCGTGGCATCCTCCAAGACCCCTCCCAGGAGACTCTGTTCGGGGCCCGGCCTTGCGCAGCCGTTTTCGCTGGCCTTTCCCCCTTCCTCCCCTCCCCCTCCTGCACCTCCTGGGCTTTAAAAGCCAGAGAGAGGCTGGGTCCGGCTGCAGGCAGAGGCTGCCACGGGCACAGGAGGCCCGGCCCAGGAGCTGTCCTAGCGCCGAGCCCCGCCCCCGGAGTCCCCGTCCCTCCCTCCCTCCCTCCTTCCCTCAGCCCGCCCTCCCTGCACACCCCTCCCCCCGAAGACCCCCGCCCGCCGCCGCTGCCGCCGCTCGCTCCGGCTGCAGAACAATAAAGCAAGCCTCCCAGAGACCCCCGTCGAGGACCCCCGCCCGGCGGCCGAGTCCCTGCGGCCCACCCCTCGCCGCTCGCGCCCGCGGAGAGCGCCCGGTCGCTGGCCGAGGTGCTGGCCACGCCGGCGCTGGCCGCGGTGCTGAAACTGCCGGCGCTCCCGCCTCCGCTGCGTTCTCCGGGCCCGGCGCCGCCACCCTCGGTGGCATGGGGGGCCGCTGACTGAGGCTCTACCGCCGCGGCGGGGGGGGGGGGAGGGGAAGGGGGCCGCGGAGCCGGGCCAGCCCTGCACCCACTCGCAGCCTCCGGGCCCGGGACGGAGCCGCTCCCCCCTCCCCGCCCCCCCAGCCTCCTCCCCCGCCTGTCCAGGGGCGGCACTGCGGGCTGGGAAGCCGGGACCAGAGGAGGGAAGGAAGGAAGGAAGGAAGGAAGGAAGGAAGGAAGGAAGGAAGGAGGGAAGGAAGAGAAAAAAGGAGAGGAGAGACAAGACGAGAAGAGCAGAGAAGGACGGAAGGAGGATTCGGAGGAGCAGAGGACACGCAGGGCGGGCGGGCAGGAGAGAGGACGGCGCTCGAGCGGCAGCATCCAAAGGCCGGAGTGGGGACCCGTGCTGCCTCTGCCGCTCCTCGGATGGTGACGGGGCCCCGCCGCGGCCGCAGCCCCCCCGCGCCCCGGCTCCGCAGGCTTGCAGCGCCGGAGCCCCGCAGGAATCATGCCCAGGTCCTTCCTGGTCAAGAAGGTCAAACTTGACACCTTCTCCTCGGCAGACCTCGAGAGCTCCTACGGGCGCGCTCGCGGCGACCTCGGTGTGCGACTACACGAGAAAGGTGCGAGCAGGGTCGAGGCTGGAGCGGCTGGGGCCCACGGCAGTGGTGGAAGGGGTGAAGGGCCAGAATGTGGGGGTGGAGGGGACAGGGGACCCAGGAAATAGGCTCGTGGGAACCAGAAGAACAAGAGGCGGTGGCTGGAGCCAGGCTGTGGAAGGGCATGGACATGATGTGGAGAGGGTAACGCAGAGGCAGGCCAGGATCAGGCCAAGGGTGGGCAGAAGACAGGGTGGGGAACAGGGGTCAGAAGCAGATGGCACCAGAAGGGACACACGGACCCATCCCCTGAACCATGCTGGGACAGACTGCCACAGGACCTGCCTCCATGTAGACCTACACCCAGAAACCTGGGTCTCATTAGTACTCTCCTCTCTTTGACTACGCCTCCAGGACCCCTTGCTAGGACCAGCAGGGGAGGTTGTAAGCTACAGGGAGTAGGCATGGAGGCAGTGGGGGCCCACCACCTGTCAGGGCAAAAGGGTCAGCAGAGGCAGCAATAGTACATTCCTTGAAGCCCGGGTCAGGGAGAAGTGTGTCCGCTGGTGGGCTGCGGGGAGGGAGGTCCAAAGTGCTGGAGATAGGGAGAGGCTCTTTGTGTAAGGGTGCCCAAGTTCAAGGACAACTGTTAGCACGCAGGCAAGAGGGCTGGAAATGCCAGCAACCTGGGGTGGCAGGACAAGTGTGACCTGCAGGAGCATGAGTCTGTGTGCGCCCATGTGACTGCATGTGGCCATGTGACTGTGTGCGCTTGTGTGTGACCCTGTATGAGTGTGTGCCTGCCTATGTGCCACTACATGGGACCATGGGACCTGGAGGCCCCACTGTACACCCATGTGACTGGCAACCCTGGCTCAGAATGTGTCCAGGGTGCATGTATGTGTGACCCTGCATGAGTAGGTGGTATGTGTGGGACCAGCATGAAGCTCAGCGAGGGGACTCCAGAGTTGACAGTGACGGGGAGGCTGTGTGTAGAAGCAGAGCCTGCATAGTGTGGGGTGTGCATTTGTGGCTGAGGCTGTGAGGCCTATCTTATGCCTTGAGAACAGCTGCAGTTACTGGCGTGAGTCCCTGTGAAGGTGTCCCGTGGTAGACGACAAGCCCCCCAACCCCCAAGGTGGTTCTCTCTCCAACACTGGATTTCCCTGGGTGCCTGTGCTGGGGCCTAGGAAGGCCCCCATGAGAAGTTAGGGCCTGGGGGGAAGAGGACAGTGTGGAACGAGGTGGGACCCAATTGTGCAGGATGACCAAAGGGAGTGGGGGAAGAAGGGGGTGGATGGAGGGAGATGGGGCTTCAGCCCAAAGGGGGTCGGGTCTAGTGAGTAGGGGAGATCTGGGAGATGGGGGAGGTGCCAGGGAGGGCAGGAAGGGCGGCAGGAGGAAGTCTCTAGGGCTTCTCGGGGGACCTAGAGGACCAGAGAAGGGCAGTATCATGGACTCTGGAGGCCCAGGGGAAGAGCCAGTGGAAACCCCAAGAGGCGGGAGCAACGGGGCCCCTGGGCGAGCATCCTGGCTTTGTGCGCTGCGGGTCTGCAGTGTGTTGCATAATCACGGAAAAGTGCTGAAGTGGGGAGAACCCGAAGGGGAGGAGGAGGGGGAGGGAAGCGCCGCCCCTCCCCCCTGACCTTGAGGCTCCGAGGAAGGGGGGCCCCGCGCCCCGAGACGCTGCGCGGGTGGGGCGGGCAGGCGGGGGCGGGGCCGGGCCGGGCCGTGGCTCATCTGTCCTCTCTTCTCTTCCCCTCCCCGCCGTCTCCATCCTCCCTGCCCCGTGGTCCCTCGGCTCCTCATCCTTTGTCCTTCCCCCTGCTCTTTCCTTCCCGGACCCTGGGGTCTGCCGCCGCCCGCCCGTTGCCCTTTCTCTCCCGCTCTCTGCCTGTTCGCCTCGGCCCTCAGGATACCTCAACGACTACGCGGGGCCCGCCTCTGTCTACGATGGCGACGCCGAGGCGGCCTTGCTCAAAGGGCCGTCCCCGGAGCCCATGTACGCTGCCGCCGTGCGGGGAGAGCTGGGCCCGGCGGCCGCGGGCTCGGCACCGCCGCCCACCCCACGCCCGGAGCTGGCCACAGCCGCAGGCGGCTATATCAACGGCGACGCGGCGGTCAGCGAGGGCTACGCGGCTGACGCCTTCTTCATCACTGACGGGCGCTCGCGCCGCAAGGCCGCCAACGCCAACGCTGCCGCCGCCCCCTCCACGGCCTCTGCAGCTGCCCCCGAAGGCGACAGTGGAGGCGGAAGCGGGGCTGGGGCAGGCGCGCGTGGCGCTGGGCTGGGGGCCGGGGGTCGGAGCGGGGCGCGCTCGGGAGCGGGCACAGAGGCGCGTGCGGGGCCCGGGGTCGGCGGCTCAGGGGGCCGGCACGCCTGCGGCGAGTGCGGCAAGACGTACGCCACGTCGTCGAACCTGAGCCGGCACAAGCAGACGCACCGCAGCTTGGACAGTCAGTTGGCGCGGCGGTGCCCGACGTGCGGCAAGGTGTACGTGTCCATGCCGGCCATGGCCATGCACCTGCTCACGCACGACCTGCGCCACAAGTGCGGGGTGTGCGGCAAGGCCTTTTCGAGGCCCTGGTTGCTGCAGGGCCACATGCGCTCCCACACCGGGGAGAAGCCTTTCGGCTGCGCGCACTGCGGCAAGGCCTTCGCCGACCGCTCCAACCTTCGCGCGCACATGCAGACGCACTCGGCCTTCAAGCACTTCCAGTGCAAGCGCTGCAAGAAGAGCTTCGCGCTCAAGTCCTATCTCAACAAGCACTACGAGTCGGCCTGCTTCAAGGGCGGCGCCGGCGGCGGAGGCCCCGCGGCCCCGGCGTCTGCTGCGCCGCCACAGCTCGGCCCGGTGCAGGCCTAGGACGGCGGTATTTCCGTCAGCCTGGTCGGCTCTCAGCAATACGGGCCCCCAGGGAAGTCTCCGCCGGCGCACGCGCGGAAGGGCCGGAGGGCGGGCCCCTCCTCACAGCAATAGGGGGAGGGGGCCCGGCCCCGCCCCGCCCGCCAGGGGCCTCCCCAGCCCCTTCAAGCAATAGGGTCCCGAGGGGAGACCCACCCCGAACCCTCCCTTCCCCTCCAGGGTGCCCCAGGCTTTTTCCCAGCAATAGGGTCCAGGAGACCCAGAACCGAACCTCATCTCCGAGTTAAGTCTCTGAAAACGGGGTGGGGTGAGATAGGGAGCACCCCTTCCTCCCCCCTCTGCGCCCCTGGATCGCGTTGCAGAGACTCAGGTCTTCCCCAACCCTTCCCAAGCCTTCCAGGGCCCGGCCGGCGGCCTAGAGTCCAGGGAGCAGACCGGGGGGAGGAGCAGGAGTCTCCTCAGGCTTCGCTGAGCCCCGGAGTGACAGACGCGGTGGGGATCGGGGAGGGGGCGGACGGCGGCACCCCTCTCCTCGGGCTCCTTCTGGGGCCTCCATCCGAGCCGCTCTCCTACCCTCGCCTCTCATCCTCTGCCAAATCCGAATTCTTCCAGCCCGGCTTCCCGGGCTCTGTCCTCCATAACGAATAATAATGACACATACCGAATCGCATGGACTTATCCGACCTCCTCAGACCCCGCTCCCGCCCTGCCCCGGGGCCCCCTCCCTCGTACCCGGGCATTTGGTATTGGAGGATGGATTCCTGGGGCCCGGCAGGTAGGCCTGAGCACGGCCCTTTACATACTTCCCTGTATTCGCTTTGCGGGTAAATCCCCCTGGGGGGGTTGCGGATGCGTCGGGTTTCTTTCTGTATTTGTACGTTTTATTTATGAACGGATTGCACTCGGGTCAGGGAAGGGACGCTGAGTCCCTGTCCTTCCCGCCGACGCCCGGGGTTTGGGATGTCCAGGATCACTTTCCCCGCCCTTGATCCCCGCCCCCACACCTGGGCTCCGCCTTCTGGGGGGGGTCTCAGGTCCCGCCTCTCAGAGGCTGGCCCATCCTCCGAGCCCCGGGCCTCGCCCCCACTGTTGCCAACTTTCGCCCGTCTATGCCAAAGCCTCGGCGGCGACCCGCCCCAAGGGCCCGCCCCATTGGCCGCCGCCTTTGTGACGTCACTGCATGCAGCCCCAACCCTCCTCCAGTCCCTTCCCGGGGCTTCCCGCCCCCTCTCCCTCTTAGTTAGTCCGATGCCGACTATAGAGCAATAATGCGCACTGCATGTGAAGCTGCCGCCGCCTCTAGAGTTACTGAGAATCAGGTATCCCCTGCCCTACCCACCCCATAGGCCCTAGATCAGGGACGCTGCGCGGGGCCGGACGCGCAGACTTTCTTCCCCTTCCTCCTCTCTATCCCCCACGGCAGAGCCCGGCGGATGTAATGGTTCCAGGGGCAGGGGCGGGGTTGTTTCCCCCAAAACCCCTCTTTCAGTCGTCCATCACCCACCGACCGTTCATTGGGCACCTACAATGTGCCAGGCCCGATGCTCAATCTGCAGGGGACGGGACGACCTTTGGGGGGTGTATGTTGGTGATAGGGGCCTGATAGCCTTGGATGGGCCAGGAAGGGAGACAGATGGAGAGAGGCCTAGACCAGACCAGGTGCCCCTCACTCCCCCCTACTCTAGCCTGGGGCCAGTGCTGGGTGCAGTGACGTTCTACCTTTGATTTGTGCCTGGTGTTCTCAGCTCCGGTGGCAGAGACCCAGGGCCACCTATACTGACTCCCAGTCCTTCCATTCCCCGGCTGCCACCCCTCTGCCGTGTGGGGCCAGTGCCCCAGACTAGAGGAAAATGTGCTCGCTACAGTGTATGACATGGTCAGCCATCCCTGTGGGCACCAAGACCTGTTGCCGCCCAGTTACTTTCACAGGAGCTGATCCAAGGGCCCAGCACAGCAGGCTTACAACCCAAACCCCCTAACACCAGGGCTCAGTGCCCACACAGCTCCCAAGCTGGGGTCTGCTGGCCTGTACTGGGCACATCCGCATGTACACGCACACACAGGTGCCCCACCCTACCCACACACGCCTGTCTACCTACCTAAGGAGAAGGCCGGAGGGCTGTGGGCCAGCCAGGGTCTCCTGCTTCACTCCACATCCTGCCGCCGTGGAAAGCCATGGGCCCCCTCCCGCCCCATAACTAAGCAGCACAATAACCGACTTAGCGAATTCAGGTAGAAGGAACGTTTAGGTAGCGCCTATTTTGTACTGATTATACGAGTAGGGCCCGAGATGCGGGGGCCCTC
The DNA here is from genome assembly GCA_032199065.1 of Smutsia gigantea. Lineage (NCBI taxonomy): Eukaryota > Metazoa > Chordata > Mammalia > Pholidota > Manidae > Smutsia > Smutsia gigantea. Next base: position 62,318 of record JAVSCE010014185.1, read on the forward strand.
GGGTGGGGGCTGCGGCCACCGGCCCGCCCTGCTCCCACCTCCGCCTGTGCCCCGCCGCCTTGTACATATCCCACCCGGAACAGGCCGGGATTTTTACTCGGGCTGTGCCCCTCTTCCGCCCCCGTTTGGGGCCGGGCCGGCCGGACAGACGGACGGACGGACAGACCTCCTTCCTAAGCACAATAGCACCAGCTCCCCGGAGCGCCGCACCTCCACGAGGAGAATAAATGCCACTCTTGATAGAACTTGAAGTGTTGGGCTGATGTATCCAGGGCTTGGCCACTCTGCAGGGGGTACAGGGGCCATCTTCCCCGTCCTGCCACACCCCAGAGACCTGGCAGGCGAAGGCCCAGTACTGGGAGTGGCATCCTGCCCCTGCAGCCTTGGGGCCAGGTCGCTGCCTTTCTGTAGAGTGGTGGTGTCCCTTTTTGCAAGAGGGCTGTCTTCCACCTGCAAAAGGCCAGCTTGCAAGGCCAAGCTGCTGCTTGAAAGCAAAGCACTGTGGGAGCTAAGGGGCTCCAGCTTGAAGTCAGGCCCAGCTCAGGAGTGGTTCAGAATTGCCTGAGTGGGTACAGCAGGGCCTACAGTCCTATGGCCTGTGTGCCCCCACTCTCCCCCACTTTCTGTGTAGAGGCTCTTGTTGCCCTTGAAGCTGTGACAGCCACCACCAAGCCCTCTTTGATGCTGTCAGAGAAAATAGGGACCGTAGAGGGTATGAGTTCTGTCTCTTTTCTGCAGCCTGTTGCCCACACCCAGACCCCAAGACTTGGGGAATGTTTCCCCATTGTCTGAGGAGACCTCCATGGACAGCTGGGCCAGGCTGGTTCTGGAGAGGAGGTGCCTATGGGGCAGAGAGGCTTCTGCTGCCAGCCACAGCCCTGGAGCTCTAGATGGGATGAATCAAGTTGAGATGAGGGGTGGGGCTGTGCTGGGTTGGGACAACCCAGGGACAGGGACTTCCTTCTCCAGCAAAGCTCCCTGGCACCCAGGTAGGCAGGCATGAACTGAAAGGCTCAAAGTCCTTGGAGACATGTAGTCAAACCAGGTCAGTCCAAGGGTCAGCACAGCTGTCTACACACTGGTAGGGAACAGGCCTGCTCAGGCTCCACTGGGTGGACAGCAGGGGAGGCTGACCAGCAGTTCAGCCTATGGGCCTGATGCTCAGGGTGGGGCTGACATGGAGGGGGACGCCCCTTCCAGGGAGCACTGTAGGCAGAAAAAACCTCAGGAATGAAAGCCCCTGTACTGGAGGTTAGTAGCCAGGCCCTCCTGCACAGGGATCCTTGACTTCCACTATCGCTAGCTTGGAGGCATTACCGCACAATTTGCATAGCAAGAATTTGAGTTTGAGGGAAACAGCTTATCCAGGAACTGCCTTTCACATAGGCCTAACACAACCCCTTCTAATCCTGCGCCAGGAGTCACACATAGGTGGGCACCAATCACAGGCAGCAAGGCTCCTAGACGCCCACTCCTCACCAATGGCTCCACAGCTTCTGGGTCTGGACTGGCTATTTCTGCTTCTCCAGGACTCTTGAGAGGCAGTGGGAGTGGAAAAGATGGAGGCTGCCTCCCCGCAGCCTGGATGAGCATGCCCCTCAGTCTCCACAGGTGTCCATGGACAGGACTTTGCATCCCAGAGAATGGGCAGCACAGGCTGCTGACCACTATGTCTTACGTCTGCCTGCCGGCTGCACCCCTCACAGGCCCCCACGTGCTGTCCACAGCACCTCCACCCTGGATCAGCCCGACCCCTTTCTGAACCCCTAATCACTTCCAACTAGGCCTGCAAGGCTCCGCATCCCCCTAATTTGTTGCTGTCCCGGAAAGGAGATCCCCACTGAGCTTTCTTCGACAACCCCTCACGCACACTTTTGTCCCCATCCAACCTCACCTACCTTGACTTTTCCCCTCTCTCCCTGGTGCTCTGGGCTGCACCTTACCATGCACCCTCAAGTCCTAGGGCTGTGGAGGGGGCCTGGCATAGGCCCCGCCTCTGCAAGGGCCCGTCCACCACCCTCGGCCCTCTCTCGGGCTCCTCAGGCCTTCCTTACTGCACTCACAGGCCCACTGCCCTGCTCTCCTTGCCCTCAATTCCAATGCTGGAACCTTGTCTCCCCCCAGACCCTGGCCAGATCGGTCCTCCGTGGTGGTCCCTGGTCCACTTCGGTCCCTCACTCCTGCTGCCACTTGTCAGCCGTCGGCCGGGAGCCCGGAGATGGACACAAGGCAGCCGCCTCCAATATGACCCTTCACCCTTCATTAGCCACTGCGCTCAGCCTCTCTGAACCTACTGGCTGCTTGAGTCGTCAATCTTCTCCTTTGCCGATTGGCGTGCTAGTCATGGCCAGCCCTCTAGTTCTTGGCTCTTCATTTGGAGGTTGGTATGGCCAGAAGTCACTTCTTGACTCGTGGGTGTGCGTGGCTGAGCTCACCCCTACGCTCCGGGCTCCCAGGAGGACCATCTCCTTTGTCCACCCTCCCTTGGGATCAGTAGTCAGAAAGGCTTAGCTCTGTCTGGCTCAGGTCAGCTGATGAACAGACGAACGTCCTAGGAGACTGGATAGGAGACAGGGTTGGTCCTGACCCACCAAAGCCAGCCACATGGGCTCGCAGGAGGGCTATCCCACCTAGTCAGGGCAGCGCCTTTCAGCAGGCTACTCGAAGACCCCTGCCAGGTAAACCCAGTCTGCCAGGTAGGGATGCCTTGCTGGCATCAGTCCCAGATGGCCTGGTGGCAGCAAGACTGTGTCACCAGGGGACCGGGGCACCAGGCAGTGGAGGTGGAGCAAGGGCGAGCCCATCGGAGAGGTGGTGGAGGCCGCTGACCTCAGGCTGAGCCTCTTGGTCTGTTCGCTTCTCGAGTGGGGCTCCTGGCCCTGCTCTCCTCGGGAGAAATGGTTAATGGGTTCCGGTCCTAGAGGTGCTTCTTGGGTGAACCAGGCCAGAGTCTCCAGTGAGCCCTCACACTCGACATCCAGGACGCTCACACTCCATGCGTTGTACAAAGATGCTTGTCAAGCCAAGGTGGGATGAAGACTTGGCCGTCCGTGGACCGCTGTTAAGGTGGATTAGTTGCTTCATTTAACGAGTGGGCGATTCACAGACTGGAATAACGCAGAAGCCTCTGAGTTCCCGCAATGCGGCACCCTGGCTCCCTACGCTCTGCCGAACTGGCCCGGGTGGAAAACGGGAGGCCCTGCAAGTCTGCGGGCAGGGCTAACGTCTCGGGGACGTGGGGTCTGGGGCCTCTTTCCCTCTCCATCCTCTGGCCAGCGCTTGTCTGGACAACCTACAGAGGAAAAGCGGGTGACTGCGGAAGTAACTAGAGGGACCGCGGAGCTCAACCGCACCGCGAGATGCGCACTCGGGAACCGAGGTACTGGCGGCGGACTGTAGCGCACGACGTGTTTCATAATTAACGGACATCCCCACCCTCCGCCCGGGCTGAGTGAAGAGAGCCTGGGTTTGTAGAGTGCGACAAGAAGCATCAAAAGTCGGGCGGGAAGCGCAGCTGCCAGGAAGCCAGGCGTGCTCCGCGGAAAAGCCGAGCAACGCGTGCGAGCCGGTCAGCCACCTGCAGCACGCCTGCCGCCGCACTCCGCCCCTCCTCCCCTCGCCGGCGACCTCCGTTCCCGGCGTGCCCCGCGCAGGCGACCTCGGCTCCCAGCACGCCTTGCGCGCCCCGTGCACTACAAATAGACGCGCGCCGAGGCCGCAAGGCAGTGTGCGGCTCGCGGAGCGTTGCGGCCGCACGTCCTGGGAGGGCCCGGCGGGCGTGCGCTGATTGGTGGCGCAGGCCGGCGCGCGGGCTACGGCAGCCGATAGGGGGCGGTGGGGGCCGTTGGCCTAGGGCGCGGAGGCGGGGCTGCGGGCTTCGGGTCCTGCAAATCCGGCGGGCCACGACTTGGTCTCCGCGGAGTGTGAGCTGAGGCCATGGGTGACCGCGGCGGCGCGGGCGGCTCCCGGCGCCGGAGGACTGGGTCGCGGCCCACGAGCCAGGGCGGCGGCGGTCCCGCGGGGGCGGACGACGAAATGGGGGACGTGGGCGCTGGCGGGGACGCGGTGGCTCTGGCATCGGCCAAGGACAAGAACAGAGATGCCGACGTAGGTAGCGGCTACTGGGACCTGAGGTATGGGTGCACCAGAACTGTAACCTCTGACCCCGAGCCCGGGCCCTCGCGACCCTTCCGGTACCCCGGGCGTAGCCGCAGCAGCGCGGGTCCCGAGGCCCAGAGACTGGTCCCGTACTAAGCGTGCATAGGTGTGCCCCGTGGGCCTCCGCGGGGAAACTGTGGCTTAGGGGTGGAGGGTCGCCTGCTGAGGTCACCCAGGTGGGAAGGCCGGAGGGGACCTGCCAACAGCTCAGCTTCGAAACCTCTCCCCTGTCAGCACGACCTCAGGTGGGCCCCGAGGCTCTTTCCCAGGTCGAGGCGGGGAGCCTGGCGCCTTTGGCGGGGTGATTCCAACCATGCTCAAGTTTCCTCGGTCTGGAAGGCGAGGGATGGGATAGGGTGGTTCGTGATGAAGGGGGTCATTCCTGAGAGCCGTGAGGGTGCCTTGGGGATAAGGAAGGCTCCCAGAGGAGGGTGAGCTTGCTAGGGAGGGGCCAGTAGAGATGTTGGAGAGTGGTCTTTCCTGGGTACCTTCCCTTCATGGCTGGCTCATCCCGTACCTAGAGCTTGGCTGGTCTGGGGCTAGATTTGGGTTCTGTATTGGGTCCTCTTGGTTGGGGTACAGGAGAGGGATTTGAAGTGGGCACCCTGCTTAGCTGAAAGACCAACAGGAAGGAAGAGATAGGCCCAGCAAACTGTGGGTGACCGGGGGGACCTGGCCCACCTGGGCACTGGCTCTCTCACCCAAGCTGGCTCCAAGCAGTCCCTTTGCCACCCTCCAGGTGCACTTCTGAGTCTGGCCTTCACCCTGGCTCAGAGGCCTTCAGGGGCTCTGGCTTTGGGAGCAACTTCGGGGGTAGAGGTCACCAAGGAGGAAGTGGGTAATTAGTCATTTGGCAAGGATTTGCTCTCTCATTAAACAGGAACCAAGGTTTTCTTCACTAGGCACTGTGGGGAGGAGATGGGTGAGGACAGACGGGTGCAGGCTCTGTCCTGCCCTTGGGGTGCTCTCATTCCACCGGGGAGATAAGATAATCCCAGCACTGAACAGTGTGACCAAAGGTCAGGTACAGAATTGTGGAAGGCGTGGTGGGGGAGGAGGTGGTTTCACTAAGAGGGGCATTTGTTCCCTGTGGGCCTGAGGTGGCGCTGAGGGAGGCCTCAAAGGCAGGATCGCCCTAGGGTCTCTTTTGCCAACTCAAGTTACCCTCTCCAGGGGGCAGGGGCATGGCTAGCAGAATCTCCCTCCAGAGTGGGTGGTACTTTGGGCCCTTTTGTGAGAGATGGGGGTATGCTGGCTTTGGGCCAAGGTGCCACCCTGGGATGGCAGTCCCTTTTTTGTGCTGAGTACGGGTTGAGTGAGTGAGAGCTCTGTCTGCCAGGCCTGAGGTCTGGAACTTCTGGGAAGAAGAGCAATAGATGGCAGGGGTGGCCTGCCCGGGCTGGAGGGGGAGCTGGCTAGTGTGGCCACCTGCTGGTCTCCAGGACATGCAGGGGCCCCTGGGGCTGCGGCACGGTCTGGGGGGGCTGGCAGGGCTGGAGGGGGAGTTGGCTAGTGTGGCCACCTGCTGGTCTCCAGGGCACGGTCTGGGGGGCTGGCAGGGCTGGAGGGGGAGCTGGCTAGTGTGGCCACCTGCTGGTCTCCAGGGCACGGTCTGGGGGGCTGGCAGGGCCAGGCCTTGCTCTGGCTGCTCCTCTGGAATGTGGCCTCTGCTCTCCTCATCTCATCAGCCTCCCCTCACTTGCCTCCCCTTCTTGTTGCCTTTCCTCTTTCTCTTCCTCCTTGCTCCCTGTACTTCTTGTTTGCCTTGGCCTGGCCGGCAGGCTGGTCAGGTTCTGGGTGTGAGCTCATTTCTTCTGGCCCGTGGCAAGGTGTGGCTGGGGACGAGAGGGCTCCCCTTTCCACTCTGCCCCCGGGCACTCCGCACACTCTGTGCCTGGGACTCTGGGCAGGGCCTCCTGGGGGGAGCTCTTCCCGGGTGTGTGTCCCTGGGGTGTTTTCTCTCCTTCAGTGGGGTCTGAGGATGTGGGGACCCCACCCCAGCACCTTGCCTCTCAGGGCTGGGGTCTGGATAGTGGAAGAGCTGAAGAGGTGGCTCCTGGGAGGCGGGCTGGCTCTCGGCCTCTCCTTGCTTTGCTTGACCTGGAGCTGAACTATGTGGGCCCAGGATTGGTCCACACTTGGGGGCTGTGCCCCTGGGCAAGCTTCAGAGCTCGGTGAGCCTCAGTTTCCCAGCGTGCCTGCCCCTCTGTGTTGACGTGAGGGTTGAGGGAGCTGACATCTCACGGGTTAGAACGGCCTTGCTGGCTGTGTGGGCCTGGAGAGCAGGTGTGGGACCGGTGGCACCAGCACAGAGGCATGGGAGGCCCCTAAAGTAGGGGAGAGGGTGACAAAGACAGCTCTTGGCCACGCCTGCCGTGCCTGTCCGCCCTCTGGTCCACTGCTGCTATAGCTGTACCGGCAAGGCTGGACCTTCATGGGTACTGGACAGTGGGCTTCCTCCCAGGGAGGGTGGCTGCCTGGGATCGGGGATGATCAGGAGGCCTGGGGAGGGACCTGCGGAGCGGGTGTGGGCGGCTGGGGAAGGCCCTGGAAGCCCGACAGCAGGGTCTGAAAAGCTTTTATAGCATTTGGTGTCAGATTCGGGTAACGACATTCTTTCCCTACCCAGGCTTTCATCTTAGAGATTGCCAAAACTAAAGCCAGCATGGTCTTCGCGGTGGCCCAGAGGGGGCAGGGGTTACACTCTTGTGAAAGTCATCTGTGTGTGCTGGGCATCAGTGTGCCCACGGCGGTTGGCAGGCTGAGGCATGAGACAGCTTTGGGCGGCTTCAGTGGAAGTGGATGGGCTTGAACGTGGGGGAGGGGGCTGGGGACCCTCAGTTCACTGGGCAGACCATCCTGTCTGGGGAGTTGGGCTTTGGACCCCTGCTCATTTGAGGAAGAGGTGCAGAGACTGAGAGAAGAGGGGTGTGGGTGGAGGTTACAGCATCGCTGCAAGGCCCAGAGTGGACCTTGGAGATGGACACAAGGAGGCCACACTCGCAACGGGGAGGACATCTTCCAGCAGATTGCAGCCTCCCTGGCCAGCACTGCACTTCCTGGGTGACTCCAGCTAAAGTCAAGCTTGCTGCCGAGGGAGGGCCAGCCCCGAGAGGGCATCTGAACGGCGGGGCCCCTGTACCTGCCCAGGTGCCTCTCGAGATGAACCTGTGTATCCACAGAGGAAGACAGGGAGGCCCTGGCCTTGTGTCTTACAAAACTGGACGCCTTGCTCAACACTGTGGGGCTTCCTGGTGGTGTGGCAGCCGGTGAGGCGAGGCCACAGTCTGAGAGTGAGCCTGGGCCTGGTCTGGGCCGATGGCCCCTCGTCCACCTCTGCAGGACTCTGGGGATCAGGCAAGAGACGGCTGGTGTGTCCCCCGACCCCAGTGCTGGGTGGGGGTGCTCATGGCAGGGCACCGAAGGTGCCTTTGCCTGTCTGTGCCGGAGACCTCCCTGCCCTCAGGTCCCCTGCCATGGGTTAGGTGCTCCTCTAGGCCTCCTCAGCCCAGGTAGGAACCCAGGGGCCCACCCTGTGGCTGAACGGGGCAGGATCTCATGTCTCAACAACAGCTGGAGGCCACACGTGCACGAGGGCCAGGCCCCAGCCCCCAGGAAGGTGCGTGTGAGGCTGAGCGTTCATCTGGCCCTGGGTTCCTGTGCCCTCTTGGACTTGTGTGGGCCAAGTGTGGGGAGGAGGTGATTCAGGGTGGAGGCCCCTTGACTGGCTGAGTGGTGGGATAGACTGACTGAGCTGGGAGGAGTTGCCCCCCAACTCCCGCCTCCACCTGTCCAGTATTCTTGGTGGGCCCACAGGTCCTAGGGGTGGGCTTTTCCCATGGCCCACTACCACTCCATAGCCAGAGAACATGGCAGCAGCCAGAGGCCTCTGGGGAGTGAGGCCAGGCTCTGGGGCTGGGCAGGACTGGCTGTGCGTGCTCCTGTCTACAGCCTGCCCCTGCCTGCTGCCTGGAGGGAGGGGCAGGCCTCCGGGTGGTCCTGAGAGCCTGCCCTGCCCGGCCCCTCTGACTGTTAGGGGATAGGATGGGTGGACAGGAGAGGTGGCTGGCTGCGGCTGGGTCATGGCTGCTGGCCAGGGTGGACCGGGGTTACCCAGACGAAGGGCCCCAGGTGTCTGCCAGGGCTCTGACCTGCCCCTGGGCTCGGACGTGTAGGTCTGCTTCTGGTCTTGCCCAAGGTTCTTACTGCTGAGGGGGCCTGGGCAGGGCCAGCCCTGTTCTGGTGCCTGCTTGAGAGAGTGTGTTTCCCTATCCTGCTAGGTGCCACCGCCTGCAGGATTCTTTGTTCAGCTCTGATAGTGGCTTCAGCAACTACCGTGGCATCCTGAATTGGTGTGTGGTGATGCTGGTAAGATGGTGTTGGGTGTCCCTGCGGCAAGGTGGGGCTCAGCCTGGGCACAGGTTCTGCCCCCTGGGGGAGCAGGGCCAGAGCTGGCATGGCTGGGGTGTATCGGGCATGGGGCTGGTGGGGAGAGAGGCTATGGTGGGCCCTGCAGTGGCCACTCATTTCAGATCTTGCCTCTTGACTCCCAGGAGAGGCCTGCAGAGGGCAGGGTGGGAGGCCTTTTTTTTGAGCTGTGCTCAAGGGGCCCAGGCGCCTCTCTAGTAGCCTTCCTGCATGGGTGTGGGAGAGCAGGGAGGAGTGGACGGGCCCTGTGCTGGCAGGCCGTAGGGATACAGATGGGGGCTCTGTGGGCATAGGGCCTCCCTGGCAGCATGTGAGTGGTCTTGGGGGTCCGAGAAGAGTTTCTTCTGCTATTCTGAACGGCCTTGACTGGCTTGTCCTCGGGGCCAAATGTGAACAGCTGTCTTGGCCCTGCCCAGCAGCTCCAGGCCCCAGCTCTGCAGGCCCTGCCCCTCTCTCTCAGCCTGGGTCCTGTGTACCCCCAAAGAGGGCAGTTACATAGAGTCCCTGCCCCTGCCTTACCCTGCAACCTGTTCCTGCTGGTGCCTGGTGGGGCCAGAGCAGCTGGAGCCCAGGGCTTGAAGGGTGGGCTAGGAGGGCCAGGGCCTCTGACCGTCGCCTCAGCATGGCTGCCTGGGTCTTAGGCGCAGCTCCTCTGGCTGCCTATGCCATCCTCACCCTCCTTGCCCATGTCCCAGGAGGCTCCCCACGGAGCTGTGGGGGTCATGCAGCCTGGTGGGGGAGAAGCTGGCTGGACAAAAGCACAAGATGCCAGCCTGGCCTCCAGGCGATGTGTCCTTGGTCTCTGGAGGCCATTCCTGGCCCATGTGGGTTTGTAAAGCAGCAGCTGTTTAGGGCAGGCTTGTCCTGTAACCTGCCTGGCCTCGGTGCAGCCCCAAAGCCTTTCCCTGTTCTGGGGTTTCTACCACCTCTCCCTCGGGAGGCATGCAGCCAGTGCTCCAGACTGCCTGCTGCATCCCCTGTGGTCTTAGCCTCAGGTGGGTGCTGCCCATTAGCAGCTTTGTCTCCTGCCTGCTGTGGACTCAGGACATACTTTATCAAGCAGGTGACAGTGTGGGGCCCCATGTGTCCTGGCAGGAGGCCGGTGGTTCAGGCTTGAGGAGGGTGGGGCAGGGGCCCCTGCATCCTTGAGCTTGTCCTCTCATGAAGTCTTCCTTGACCACTCAGGTAAGGGATCCTGCCAGTGTCCCTTTTCTACAGAGCCTACCATTACCCCTGCATGGGGCCTGAGCTTGAGGGTGAGGGGTTGGCAGAGTCTACCTTGTAGGACAGAAGAGGAGGTCCCTGTCCCTGCAGAGGGAAGCTAGGCGCCCGGTTTGATGGGACCAGGTCCTTGGAAGGAGCTTGGAGTGCTGCAGGAACAGCCATGGTGGGGCACGGGGGCCTGGTGGTGCTCCAGGCCTGGCCCCCTGGCCCCTCTTGACTCTGGCCAGGCCAGCTTCTTCCTACTGCCCTCTGGGCATGGATGCCCCTGGTGCAAGGCCTGCCACACAGCTGGGCACTGCAAGGACTGGCTTGGTTGGCAGGGTGGTACCCTGGGCGCCAGTGGGCAGCAGCCTTGGACAGGCTTGGGCTGGGCTCTCAGTGCCAGCTTGGCACCTCACCAGCTTGGTGGGATGGCTGAGGGCTGCTGGAGGCATCTGGGAGCTGCCTGGTGCTGGGGTAGGCTCCCTTTCCCAGTGGAAGGGGCAGTGCTGAAGGACTTGAGGTTCCTGCCACTGGGGGAAGGTGGGTGGTATGACTCAAGAGTCTGGTGTGGCGGTCAGATAGGCTGTGCCTGCAGGCAGGACCCAGGCTGGGGTCCAGCCCAGGGCTTTGCTCCATCAGGCACTGAGAGGAGCTGGGGTCGGTGCCCTGTGGCCAGCGCTAATGCCCACACCTTTCCCTTCTCTCTTGCAGATCTTGAGCAATGCACGGTTATTTCTGGAGAACCTCATCAAGTAAGGGTCTTCCCTGGCCCTCTAGGCCCTATGCCTCACCCACTTCTTCCCTTCAGACCTGCTCAGACTGTCGTTGTCTAATCCCCAGGTATGGGATCCTAGTGGACCCCATCCAGGTGGTGTCTCTATTCCTGAAGGACCCCTACAGCTGGCCTGCCCTGTGCCTGGTTATTGGTGAGCTGGGCACTGAGAAGGGCTGAGGGGGTACAGGGCTGGTCTGGGCCTGAACCTGCCCTGTGGCGCTTCTGTCCTCAGTGGCCAACGTCTTTGCTGTGGCTGCATTCCAGGTAGAGAAGCGCCTGGCGGTGGTAAGCAGTGGCCTCAAGCCCCCGGGCTTACCAGGTCGGCGCTCCTTGCCGGGCCTGGGCTGAGGGTGGGAGGCCATCCCATCCCACTGTCTCAGACTGTGCCCAGCTCTCTTGGGAGCGGCCCCTCCCTGGGGAGACCCTTTGCTGAGCGCTGCCTCAACCCAGGGTGCCCTGACGGAACAGGCGGGGCTGCTGCTGCACGTGGTCAACCTAGCCACTGTTCTCTGCTTCCCTGCGGCCGTGGCCTTGCTGCTCGAGTCCATCACTCCAGGTGAGCCCTCATCCCACCTGTCCCCACCCACCTTGGGGGCCCGCAGGAGAGACCCGGGTCTTCAGGGCGGCCCCGTGGCCGTGGCTCTCCCGTGGGTGGTGTGGGAGGGCTGCAGCCTGAGCCTGCCTCTCCTGCAGTGGGCTCCGTGCTGGCTCTGATGGTGTACACCATCCTCTTCCTCAAGCTCTTCTCCTACCGGGACGTCAACCTGTGGTGCCGAGAGCGCCGGGCAAGGGCCAAGGCCACAGCTGGTGAGGGGCTGGTGAGGGGCTGCCCAGGGCTGGGAACATAGAGCCTGTGCTGCCGCCTGCTGTGGGGCTGACCTGGGCAGCGGCAGCCTTACCCTCCTCCCCTCCCCTCCCTTGCCCGTAGCTTCTGGAAGCAAGGCCAGTGGGGGAGCTGCCCTACGTGCTGTGAGCTATCCTGACAACCTGACCTACCGTGGTGAGGATCCTTCAGAGGCTTGGCTCCAAGTGGGTGGGCAGCTGCAGGCCAGGCCTCTGCGGTGCCAACCCCGCCCCTCCATTCCAGATCTGTACTACTTCCTCTTTGCCCCTACTCTGTGCTACGAGCTCAACTTCCCCCGCTCCCCCCGCATCCGTAAGCGCTTCCTGCTGCGGCGGCTCCTGGAGATGGTGAGGCTGGCGGCTGGAGGGCTCAAGGGTCTGGGCGTGCCGGGCACTAGGGGACTCAGCCTGCTGCTCTGTTTCCACCCCTAGCTGTTCTTCACGCAGCTCCAGGTGGGGCTGATCCAGCAGGTACTCAGAGGGGCAGGCAGGGCGGCAGGGTGGGCAGCTCAGCAGGGCCGGGGGTCTGATGCTGTGCCCTCCTCTGCAGTGGATGGTCCCCACCATCCAGAACTCCATGAAGCCTTTCAAGGTGAGTGGTTAGGTTCTCTGGGGGTGGGGGCGCAGCCCAGGCCCAGCGGCCGGCTGAGCCCTGTCTCTGCAGGATATGGACTATTCCCGAATCATGGAGCGCCTGCTGAAGCTGGCGGTGAGCAGCCTGGGTGGGTGGAGTGTGACGGGTGGGCAGGGGCAGGGGTGGCGGGGTTCTGGATCCTGGCATCCCTCCCCCGACAGGTCCCCAACCACCTCATCTGGCTCATCTTCTTCTACTGGCTCTTCCACTCCTGCCTGAATGCCGTGGCTGAGCTCATGCAGTTTGGAGACCGGGAATTCTACAGGGACTGGTGGTGGGTGGCCTTGGGTGTGGGGTGGGGGCTGGGTGGGTCATGGCACCATCTGGTCACCCTCTCGGCCCTCAGGAACTCGGAGTCCGTCACTTACTTCTGGCAGAACTGGAACATCCCTGTGCACAAGTGGTGCATCAGGTGGGTGGGGTGTGCAGGTGGGCAGGCAGCTCCCTGCAGGGCCCTGGGCGCTCATCCAACTGTTCCTCCCCCGCAGACACTTCTACAAGCCTATGCTCCGACGGGGCAGCAGTAAGTGGGCAGCCAGGACAGGGGTGTTCCTGGCCTCAGCCTTCTTCCATGAGGTCAGTGCTCTGAGGGTGTGCCCTGCCTGTCCTCTGGGGGCGCCACGGGTACACCTGACGCTCCTCTCCCCCCACCCAGTACCTGGTGAGCATCCCACTGCGCATGTTCCGCCTCTGGGCCTTCACGGGCATGATGGCTCAGGTGAGCATGACTTGCACGTGCCTCCCTGCCATCTTTGAGCCGCTGGGCCAGCTGACCTTCCCCCTGTCCCCAGATCCCACTGGCCTGGATCGTGAGCCGCTTCTTCCGAGGCAACTATGGCAATGCAGCCGTGTGGCTGACGCTCATCATCGGGCAGCCGGTGGCTGTGCTCATGTATGTCCACGACTACTACGTGCTCAACTACGAGGCCCCACCAGCGGCCTGAGCCGCTCCAGGGCCGGCCCACCTCACTGCTGCCTCACTGCCTGTGTGCTGGTGGGGGGAGGGAGGGCCTGGCTGCCATCACCTCTTCTGGGCCCCTGGGCCTCCTCTCTGCCCCTGTGGGGCTCCCTCCTAGCCAGCAGGAGGTGCTAGCACTCTGGGAATCTGTGATGATCCTGCCCAAGGCTCTGATGGTGTCAATAAAAGTGTTCTGAGCAACCTCAGCCTACTGAGGGCATGGGCCGGCAGGAGGCGGTGGCCCACAGCACCGGGGTCCCACAGGACTGGGAGGTGGCTGCTTCAGGGGCAGAGCCCCCCCTTTGTCAGGCTCTGCTGTGGTGCTCTTGGGATGGGGTGGGATCAGTGTCCACAGGGAGCAGCAGTCTGGCCACAGCTGGGCAAGGTGCAGGGGAGGTGGCCGGCCGGGCCCAGACCTTGCCTGGAATTTCCCTCTCAAGAGCACATACCACCCACTGGGAGGCTCAGGGAAACGGTGCCCTCCAGCCCTCCCCAGCCTGTTTCTCTGGTACTGGGCAGTCCCATGGGGCAGCCTGGCCAAGGATGCCTTGCCCCCAGAGGTTGGGAGCAGCCCTGGGGCCCTGCTCCCACCTTTCTTTGGTGGGTAGGCTCTCTGGAACCTTGAAGCCATTCCAGGCTGGGGGCAGCCTGACCTTTAGCCATAGCCTGACAAGGCAAGTGTCTGAGGTGGCACCTGGGTGGTAGACTCAGGCTGTACTACCCCCACCCCAACCAGAAATTCTTAACCCCAAGTCCTCGTCTCCGGACTGGTGGCTCTGAGATCAGGGATGTCCTTTGGAACCTGGGGTGGAAGCAGTGTTTCCTGGGCCCTTGCCTCCTGGGTGGCCACCACCCTGGGCCCTGTCGAGAGGATGTGAGTCGTGGGTGACCCCCTGGGGACATGCATCCAGGCTGATGTGGCTTGACACCGCCACGTTTGAGTGTGGTCCCCACCCCTTGGCTGGCAGGACTGATCCCGGCAGCTTCCCTCCCTTCAGACCCCATGGTGTGAAACCCTCCCTTGCCCCAGGGCCAGCCCAGCCTTGAGAACTGGATGGTTCTACCACCTGTGCCAACCTGGTCCTGTTGGGAGGCCTGTGGAGTCAATGGCTACAGGTGTGCTGTGGGCATCCCCCCTCCCACAAGGGGGCCACCACTGTCCAGACCTCCAGACCCTTCTGAGACCCGTGCCCTTCCCACACCCCTGCCCACCTCACCCCTGGGTTTGAGCAAAGACAAGGGAGAACAGCGTAGAGCCTGCCATTTATAGACCTCTGCCTGTGTCATTTGTCCATCTGTCCATGTCTGTATCTCTACAGGAGGGGGAAAGGGGAACTTTTATGTAAAAATCCAAAATACAACTCTGGATGCCTGCCGTGCCAGTCAGTCCAGGCGTGGCTGGGAAGCCCCAAGCGAGCCATGGCACACAGGGCTGGGGCCTCACTGCCGGCCAGCCCCTAGGAGACAGTGGGGTCTTTGGATCTGGGGGGCTCAGAGCCCGTCAATAGGGAGATGGTGGAGTCATCTGTGTAGTCTTCCCCCTCAGAGAAGTAGGGGCCCTCCCCCAGCTCGAAGAGCACAGGCAGGTCGCTGCTCCCCATGTCCACGGAGCCTGGGTCCAGCAGGAAGAGGGGCTGCGCCGTGTACTGCACCAGCTGCTTCCCTGGGGGCGGGGGCCAGGTCAGTGCATGGGTGAGGGTGGGGCCAGGGCAGAGTGGTGGTGGCCCTCAGCTCACCTGAGTCGGGGCTGCTGTTCTCTGCCTCAGGGGGCCTGGGGGGCTCCTGGGGGGAGAGGAGCTCCTGGATCTGCAGGGCAGGAGGGGCACAGTGAGGGCTCTGCCTGCCCCCACCCCGTCCCCACCCTGCCCCCACCTACGCACGCTGGCCAGGCTGCTGTCAAGGTCAGGCAGGCTCATGTCAGGCACTGTCACCGAGGGGCTGAACAGCTGCAGGGAAGGCAGGGCAGTCAGGCTGTGCTTCTGAGCAGGCAGGGGCGGGGCAGGTGGGGTGGGACTCACATCCAGCAGGGCACTGGTGTCCACACTGAAGCCGTGGTTCGTCAGCATGGTCTGCAGGTTGTCCAGGTTGGAGTCCATAGCGTCCAAGTGGTCACTGAGCTCAGTCCTGGCCAGGGCAAGTGGGGCATGTGAATGGGTGCCCTGGGGCCCCCACCAGATGCCTTCCTGTTTGGTACCAGCCAGAGAAGGGCTCCACTTGGCCAGGCCCCACCCCACCCAAGCTCCTGCTTTGCATGGGCAGCAATGGGCCCTGGGGGCAGTGTATGCACGGGCAGGGCCGGGGCACTTGGCCTTGGGGGAGAGTAGCCAGACCCTGGTCTCCTTCAGTGAGAGGGCCTGGGAGCCCTCAGCAGCACTTCTGGCTGGACCAACATGCCGAGGGGCTTCCCACTCAGATGGGAGGGGGGCACAGTCTCTGTGGCTTGACAAGGTCTTGCCTTTGCATGGGAAGACGGCACGAACAGGGAAGGGGCTCTCCTCTGGAGCATGGTGGGAAAGAGACCCAGGTCTGGTAGCTGTGACTGAGACATGATGGGTGGCCAAGCCAGCTCTGGAGGTACCCCACCCTGAGTCAAAGTGTGGCAGCTGGGACCCAGGCAGCACCAGCAATGGCCTCCGGCTGGGAGGCCACCCACTGCCGAGGGCCCAGGGTGCCCTTCTGCCAGGCAGGGCTCAGTGTTCACCACCAGGCTCGAGCCTGGTCTGACGCTGAGGAGGGGCCCAAGGTCTGGTGGGGCCCTCCCTCCCCAGTGGGACGGCGCTAACCCTGGCTGGACTCGGCCATGCAGAGAGGAGGAGGGACAGGGGAAGAGGCGGGCGACCCCAGACATCTGTGGAGTGCGAGCCAAACTGCAAGATAGAAAGACAAGAGCCCCCCAGTAGCAGGTGGGGCCGGGTGGGCTCTGTGCCCCCCGCCCTTGCTTGCCCTGCCTCTGGGGCAGGGCCTCTGCTGGGCAGGACACAAGGAAGGATCCGGTGGTCTATTGGGGGGGTGGCAATGGCTGCAGCCAGGGTGGCCCAGGGAGCAGCTGCCACATAACCTTCACTCCTGAGGCTGTGGGGCAGTACAGCCAGGCTGAGCCCAGGGCAGCCCCGGCCGGCTCTCCTGGACTCTCCTAGCCAGAGGCCCAGCTGCATTCCCACACACTCACTTGTCCAGGCAGGCTACGCTGAGGCACTTCTCAGGGGCTGGGGTGGGCGGGGGGGAGGCGGGCCGGGCACCCACATCTGGGAGCGCCGTGACAGAGGCTGCAGAGACAGGTTCGCTCTCTCGCAGGATGGAGTCGATGAGGGCAGTTGGGGAGAGGGGGATCTCCACGACAGAGGATGGGTGCCCAGGACTGGCCGCCTCCACCTGGGGGCTCCGAGGGGGGCTGGGAGGCTCCTCCTTGACTCGCACCAGGGGGCTGCTAGACAGGGGCCTGCATGCAAGGGACACACACCTCAGCAGGTGCCTGTGTAGGCCCCACCCTGTCTTGCCCCTGCTGGAAGGGTAATGTGCCCCCACCTCTCGTCTAGGACACCGCCAGGGGAGGCCAGGGGGCTGCTGGGAGCCAGCTCAGTGATGTCGGAGATGATAGGCCCAGAGTTGGCAACGGCATCTGGGGAGTACAGGCTGGAGCCACCGTAGGCCGGGGACGGAGCCTGCCATCAGACGGAAGGGACCTCATGCGGTGTGCGCCCTGGCACCTGCCACGCAGGCCAGTCGTGTTGCAGCTGGCGCTCACCGAGTAGGGGACTGAGCCATGGATGTGCTCCAGGGAGTACTGGCGGCTGTACTTGGGCATGGAATGTGCCGAGCTGCTGTCATTGAGCATCAAGGGGCTGCGGGGAAGGGATGGGGTTAGCTGCCTCTCCAGGCTCAGGCACCCAGGACACGGCACCCAGACCAAGTGGCCTGGGCGCTGGGACTCATGCGGAGGGACCGGCATCCCCAGCGGCTGGCTCACATCTTCCTCTTCACCCCCAGGATCCGGTTTGACTGCACCAGCGAGATGAGGAACTGGATGAGCTGCAGGGAAGAAGTGTGGTCAGCAGGGCTGCAGAGGGGGACCCCTTCTCCCTCCCCACCAGCCACCCGCTCCACACCTTGTTGACGACCTTCTGCTGCTGGGCATGCTTCTGCCGCAGGCTGGCCACCTCCCGCCACAGAGCCTCGTTTTCACTGCAATAGGCCAGGCGTGACCAGAGGGCTGGGGTCGAGGAACCCTGGGCTGTCGGCCCAGCTGTGGTGGGCCAGGGCCAGATCTTGCTGGCACCCCACGCCTCCTGGCTCTGCTGCACTTCCAGGGGCCAGCTGGGAGGCCCCTAGCTGTGGGGCTCCCAAGGGAGGGTCTGGAGGCTAAGGCAGGATGGAGGGCATGGGGTGCTGGGCATACCCCTAGATGCTTGCTGGGACTTCCTGAGGCTTTTCTGGATGCCATCAAGGTGGCAGATGATTGAACATCAGAGGTGGCCCTAAGGGGCCCCTGAGCACTTCCTCCCTACTGAGTGAGCAGGCCTGTGAGCAGGTGGTGGTCTGTCCTTCCGGTGGGCCAGCAGCCCCACCCACCCAGGCCCTGTATCTTCTTAACATGGAATAGACTCTCATGTCTCAGCTGGAGAGGCACCCATGTCCTGGAAGACCAAGCATGCCTGGCACCATCTCTAGGTGTCACGTGGCCAGTGGCTTCTGTTGGGACCCAGTGTGAGGAGAGTTGGGGGCCTTGCAGCCAGCCTTCTCCACAACATGCAGGTCAGGAGGACCTGCCCCTCTGCTTTGAGGCCACACTGAGCAGAGAACAGCCACCTGGGTTAGAGTTCCAGAGGTCCCCAAGGCCCCTCAGGAGCACAGGAGGAGACTTAGGCCAGCCTTCCTGGGGGTCCTGGCTTGGGGGGGAGCATAGGGTTGGTTATGTGGTGTCCAAACATGCCTCAAGGGCAGCAGGGGGTTCCAAAAAGAATCCCAAATGTTTCCTGCTCTCTAGGTCTGAGGTGGAGGTGGCAGGAGAGGTGCCATCTGTGCAGAAGGCGGGCAGAGGCAGGCTAGAGGGTAGGGCACCGTGGGGTGGGAAGCCTGGCCAGGGTGGCCGGCAGGACTGCGTGTGCATGTGCTCAGGGGACAGTGGGAGGGGCCCATGGAGGGCAGGAGAGGCAACACCCTAGCTCCACGCTGGGAGGCTCTATCAGACAGAAGGAGGTGGGGCCGGGGGCTGGGGCCTCCAACCAGGCCCTCCCTGGCCCTGCCTTACTGGCTGTTCCTGGGATTCCCTCACCCCTCACACTGTGGCCCGCCCTGCCCCACCCACAGGGCCTACTGCTTCATGGCCAGGAGCTTGGAGTCCATGCTCTCCTGCTTCCCCTTCATCAGCTGCACGTCGGTCAGCAGCTTGGTGACGCTGTCCTGACGGATCTTTATGTCCTCATTCTTCAGGGTGGACACCTGGTTCCCCAGGGGAAGCAGTCATTGAGATGGACCCCAAAGGAAGACGGGAGGGCCTGGGACATAACCCAGTGCCAAAGGGTTGCCCATCTGGATAGGGGCCTTCAGGGCGGTGGCCAGCGGGGGAGCAGGAAGAGGAGGGCCCAACAGGAGAGGGCTCAGCGGGGCCCAGCCCACAGGACACCGAGTGGAGTGGGTGCTGCTTCCAGCAGAGCCTGAGGGAGCTGTGGGGACGAGGGTGGGAGATGGGCTACTCACACTGGTCACCTTCCTCTTGATGTTCTCAAGGAGCTGCTCCTGGCCACGCAGGAAGCTCGGGTGCTGGAACTCAGTGTCATCCCTCTCAGGCTTGACCAGGCCACCCTGCTCGATGTGGACCACCTTCCGGAAGCCATCTGTACATGATGGGGCAGGGGTGGCCCTGCCTCAGGGCTGGGGGGACCAGATTCCCCACTACAGCCTGGTCACCACCCAGCCATACCCAGCACAGCCCTTACAGATCCCTGCATGGCCCTGGTTTCAGGGAGATCCCACGTCCCAGCACTCCCTCCTCATGGCATGCAGCTATATTCAGCTGGGGCTTCAAGAGCTCTTCCCCAGAGGACCTGACCCCTGCGGAAGAGGCACCTGTGCCCAGCCCCCAGGAGCACTGGGATGCAGAACAGGCCTCGGCCAACGTGCGGGGCCCTGCAGTGCACACCCACCTCCCCGGGGCCCTGTGTGCACTGTACTCACACATGTTGAGCTGCCGCACAAAGCTGGCCATGTTGTTGTGCTTAAAGTACTTGGGCAGCACCTCCTTGGCAAACTGGCCCTGGTCGGACACGTGGAAGCTGTTCCCACTCTGCAGGAGACACAGATGTCACATATGGCCGTGAGGGGGTGCTGGCAGGAGGCAGAGCTCACCAGGGGGACCACCAGCCTGCTGCACCCGGCCTTAGAACCTTGACTTGCAGCCTGGCTGGGGCCCAGGACTCAGTGATGGAGCCAAGTCCCAGGCTCCTGGACATTGAGTTACATTCATGAAACTCTGTAGCACTTCAGACCCATTGTTCAGGGATCCCCTTTTAGCTTTAATCAGCACATTTTTTCTAAAACAAGACTCCAGATTGAGGCAGCCAAGAAAATGGGAACCTCATTTTAGTTACTGTGGAGGAAAACACACAGCTGTGTTCAGAAAGGCAACCTTTTTTTTTGTTAAGGATGCCTGAAACAGTGTCCCCCTTGCACATGTTGAAGAGCAGAGCTCTAGTTCTGGCCCGCACCACGGTGGTCATTCTGCTTTCTCCTGTCCTTATGCCTGAGCCCTGTCCCCAGAAAACTAGCACTTGACCTGTCTGGCAGCTCCTTGGAAGATTCCACTTGCAAGGTTGACCTTGTATGACTTAAACCAAAGCTTTCCCAGGATGAAAAGCCTTTTCCCTAGGGACATTTGTTGTAAACATCAAAAGGCCATTCATAAACTTTGTGCCTGCCTAAAACACATGGGGGGCAAGCAATAGCCTGACCAGGAAGCTTAAAAGGCAGGGCTGGGGAATAAGATACTGAGCTCCAGAGTACTTCTGGGAACCCAGAAGCTACATGCATGTGTACAGTGGTGTGCAGCCTCAGGAAGCCCCCCGAAAGCCCCAAGCTTTCACACCTGCCTGACTTTGAGGCTCTGAGGAAGCAGGAAGAAGGCAATAAAGAAAAGCTGTCAACTGCCTGGCCAAGTGTTACAGCAAAGACTGGGAGATTTACTGGTTCCAAGCATTAAAGGGAGTCTGATCTTTTCACTACCTGACTGCAAACACTTCAGTGTCCATAAATAATAACAAATACAAACTGTCCAGAATCAGTTCAGAAAAGTCACTAAACAAACAAACAGCAACAAAAGAAATATGAAAAGAAACCAAGGTATGGCCCATATACAGGAAAAGGCAATCAACAGACTGTCCCTTAAGGAAGCTCAGGTTTCAGACTTACTAAACTAAGACTTTAAATCTACTTTAAATATGTTGAAAGAACAAAATGAAACAGCATCTCAAGGAATAAAGGAAAGCATGAGAATGATACAGAGAACAATAAAGACAAATGATAAAAAAGAGCCAAGTCAGAATTCTGAAGTTGAAAAGTGTAACAACTTTAAAATTCACTGGAGGGGTTCAAGAGCAGATCTGAGCAGGGAAAAGAAGGAATCAGCAAATATGAAGATAGCTCAATTGGGATTATCCAGTCTGAGAAACAGAAAGAAAAAAGAATGAAGAAAAATATACAGAGCCTCAGAAACATGTGAGATACTACCCAACACCAACATATGCATAATGGGAGTCCTAGAAGGATGGAAGAGAGAAAGAACATATGAAGAAGTAATTGGCCACCCCCCCACCCCCCAGATTTGAAGAAAAATACCCAGGGAGCTAAGCAAACTCCAAGATAAAACTTCAAGAGATTCACACTTAGATAGTTCAAAATCAACCAAGCAAAAAACCAAAAGAAAATCTTGAAAGCAGCAAGAAAGAGTAGACATCATGTATAAGGAATCCTTAATAAGATTAACAGCAGGTTTCTCATCAGAAAGCATAGAGGCTAGAAGGCAGTGGGGTGACATATTAAAGGTGCTGAATGAAAGAAAAAAGCCTTTCAACCAAGAATTCTATGTCCAGCACATAGTCCTTTGAAAACGAAGGAGCAATTTCCACTTCTGGGATGGCAGTGTGAGGAGACCCACTGAACCACTACCAATGAAACAAGCAAAGTTATTCAATCATTTAGTCACTGGAAGTTGTCCAAAAAGTATTTAATGAATGAATACTTACTGAAGGGAATCTGTAGGAACACTGAGTCTGAAGCATTTGAGCCACAACCTGCTCCCCCCTCCTCACTCCAGTTCACCCTGATTGATGCTACACTGAGAGGGGATGGCTGAGAAGATGGGGACTCTGCTCCCCTCAGTTTCCAACTGAAGCTTAATGTACCTCATTGGGAGGGGCAGGCCCCCATCTCCAAGTTGAAGGGGCTAAACTCCTGATGATTCTGACCAAGAGGTTGGGGGGTCCTTGTCTCCATTTGATCCCACCCACAGAACGGAGGCTCTGTCCCAGGCATGGCAGGCTGAGAATCCTGGGGCCCCAAATGCCCTCATCCCAGAGAACACATACGGGACAGCAGCCACACCAAGAGAGGCAGCTGAGGAGACCACAGGTTGCCAGCAGGCCTGGGGCCCAGGGGAGGTGCAGTCCAAAGGAAGGAGAGCCGCTGAAGGTCTCCCAAGGGAGTTCACTTTACTTGAAACAAAGTATGGGAAAGTTCAAGCCTGAGGGTGCTCTTGAAAACAATATTACCTCTAAATTAAGAGTAACAAGCTAAACCATGGCCAGTTGTTCATGGGAAACAAGACAGCTAAGAGCCTTCCTGGGGTCATTACAAACCTCAAAAGCTACCACTGCTGAAATTTAACTGGACCAGATGACTGAACAATCTGTGCCCTGAGGCACTGTTGACAGCAGAACAGTGAGGCAGTAATTACAGAGCCTAAAGGCTGGTCAAACACCATGAGACAGTAAGCCAGCAGACCAAAGAGGAAACAGACTTCGCTAAAATTGCCCAGCCAGGCCACAAAACCACCAAACCTGACAAAAACTACACAGGGGTGGGGGTCACCTGGAAGTACTGTGATCCACTACCTAACGTAGTTTTTCAACAAAATTACAGGACATGTAACACAGTAAAGTATGACCCACAGGGGAAAAAAGAGAAAGCAGCAAAACTGCCTGGAAAATGGACAAGCTGCCAGATTTAACCCAGACTCAGAGAGGCCATTATAAATACGTTCAAAGGACTGAAGGCAATTATGATGTAAAGGTAGTAGGGAGACAGTGTCTCATCACAGAGAACCACCACCAAGAGGGAGGAGCCATAAGGACCCAAATGGAGGTCATGGAGCCGAATGGTACAGTGACCAAGATGAAAAGTTCACGGGGAGAATACTGCAGTAATGTGAGCTGGCAGAAGAACCAGTTAATGTGAAAATAGCTGGTAGGTTATGAAAGCTAAAGAACAGAGGCTTAACAGCAAACATAAAAAAGAAAGAGGCCTCAAATAAATGTGCCAGCACACAGGTCACAGGAGTACCACCAGGAGGGAGAGAATGTGCCAGAACAGAGAATTAAGGCCTGAAAACGCCCCAAATGTGCCTGGAGAAAGAATCTATAAACATGGTATGCCTCTCCCTTTCCTTTAGTCAATGCTACTCTCTGTTAGAAGTGTTTCTGTACTACGCTGATGGACAGTGAGTGCAATGGGGTATGTGGAGGGGACTTGATAATAGGGGGAGTCTAGTAACCATAATGTTGCTAATGTAATTGTATATTAAT
This sequence comes from Smutsia gigantea, assembly GCA_032199065.1. NCBI lineage: Eukaryota > Metazoa > Chordata > Mammalia > Pholidota > Manidae > Smutsia > Smutsia gigantea. The sequence continues at coordinate 85,114 of JAVSCE010014185.1, forward strand.
AGTAGAAAAAAAAAGTGTTTCTGTAATTTTAGTTTTGTCACACAGGTCCATGTATATTTTATTAGGCTTCTATTTAGGTACTTAATTTTTTTTGAGCAATTGAAAATATTTTTACAAAGCCAACTTCATATTGTTCATTAGAAATACAACAGATTTTTGTGTGTTGACTTTGTATCTAGTGACCTTGCAAAACTCAGTATTTAATTCTAGGAATATTTTTGTAGATTTCTTAGGATTTGCTATGTAGATAATCATGTTATCTGTGAATAAGGAGAATTTTATTTTTTCCTCTCCAGTTATATATATTCCTTTAGCTTCTTTTTCTTGTCTTAATGTACTGGATAGGACTTCCATGTATCTAGAACTAGTGAAAACAGACACTGGGCCTTGTTCCGACTTCAGAGGGAAGCACCCAGTCTCTTACTATTATCTATGACATCAGGTGTAGTTTTTTGTACACCCTTTTGTATCAAGCTAAGTTCCCTGCTATTCCTAGTTTCCCAAGGTGTATATATCTTTTAAACATTATGGTTGTGAATGTCAAATTTTGTAAAATGCTTTTCCTGTATCAAATAATATGGTAATGTGGTTTTTCTGCCTTAGATTGTTTACATGATAGATTGTATTGATTAAAACTGAATCATCCCTGTATTCCTGGGATAAATCCCATTTATTGTGACATTCTTTTTTTATATATATTGCTGAATTTGATTTGCTATTATTTTATAGAAGACATTATGAAGGATACTGACCTGTAGCTTTCTTGGACTGTTTCTGTGTAATTTGGGTTATCAGGGTACTGCTTGCCTCATCAAGTAAGTTGCAAAGTATACTCTCCTGTTTTTCTGGAAAAGACTGTGCTTAATGTTTAATTTGTGTTATTTCTTCTCCAAATGTTTTAATTTACCAGTGAAATAATTTGGGCCTGTAGATTTCCTTTTAGCAAAGTTTATTACTAGGAATTCAATTTCATTAACAGATTCAGGACCAGTAAGGGTATCTGGTTCACCTTGGGTAAGTTTTCAAGGAATTCTCTTACTGTCTGTGAAGTCTGCAGTGATATATCCTTTTTGTTCATGATATTGGTAATTTATGTGTTCTCTTTTTGTCAGTCATGCTACAAATTACCAATTTTGATCTTTTCAAAGTATCATATCAGCCTTTTAATTCATTTACCTTGTTTTACTTTTTCAATGTTATTAATTTCTTCTGTTGTCTTTATTTCCTTCTTTCTGCTTGCCTTGGGTTTACTTTACTCTTCTTTTCCTACTTAAGGTGGAAACTGGGAAGCCATGCTTACTTTCTAGTATTACCACTTAATGGAATAATTTCTCTCTAAGCACTGCTTTAGTTGGATCTCACACATTTCAGAGAGCAGGCATTTGGTGGGCTGCTGGTCAATGTCTGTGGCACAGGAGATGGAGATCCTCTCAGAGGGAAGAAACACAGCTCCTTATGGGGCTGCACCATCTTTCTTGGTCTTGCTGGTCGCCAGGCTGCCACTGTGCCTCAGTCTCCCCAGGTAGCATCCATCATCCATCTGTGTGACTGAAACCATGTCCTGTCTCATCCCCAGGACACATTGCTGAACTCCATCACCCCTGACTGGCATTTCTACACAGCTAGCTATCAGGGAAACTGCCCCCCATGTGTCTAAAACAGAAGGTACAAGCAATGTCAGGTTTACCATTTTAAGTGCATTTTTGACAATTTTTGACATAGTTGTTTGCCACAAGCAAGAAAGAAAAAATGCCTCCATCGCTCCCAAGTTGCCCCGTGTTCCTTCACAGTCATCCCTAGGCAGCCGCTGATTTTTGTTCCCATCGTCTTGCCCTTACCCAAAGGTCAGGTAAGTGGAGTCAGAGTCTGTAGCCTTTTGGTGTTTGGTAATCCCTTTGCAATGTAGCCAGTGTTGCATGGGTGAGCTGTCTGCTCTTAAATGCTCCATGGTAGGGGTGTCCCACAGTTTGTTTATCCACTTGTCACGCATGGGCATCTGGGTTGTGTCCTGTTCTGCATATTATGCATAAAAGTGCTTACATTATTTGTGTCTGGGCTCTTCCGTTTTAGAAGTTTTATAGTTTTAGCTCTAACATTTTAGTCTTTCAGTTTGATTTGTATAAGGCCTGAAGGACAGGCTCACATTTGTGCTAACTGGTGGGTGTCCAACTGTTTCAACACCTTTGTCAAAAAGACTGTTTTTTCTCCATTCACTATGAGTGGCACTTTCATCAAAAATCAATTGACTTTCAATGGACAGGTCGATTTCTGGCCTCTCCAGTCAGTTCCATTTATTTACATGTTCACAGTTAAGCCAACATCATTCAGTGTTATTATAGCTTTATAGTGAGTCTTGAAATGAGAGTGAGTCTCCCAATTTTGTCGTCCTTAAGAAGTTTGGCTTTCTCCATTGAGAATGTTTGACTTAGCCTTTTCATATAAACTCTAGGATCAGCTTATCAATATCTACAAAAATGCCTGCCGGGATGTCACTGGGATTGTGTATCGATTTTCATCTTACCTAACATTGAGCCTTCTGTTTATAACCATGAAATTTCTCATTTGGGTCCCCTTTTAATTTTTCTCAGCAATGTTTTATGGTTTCCAGTGTATAAACTTTATATATATTTTGCAGGATCTACCCTGTGAGAACTAGCCTACAGATAGCCCTCAACGAGCCTACTTCGAGCATTCATGACTGGTACTGTTTCCTCTCATGACACACCAGGGCCACCCTGTGACCAGAGCATCCAGATGCAATGATGCTCCGACCACATCACAGAAGCCACCTTGGGCTGCTGCTCTCTTGGGTCCCTGCTCTGGGAGAGGCAAGCTGACACGCTGTAGCGGCCCTGAGGCCCACACTATAAAGAGTGGAGGTCTCCTGCCAACAGCCACTCGAGTGAGCTGGGTATCAGGCCCCTCAGCCCCAGCTGAGCCTTGAGGCAAATGCAGCCTCAAGGAGGGACGAGCCAGAGTCAGTCTGTGCCTCTCAGAAATGTTTGCTGTTTTAAGCAGTTAAATTTGGAGCTAAATGGTTATACAGCAACAAATACAACCACTATTTTGTGTTTTTTGATATTATTGTAAATATTTCAATAGTTCATTGCTAATACGTAGAAATATAATTTCCCTATATTGACCTTAAATCCTAACATCATTTATTAGTTCTAATAACTTTTTTGTAGATTCTTCGGGATTTTCTAAGTAAGTGATGTTGTGAATGGAAACAGACCTTCTATTCTTAGTCTTTTACTCATTTATTTGCCTGACCAGGTAGAGAGAAGTGCTGAAAGCAGACACCCTTCCCTTCTTCTCCAGTATTGGGGGAAAGTACTCGGTTTTCTTACCATCAAGTACGTTAGTTGTAGCTTTTTTGTAGAAGCTTTTTATCAGACTGAGGTATCCGCCTTCCTATTTTGGTGAACAACCATTATGAAATGGATGTTCAATTGTGTCAAATGCTGCTCTGCCTCTGCCAAGATGCCAGTTTCTTTCCTGTTGATGAACTGCACTGAATTTTGGCTGCGAACCACACTTTCGTCTGGAGAGCCCCCTCCCAGCCTCATGTCCCAGTCATTGCTGAGACATCAGCCGCACCCTCATCTCGGCTCTCTTGTGCACAGTTCCATTTTTCTGGCTGCTTGTAAGATTTTTCTCTTCACCTATTTTCAGCGATTGGATAGTGATAAGCCTTCTTGGTATGTTTTTTCTACTCAACCTCCTTGGGAATCATTGAAATTCTTGGATCTGTGGGTTTATGGCTTTCAAAAAATTGGGGGAAAATTTTGATCATAATTTCTAAACATTCTCTTCTCACCTTTATTCTGCAACTTCAGTCGTGTGTCAGACTATGTGACATCATCCCCAGGAGGTGCTGCTCGTTTTCTTCTGTCTTTTTCTTCTCTGTGCATCTCTGTGGATACTTTCTGTTGGTTTTCTACTTCAGTGATTTTTTTTTTGCAGTTTCTAATCTGCTGTTACTCTCCTCCAGTGAGTTATAAAAATAAGCTTTTAATTTTAAAATAATTCTGGATTTACAGAAAAGTTGGGAAGACACTATGGAGTTCCCGTACGGCCTGCATCCAGGTCCCCTACTTTAACACCCTGCATTATTAGCACCATGCATTTGCCACATGCCATGAATCAATACACGTTTCTCCCACTGTCTAAAAGTAGTGTTCCTATAAAATCTTTCATAAGCCAAAATGCATAAAGCTAATTAACAATTACCATTAACTTACAGGGAAAAAAAATCTCGAATGTTCCCAGACTCCAAAAATCACCATTCTTAGGCCTCTGAATGTTTGCTACCTGAAACAAAATCAACCAGATAAAGCCTGCTGCTCACAGACACCATTTAAAGCTGAGATGCGGACAGGTTCCTGGGAGGAAGCAGGGTGGGGCTCTCTCGCTGCTCAGGGTGCGCCTCTACAAGGCTCACCACAAACCCAACTCTGAATGCCACCTTCCCTTTTGTGCTTTTCTCATAGTGAGCGGCACTGTTCAGATTTCTTTCGTTTGGCAAAACAGGTGCTTAATGCAGTTGTTCCGTAAAAGTCAAGCGGCATGAAGCAGACTTTCTAAAAGTGGGGATCCTTATTATTACCAACTCAAGTCCCTATTTTATTCATATTTTCTTAGTTTTTCCTAATATCCTCTGTTCCAGGACATCACCCAAGATATTACATCACGTTACAGTCATGTCTTCTTGTATTCCTGTTGGCTTATGACAGCCTGACTTTCCTGGCTTTTCATGGCCTTGACGGCTTTGAGGAGTACTGGTCTGGTACCTTGTAGAATGTCCTTCAATGAGGATTTGTCTGTTTTTTCTCATGATTAGTTGGGGCCATGTAAATTTTTAGAAGGAAGGCCACAAAGGTGGGGTGGCTTTCTTGCCACACTGCATCAGGCCACGAGGTGTCAAGGCGACTCATCACTGCTGATGCTGGCCCTGGTCCTGGGGCTGAGGCCATGTCTGTCTGGTGTCTCCACTGCACAGTGACCCCCGCCCTTCTTCCATCCTGTGCTCCTTGGAAGTCACTATGTGCAGCCCACACTTAAGGGGGGACTTCTGTGTCACCTTGGAAGGGGAGGCATCTATAGAAACAATTTGGAATTCTGCATGACAGACTTGTTCCAGTGACATTTTGTTCAATTTCCTTCCTTTTCACATCATCCTTTTCTCTGTCTTCATGTTTTTGCTTTACGTCCTTGAGCACACAGAGCATTTCTGTAATAGTCTCAATGTCCCTGTTGGCTGATGCCATCACACCTGGCCTATGACTGTGATGCTCCCTCCGTGGTCAGAGGGCAGCTCTCCTCCCTGTCAGGTCATCTACCACTTGTGGCTGGGACCTGGCATGGGGAGCCCTGCCCCACTTCCTGTCTATTTCTTCTTTTCAAGGGTGCTGAGTTCTCAGTCTGGCAGGAAGTTAAGTTTCACACAGATTGCCTCAACCCTTTTGAGGACTGTGTCCATGCTGGTTACGCTGCATGTGGAGCTGCCTTTCTCTGGGGCGCTCAGCCTTCCAAGGTGTGGCTCTTCTGGGGTCTCTGCTGGATGCTGTGTGCAAAGAAGCCTCTCTTCTCTGGCCCCGTGTGCCTGGCAGTGGCCCATGCTCTTTCCCTGGCAGGCCCGCAGGCCAGCATCACAGGTCTCACTTTGTGGACGGGCAGGCCAGCACTTAGCCAAAGACCCAAGAGGCTCCCAGGCACTCCTGGAGCCCTTTCTTAGAGCAGTCTCCTACCGCCAATTCTAGCTGCCTCAGTGTCTCTGAAGTCTAGGCTCTGCTAGGTTCCCCTTTCTGTACAGGAGTTTGAAAACCACCTCCAGGTAGAAAGCCTGGGTACCTGTGTGGCTTACTCATCCTCCTGTTTTCTAATCCTAAACAATGTTCAAGAGTTAAGTCCTGCTGAACATGGCCTGCAGGCCCCACATTAAGGGCCCTCAGGAGTTGGAGAGGGTCAGCTGGCGAATCCATCACAAAATCCAGTGTTTGTCTCTCTGCCTCACTGTTTCAAGGTCCTTCCTTCTCTTGTCACAGACAATTCCTGGAGAGGTCTTAGCTTATCCTCAGACATGACAAAAATCTGTGATTGGAAATAGGGGAGGACCAGGGAAAAGAGGTTGTCTGGCTGGTGAGCAATGCTGTTTTCTGAAATTTAATTCTTGGTGAATGCAAAGTGTTACTGTAAATTTGGAGCCTGTGGCTCTGTTTTCTACAGTATGAGAAACAACCTGAAACGTATACAGAATCTTGTGTGTATGTACATTTTTATAGAGTGTCTCTGTCTTTGAATATTTTCTCAAAGGGCTCCATGACCCAAAAGGGCTATAAACCACTGCATTCCATGAGGGACCACCTGCACTTTCCATGTGTCTCCCCAGAACACTTCGGTCCCCAGGCCAATTAAAAGACGAGTCTATGTGATGTACTCTGGTCTCCTGGACACAGCTGGCTGACCACTCCCTGGAATCCAGGAACATGTGCTTAGGAGTGTGAGCGTGTGGCTGGGAGCATGAGGACACTGAGTTCAGTCTGAATAGTGAGGTGATGGGTGAACAAAGTGGGGGCCACTTTTACCCCTCCTCCCTGCCCTAGCCTGTCCTTACCTGAGAGCACTGTTACGTTGTTCTCCCGTTTCCATTCAAATTAGCTTCAGTTATAAACTGTGACAAACCATCTTCCTAATCTGTAGCTGGCCCCTGCACTGGGATCTCTGGGCCCAACCGAGCACATGCCTGTTGGTGACTGCTCACTCTGTGGCCATCAGGGTTCAGAAGGGAGAACAGTGGCAGCTGGCAGGCAGCCAGGGCCAGGAAGCATTCAGAGGGCTCACTTCCCTCCTTTCACAGCTTGTAAGGACACCTTGCCATCAGAGGTGCAGGGGTCTACAGGGATGAGGGCCCTGGCCCCACCCCTTGTGATGCTCACTCCAGTGGGGTCCTGCAGCCCCACTGACCTCTCCCTGGCACCTTAATAAAGAATTCTGAGCACACATGGTCCCGTGGAGTCAGCAGACATGGGTGTGTGGTGGGCATCCACACTCCTGCCAAGGTGGCCGCGGCAGCCCAGACCTCCACCCCTGAGACCTGTGCTCTGGGACCCCCTTACCACAGCCCTGCCCGGCTCACCACTCTGGGTGGGAGGACAGCACAGAGCCTGCTGCTTATAGACCTCTGCCTGTCATCCATCCGTCTATGTCTATATCTGTGTATCTCTACAGCAGGGAGAAAAGGGGAGCTCTCAGGTAAAAATCCAAAATACGACTCTGCCTGTGGATGCCCACGGTGCCAGTCAGTCCAGGTGTTGCTGGGACCTAACTAAGAAAACAGGTGGGGTGGGAGTTAGGGCTGCCTCAGTGGGCATGGATGGGGGACCTCTGATGCTCTCTCAGAAAATACGGAGCTCCTGGCAAAGGCAGGCGGGGAGCAACAGCTAGGCATTAGTGAGAGAACGTGCCCTTGAGCTGGTGTCACCACTTTCTAGTTCTTACTTTGTTAAGTTTCTCAATGTCTTTGAGACTCACTTTTCTTATCTATAAAACTGCTGCTTGTCACTTCCTCACACAGCTGAGCATGGAGCAAAACTTGACACAGAAGGCTTAGCTTCGCGCTGCATGTGAGACCTGAACAATGATAACCATGCCAGTGTCTGGAAGCTGTTATTGCAGCCAAGTTCAGGGATGCACCGGAGCCTCAGGCCCGCAGCACACCTCCCAGCCTGCTGCCAGTGTGCAGTAACCTGGTGTGCTCCTTCAGCATTTCAGGTCAATGGTCAGGTCCCCAAGGGCGGGACCCAGAGGGCCTGCTGGGTCCTGGTGGCTGTCTGAGGATGA